>VMRN01000034.1:3037363-3099895 GCA_010277015.1 Poeciliopsis turrubarensis
GATAGATAGATAGATAGATAGATAGATAGATAGATAGATAGATAGATGTTCCAATCGGATCAAAACGTTAAGGTTTGATGCCCCTCTGTCCTTTGTCCCTTTTTAAAATTCATTGTCCACCCATCTTCCCTCCACGCGTCTCGTACTCTCGAACCAAGCGGCTCTGATTTGTTGTACCGGGATTAAACTCTTCTAATTTGTCTTTCACTCCCTGCGGGGAAAGACTGTGCTTTTCATTAATTGATTCTGAAATGAAGTTAGCGGCCGCGGCTAAGCGTGTGTGTGTGGGCGGGAGCCGCGGCCTGCGTGGCTGTCTGCAGTCTGCTGGGTGTGGTTTTTGCCACATGGTGTCCCGTTGTTTTTGCCGAGCGACTCGTTTCTTTTCGTCGCCGTTTAAAGACCTCTCCTTCTGCGTCGTGTTCATTTGTATGGTCGGAAAGTAATAGTTGGAAAGAGACAGTCGTGTTCGTTCTGCCTAATTTAGGGAAAAAGGGTTTTAATTGAGAGTAATTGCGGTGCCGGTTTCGCACTTTCGGGGATCTTTCAAACACTTTGCCTCTGGTTTCTGTTCGCTAAGATAATCAGAAGATGATTAAAGTGGGAATGTGTTCAGTGTTATTCATTAAAAGAAACAGTTTGGGGGGTGTAAAAAAAAGAATCTTTACTAAATGTTAAAAATGCCAGTTTCAGACTTGTGTGCTCTCTTTAGATAGTTTATCTCTGTTTCGGTGTCTGCTATGCTACGCTAGTCTAAGCCAGTAGGTGTTTCTGAAGATTTTTTTTTTTTTTTTTTTTTTTAAAGAATTTCTTTGAACAATCATGACGCCATGATCCCAGATTTAACCAGAGTGTTAAAAAAAAATACACTCAAGTAAGAGCTTCAACATATTTTGACAGACTGCCAGAAGCCAGGTTGCCACTCAACCGGTGACCACCATCAGCCAATGCGGATGAAGCGTCTTGCTCAAGGGCGCAGCGGAAAAGTGACCCCCGGAAACGGGATTTGAACCAGCAACCACCTGATTAGGAGCAAATTTATCAGCAAAAACTGGTCAGCGGTTAGTAACTAACATGCCAGGTTACTACAACTATTTCCGGCGGCGTTAGCCATGCTGAGCTAACCGTAACCTGTTGAAAGCAGGTAGACATGCTTCTGCATTGCGACCGCATCAGTAGTTATTGTAATTAATTCACGGACCTCACTACGTTTTGAAAGCCTGACAAAGTTATTGTGTAATTTGTGTGCAACACAGAGGCCGGGTTGTAAGACATCTTTGGAACAGATGTACAGCCCAGGCTGCTGTGCTAAATTGTTTTTGTGAAAAAGGGCTTCTCTCAGCATGATTGCTGGCTTTCGCCGGGCCTCTTCATCTCTCCGCCTCCCATTTATTTTTACGGCGGCCGAAAAATCAACCGGCCGGCAGCTCGCTCGCTCGCTCGCCGCAGTGTCTCTGCCTCCCTTATCTGGGTTTGCTTGTTGATGAAATGCTGTTGGATTTCAGTGCAAAGGTTTGTTGCTCTTCGCCAAACATCGGGTGACTTTCGGAAAATTGGGTTTTGGTGGCTTCAAGGAAAGCTGCTCCCCTCATTAAAACAAACAAAAAAAAAAAAAAAACAACTAAATGCCCCCTTTTTGTCACAGTTTGAGAGCCGGAGCCTTCCGCTCTCCTCTGTCTTCGCGTTTCCATGTGTGACTTCTCTCTTTTGCAGCCACGTGGACAACTTTAGTGGCTCCACAGAGTCGCTGCGTCTCATTTCATTCAGCGCAGCAGAGCCGTAGTCTCCGGAGCCACATTTTCCGTCGCAGCGTGCCGCCTCTGTTTTGGGGCGTCGCGTCGGCCGCTCGCCGTCAAGGCCCTACTGTCTGCTGATGCATGCCCCTGTTTTTTGTTTTGTCTTTGAATCTGTTTAATGCTTATACATCTTTCATTGTGTCTGCATGTGGGCCTTTTTTCTTTTTTTCCCTCCCCACCTCATTGTGTCCCTGAGCCGGAGTGTCGTTCTCTTTGTGTCTGCACAAAGATACGCGGGTCCGCATCCACCCGCATCTCTTCTCGTCGAGACGCAAGTGTGTGCCTTTGTGTCCTGACGTCTCTCTGATTTCACGTTTTTTTGGGGGGGGGTTTTTGCGTGTCCGCGAGTCGACGCGTGGGCTTCGCTTTGTCTGAGCGCTTTGCGTCTCGGTGGTTTTCTTTTAATAGACCGTCTGTGTATCTGCGGCTCGCGTGCGTGTCGGACTGGCGCTTTTCAGCGACAGAGAGCTCCCGCCAGACTTTATTAAACCGAGTTTACGACAAGCTCTGCAGAGCTTGGGTGAAGGCGGGAGATTAAGACGTGAACTCCAGCGCACAGGATCGCGCTCGCAAAGTCGCGGCGTGGTTGTTTTGAAAGCAGAGTTGTTTAAATGGGGGGGGGGCCGTGTTTGATCAAGAAGCGTGTGGGTTTTATCTTTCCGACGCATTCGCAGTGACATATTCTCACATTTTCTGTCCTACACACCACCTGCGGGCTGAAGGGGAGGGAAAATACACACACGCACGCACATGCTCGTAGATTGTGATTAAAGGGGCAGTATTATGTATTTTTCCAGGCACATAGTGCCATTTTATAGCACCATCAAGTGACTATGTCACCTTAAAGCTGTTGTAAAAGTGCAATACTTATATCAAATGTGACTTAAAGGAAATTTGACTTGGAAATTTAGCGCCTTGAAATTGGGCTTTTGTCTCTTTAAGAAGTTTCTGAAACTCCGCCTTCAGAAAGTCGTCACAACATGGCTCCTCTGTTAACCCGTCAGCAGTGTCCTTACCAGAATTTCAGTGAGGAGTAGCTCCTATAATAAACTCAGTTGATGCTCAATTCCCAGGTGCTTTCTAATTGCTGCTGGCTAGTCTGGAGGAGCCGAGTGGGGAAGAGATGCTCTGAGGCAGAAGATTGGAGGAGAGGCGGGGCCAGGTCCCACCAAGCGATTTGCACAGCTGAGTGGTCGCCATTTCTTTAAAGGATTTCTCAAACGTGCATGAAACATTGGGTATGAAATGTAGCTCAGAAAATCTGATTTCACCTAACGGAGTTTGATACACAGTGTCAACATTATTCCAGCCTATTGAGCTTTTTCATATTTGCCATGTTTTAGCCACAAACTTAAATGGTATTTCAATTGAATCTCATGCGAAACAGGACATAATCGTGAAGCGGAAGCAAAACGAAACCCACCAAATCCTCCTGCTTCCAGAATACTAATCGCTTGACAGTCTCACCTCGGTGTAAATCCACCAAGATTAGTGGAGAGCAAACATCATGAATACCAAGAAACACCAGCAGACTGATAAGGGAGACGTTGTGGAGAAGTTTAAAGCAGGTTCTGGTTACAATAACAGGGCGTCATATTGAAGCTTCGGGCTCGTCCCAGAATGCTGTTCAGGCCGTTATCTGAAAATTAGAAGGGTGCAGCGCAACTCCCAACCTGCTGAGACACGGCCGTCCACCTACACCCACGAGCCGTGAAAACAGTTCACCACGAGCCGCGCGGGCGGCACGGCGAACACGCAGAGAGAGTTGTTCTGGCCGAAAACAAACCCAGAAAGTTACACAAATAAAAAAAAAATCACCCAGAGGACACGATCCTAGAGGAAGCATCATTCTGCTGGGAGGCTTTGGGGATCCGATTTGATTTCACGGCAAGATGGGCAGAGCTAAATCTGCCTCTGAAAGACTTGAAACTGACACCTGCAACGCAAGAGTTTGGATTAATTTCATGTCCTAGTCAAAAATCCAGAGCTGATTTGTGGCAAGACTTGAGAATTGTTGCTCACAGACGATTTGTGTTCAGTTTGACTCGGGTGAAGCGAAAAATGAGTGGAAAAAAGAATCAGTTTGTACCTGTCTGAAGACGATAAGAGATGTTTACTTGTGGCTGTAATTGCAGTGAAAGGTGGTTGGAGCAAAGTGATGACTCAGCAGGGCGAATGCAAGCTATGGCGGACCGGGTTTGGCCCACGGGCCTCGAGTTTTGACGCATGTACCCTGTCAGGACTAGCCTAGCAGCAACGCAACACTTCACTTTCCTCTTTTTCTGCGTCAAACAAGCGCCGTTCATTGCAGGTGCTGGTGCATCGATCGGCCCCTTCTCCCCGTTCTCAGTCCTTCATGCAAAGCTGACCTTCGTGTCACCTGGTTTTCGGCTCGCCGTCCTTCCAACGCGCACGCGCAAAAGAGGATCGTCGGCGAGAGCGAGCAGAGAGACGCGCGAATCCCAAAGTGTTGAATTATACCTTCAAAGAAAAAGTGACTCATCAGTCACAGATACGCCGGGGAGCCAAACAGACTGGAAAAGTGCGAAGCGAGAACTCGGGAGAGAAGAAGGGAGGCTGGAATGAAACGCACAAGAAAAACTTCTACGGAGGGAAATGGTCGAAGTGTCTGAGATGATGAGAAAGGCTGGGGAGGACAAAAATAAAGACGACAAAGAGCATGTTATTATTTTCTCCATGCCAGCGATTATTTGATTGTCTACTTGGGGCTGTCGTCCCTTTCCAACAAAGTCGCACTTGTCTTCTCTTTGGTTTTTATCTAGAAAATCCATGACCTTTTTAACGTGTGTTGACTTTCCTTTTTGTTTATTTGTTTGCCCGACTGTCCTGGCAGGTGCTGTCTGTGTTTTTTTTTCTTCTTCTTCTTTTTTTTTTTTTTTTAAACTCGGCGATTGTGAACCGGGCTTTCTCGTCAACGGCTCGGCACGCGTCCTAATTTTCACATTAAAAAAAAAAATAAAAAAAAGAAAAACCAGACACGCCGAATGCGGCGCATCCTCTTTAATACGTACCAATTTGTATTAGCATGCTGCCGGTCTGTCTATAAAGTCAGCCCCACTGCTGTTTTTTTTTCCCCCTGGTGCAGCTGTGGCTTCCATTTACCAGTGAAGACGTTTTTCCATCCTAAACTCTGCCGCTGTGCGTTTGATTTGCGCTGACAGCATGCGTCTGCTACCAACGAGCTCTGCGTTGGCTTGCAGGCAGGTCTGCTTATGTTGTCGCTTCAAACCGTTCGACGGAAGGTTGAAAAAAGATTCCCCCGGTGACAAAACCTGCGTGTGACGAGAATTTGCCAGAATAAATTACATGTTTTTGTTTTGTTTGCTTTTTTTCTTTTTAAAGATGCTAATCATTGGGATTTGGTTCGCATGAAATTAAGACGATCTTCCTAAATGAAGCTGTGAAAAGTGTTTCCCCTGTACAATTTGTGTTTTTATTTTTATTTTTTTGTCACGCCTCTCCAGGTTTTTATCAGACGTAGAAAACCAGAGGAAATATTGAGAGGAGTTTTTAAATAATTCTTTCATTTCTTTAGGGAAAAGAGCTTTTCCATACCAACCATGGTATGGAAGAAGTAACTGGTTGCACCACAATCGGTGGTAACCGCTGCCACCAAACCATGACCCTCACCTGTCCTGGAAATTATTTGCATCAGGTCATGGTGTGTTGCTTTCAGCTATATTTTTACCCTGCTGTTTGTTGTTAGTTGGATCCTACATAAGTAGTGACTCTTTGGGTGTGGCAGTAAAAAGCAGGGTTTCCTCCAGTGTTTTATAAGTCTGGCTGGCCACCAGGCTTTACTTGCTCCCCCGCCAGGCTAAGCGCTGTTTATTTATAATGTTTTTTTTTTTTTTTTTATACTTCGTAACCACAGCCTGTCTTTATCGGTCTACATGCTAACAACTCCAGCGAATAGTGACAAGTCAAAAAATTTATTTTTTTTTTTTTTTGTTTGCCTTTAAAAAAAAAAAAAAAAAAACTTCATAGTTGGTGCCCAGGCATTGCTAATAATGTCTTCCACTAACACATTATTTACCTGGTCATGTTTTCAAATTTCCTTTTTTTTACTCAAAAATATGGTGGACTGCCATGGCGCCCCTACCACTGGACTTAGCAAGTTCCCTGAGGGGAAACCCTGAATCTGTACTTGGTGAAGGGGCGGAAACAGCTTTTTCCCCGGCTTCATAAACAAAATCATAATTTGAAGACAGCTTTGTAATCTAACAAGAAATATATGAGATGATCTGAAACATGTAAGTGCGACAGAAAACGCAGAAACAGAAATGTTTCAGAGCAGGTTGTTTTTTTTTAGCGTCTCGATTGTGAACATGTTTCTAACATGCCTGCATGAGCCGCTGACGCGGCTCAAACAACACATTCAGGTTGTCGTGTTATTGTTCGTCAATACGCGATGATGATGAAATGTGCGGCTTCTGAGCAGAATAAGAAGAGTCATTCTGTTCTTTTGCAGATTATCTAGCGCAAGCTTTGACAATCTGCAGCCTCCCACCAAAGACTCCAGCCGCTCTGTTCCCTAATCCATCTTGAAATAGAAGATTTAGCCTTTACAACATTACAACGAAACCGTTCTCCCCCTCATCGAGCAGCCAGCAGCCGCATTTAGCTGGTAGCGATGCACTCTTTAAGACTGTTTCTTGCCGTCTATTACTGCGGCATTGATTTCAGTTTGGATCCAATTGGAAATGGATGAAATGTAAGTGAAGTGGGCGCCTAAGTGGAAAGTTTTTGCTGGTGCCCTCCTTCCCCCCCTCAGTCCTGACAGTTTGAAGCACACAGAGCTGCTAGCTTCGGGATAAACACGGCCTCATGACGATGGCGGTGAAACCCGCGTCGGTCATGGTGTCTGTGCTGCCAGTTGTTTACTGGTTTGTAAAGGGGAAAAGGCGGCTTCGCCACCTTCCCAACACAACTGCACGTATTTGACGTGTCAGATTTCTGGACAGTTTCCCTCGTGAGTGACCTCGTCAGGTTGCGTTGCAGAAGGTTGCGTTGCAGAAGGCTGCCGCGTTTGCGCTTTAACTGCAACGTCTTGCAAACGTTCTTCCTTTTATAGTTCGTCACATTTTGTCATGTCGCTGCCTCAGAATTCAACATGTTTAATAGAATTGTATGTGCCAGATCAACAGAAAGCAGCGATCACACCGAGCCGAGGGAAAGTATGACTAAGTCTAAGAAAAAAAAAAAAAAACTAATTATAGGAATAAAGTAGTAGTATTATGAGAACAAATTTGCATGACAATGAAGTCATAATATTACCAGACCAAATGTTGTAATAATATGAGAATAAAGCCTTTATGTTACCAGAATAAAGCTGTACGACAATGAAGTTGGAATGATATAAGAATAAAGTAATAATAATAAGAGAATAAAGTCATAATATTAGGGGAATGAAGCAGGTATTTGTGAGAACATGAAAAATATTAAAAATGAATAATGTTGGGTAACTTGTGAAGTTACGCTTCAGTGTCAGTTTTACGAATAAGTAAATACTTAACATTTTAACACATCAGCATCGATGTGTTGATTGTCGATGTTAAACACAACTATGTTTTTTTTCTTTTCATTGTTCAACTTTTTTCTGGGAATATTGACACTTTATTCTACTAACATGACTTTAGTCTGAACATCACAGCTTTTTTTCTGATAATATTGTGAGTCAGTACATATGTGTGTGTCTGGCTGTAATACGTTACTCCTACATAAAAGAAAGTGTGAAATAAATGGGGTAATTAGACGTCGAACAGGGTGGGAGGTTCGACCTTAAACGTTTAGACAAAATATTTCCACGTGTTAGAATGGCCCATTCAAAGTCCAAATGTATCCCAGTGTAAATCCTCGGGGTGAGGAGGTACGCACGTCTTCTTCGGGGTATATACGGTGGTACGTTTAAGCGGTACGGTTACTTTTGCCAGGCCCTGTCCGGACATCCAGGAAGCCCGCCTCTCCTCCAACTCCTCAACCATCTGCTCCTCATTTGCAGAGCACAATTATCCGCTGAGGTTGCAGTGTGTCACACGCTCCCCCAGGTTTTTCGACTGTCACAGAATGTCCCGCTCGCTGCGAATGAAGCCTCTAAACGTGACAAGAAAGTGCTTCCTTCCGTGCCCTGCTTTTTTTTTCTTTTTTTTTTTTAAATGCGTTGCTCACTCACGCAACGTGGGAGTCGACGAACATAAAGCCTTCGTTTGTTTGTGTTTCTCCTGAGAGAGACACGGCGCGTTACGTAAGGGTCCTCTGCGACGAGCCGCGTCACGGGAAGCGTCTTCCGTTTGGCAGGTTTCCTCTGGAGGAAGTGGAAATAAGACGCGTCTTGTTTGGTGCGCATCACCTGATCACATGATGCAGATGTGAAGGGGGGGAAAGAAGAATGCCGCCTTCAAAGACTCCCCTGGCGTTCTGGCAGAGAGGCATCCCGCACAGGCTCCTTATTGATTCAAAAGGAACTCTGTGTTGATACCTTACGTCTTCTTCGGGGTATATATGGTAGGGCTCGTGACGAAGAGGCTTCCAGCAAAGGCAATAGAAAAAGAAGAAGGAGGGGGAAGAAATGATGGCAGTTCCTGGAATAAGGTGAAGGAAGAGCTTAACTCTTACTCCAGACTTCACCCGAGGTGGAAGGTTTTGCTTTGCAACAACACAATTTAGACCGATTTCAAGTAAACGTGACACGAATGTCCTGGAAAGCTTTGGAGACCCTGTGGAGACTTGCTAAAACCAACAACAACAAAAAGCTTCACCTAATTAAATAACGTCCACATGTGAGCCCTTACCTGCTGCGCTGAAATGCTGGCAAACGATAAAAACCGCAACCCAACGTTCATCAGCTCGTCGAGGCAACTTTAGCAGCAATAACGTCACAACAACTACACCTGCAGGTGCTTCATGTTTTGTATCAGCCAGTCAGATTTGTCAGGATTAATCAGATTAATTGTGTTTGTAATATTGTACAAAAAATGTTGTAATGGTTAAGCAAAGCATCAGTCATTTTCAAAATGTCCAGTTACTAAAATCATTAGTAGCAGTTGCATTTTGGGTGAAGGCATCTCTGTTTTAACTGTAGCGTCAGAAAGACTTTTGATTTAGAAATGTCCTAGTTCAATCAGGTGCAACTTTGCAAAAAGAAGTTGTGCTTTTTCCTGGTTAGCCATGTTTTGAGTCGTGAAATTTTCCCCTCCCGTTATTTTTGCTTTGTTGTTAAATTTTCTGTGGTCATTTGTAAGAAAAATTGGTGACCTCTTTTACACTTTGCATACTTTTCACAAGATTCGTCATAACTCTTCCCAGATTGATGAACAACCGTTTCTCTCCAGGCATTGCCGACGTGTTTTCTTGTTGCCGTCTTGTTCGCTCGCACGCCTGAACTCCTGCTTCCACAGAGGAGCAGGATGTCGCCCAAGAAACCGTCGCCATCACAACCTCACCCCGGCTACGGCGTAAAACATTCAGAGGCACCACATTCACGCCACCTGTTAAAGGCTGCTTCACTGCGTCATAAACGGCTCTGCAAATTGCGGTAGACCCTTCTTAATTGCCTCTCATCTTTTCCATTTATTCCGTCAGCAGCAGAACTGCCTCCTCCACGCACGGGAAATCAAAAGCCTGCAGCCAGAGAAAAGAATGCTTCCCTCCTTTTTCGCGGCTTTAAAAACTTTTTCCTCTCCTCCGTCTCGAGGCAAACGTTTGCGCAAGTGAGCCGAGACGGAAGCATAAACGTGCGCTATTCAAGAGCTTTGATGCTGATTTTTTATTTAGTTTTTATCTCTCGCTTCCTCCGGCTCTCAGACACACCTGCCCTCCTCCACCTGCGAGCATCCCTCGCGCACACGGAACCCGTCCCTGCTCTCTCCCTCCCTGTCAGTGGGAGCAAATGAGCCGGAGCGTGTTTCCTAGAGTGTGTCCGGGTTGGACTTCCCGCTCGCTCGGCCTGCCCGCTTTTCCTTTGAGTCGTTCGTTCTTAGACTCTCGCCTGGACGTGGACGATCTCACGCCGCTCCGTTACCTTCTGACAGATTGCCGACACAGAACGCCGCTGTTTTTCTGTGTGCTTTGTGTGTTTTTCTGCGCGTGTGTGCGTGTGTGAGAGAGGTTACAGACACCCGCGCTCTCCTCCACCCCCCCCATTTCCTCCTACTGTGTCAGTCTGGCAGATGCCATTTCTCAAGGAGCTGAGGAAGGGAGGGAGGGCGAAGGCCTTGATGTGAGTGTGTTTGTTGTCAGAAGGTTTATTAATAAAGATGACCTCAGTGCTCCACAGAGGCTCTGTGGGTGTGCGTGTGTGTGTGTGTGTGTGTGTGTGTGTGTGTGTGTGTTTTTTCCTTCTTTGTCCTCCTCCCTGTATGACTGAAATCGTTTTAAAAATTGATCAGTTTGAGAGAAAATAGACTTGACGTAATTCGCTTCTTGCTCTTTTATTCCTGATTTCATGCTAGTTGTAGTGCGATTATGTAGATCCGTAATGCATCTTATGCATGAATTCATTCCCCTGTCTCTCTCTTGTGTGTGTGTGTGAGTGGTGGTCGTGTGTGAGCGTGCATGTGTGTGTGTGTGTGGGTGGCCGTAGCAGGGATAATCCTTCACAATATAATTCCGTAGCGTCTCAGTGTCCGTGGACGTAATTATGTGCTTCGTTATGCCGACCCAAACAGGTCTGTTCTTGCGCATGAGTCGAGCGGTGGAGCGCCAAGGTCCGCTACAGTCAGGCCGCCCGCTGAGCGCGTCGGGAAGAGCAGATGTGATCGCACCGATGGAAACCTGAGTCACTTCCTTCTGAGAGCCGTCCGCCATCGCTCCTTTGCGAGTTTGGTCAATCGGAGGATCCTCGGGCAGGAAGCGCTCGGCTCTCGTGAACGGCGTGGAAACGTGATCAGTGACGTTTTGGCAGAATGGGGTGAAGGAGGTTCTCTACTCGCCGAACCCTCCGTCTGTGATGCCTTTGGCTTCGTCTGCTGTCAGGATACGACAGCTTACGCTTGTTTTAGCCCCGAACTGTTTGAATGGACTGATCCGATCAAAGCAGAACCAGTACGAAGATTCTTTCAGCAGATGTCTGAGGCCTCTCGTCTCGTGAACTTAACGCCACAACCAAGTTAAGAAAAAAATATTAATCTACAAAAAACATTGAGCCTCTTGTCTCTCTAGCGTTTACACTCCAAATGTACACAAACCTTTGGTGATTTTCTGCCACTGCTGAAAAACAATTCAGCAATACGAAGCGCATTTGAAATCAATGCGCTTTTCCACATTTTGCTTACAAACATACCATTGAGGCAGATCAATATAGGCTAGTTCATGATTGTGACATGGAATGAAAATCGCCCCTCCTACCAACCCCAGCCGATTCTACGAGCTGCGTAGCGGACGTAGTGACCGTTGTGGACGAGGTCAAAGTGTAGTTCTGAGAAAACAATGGCTTCTCGTCAGCAGAGAGGGAGGGAAGGTCAACGTCAGAGTACATGACTCTTTGATTCAGGAAATTCTGGAAGAAAATCTGTTGGCTCCGAGACCAAGATCCGAGCTGGCAGAGAAAGCCTTGCGGTGTTCAACACCCGGTCCCTTAACCCAACGATTCACGAATTTAAAGTCCTAGAATGACTGTGTGCAGGTGAAGCTTAATCGTATAGCACATTTCATTAACAAGGCCTGATAACATACTATAGCAACCAAATTACAGTAACAGGCAATACAATCTTGTTATATACCAGCATCTAGCAAATGCACATCAAATATGTTAACATTCCAGTTAATATGGATCAACGGCAAGAGCAGGGTTTTAGCCTCGATTGAAAGGAACTCTGTGTTTCGATCGTTTTGTAGTTTTCTGGAAGTTTTTTTTGCCAGATTCGTAGAGCATAAAAATTGAATGCTTCTTCTCCATGTTTGAATCTGGATCTGGGGATGCAGAGCAGAACCACAAGAAGACCTGAGCGGAAGACCTGGGAGGTCTGGAAGGTTCTGGGAGTGTTTATTGGTAAGTGTGATGTCATTTTAACTCAGCTGTTTTGACTCTCTTGGCCACGTTGTCCTTGTAAAATGGATCAGTGATCTGTGTGAACCCTGGTTGTATTAATTAAAGGAAACCAATGAACGAATGCTAAAAACTGAAATACTTGAGGTGGAGATTTGCCTTCCTTTAAATGCCTATAAATGTCCAGACAGAGGTGGAATGTCTTACAATGGCCCAGTTAAAGTCCAAACCTGGAACCAACTGAGATTGTGTGGCTTAACCTTTTTTTTTTTTTTTTTTTTTTTTTACCCACCAAGCAAAACATAAAGAACAATCTCATTTTGACAATGTTAGCCTGAAAGCGCAACAGAGACTTGAAAAGACTTGGAAAATTACAGATTTTCTCCAGCTAACACGCAGAAATTTCAGCACACAAAGATAACAGAGACATTTCCTCCCCAAAAAAGACATATACACTTTGTAATTGCTGCAAAGAGTGGATCTGCAACGTATTGAGTCGGATCTTTTGAAAACCGTATATAATTTTCTCTCACTCTTTTGTGTTAGGCTGTCTGAGTAGATTGCAATAAAAAAAAACAACAAATTGATGCGTGAGAAGAGACAAAAATGGAGAGGATAAAAGAATGCCTTTGCGAGGTACTGCAAAAAGCACAACCCGTCTTTCTACAAATCTTTATCCTGTTTGATTTCAAATCACCGCGTCATGGCGACCGGGGGCTCTGCTTGGAAATACACTGAAGAGGCTTGTAATGGCGGCAGCAGATGGAGGTGATCTAATTTGTTTTAGCTGTTGAGCTCCCCTCGGTGTCCGTCTCTTTGGGTTAGAGGCGTAGCCTGTGGGGGGGGGAGCCGCCGAGCAGGCAATGGGCCCCCAAGGGCCAGTCGGTTTCCATGATGGGAGATGGTGAGGCTGATTTTCCCTGCTGCCTGTCCCACCACTCTGAGCTCTGAGGCCATTAGGAAGAGGGTCATCATGAGCCTTCAGAGAAATGAGATAATACTCAGAGCTCACACTGTTACTGCTATCACACACACACACACACGCATCCACGCATGCACACACACTAAGTCAGACATAGTATGTTTAGGGATGTACCAGTCAACTTTTTTGACTTCCGATACCGATACAGGTATCGGCCGATACGATCCGATGCAGAAAAACAGCTGAACTGACTTAAAGCGCTCGTCTTTTTTTAACAGACATAAAATCTTTGAATCACAAACTTGTCTGATAACTCTGCATGAGTACAGTACGCTTAAACACACCAACGGCTTTACAAGTTTGGTAAAACAGCGAAACACAACTTGAATTTGTTCAGCCAGGGCAATTATAACAGCCCAATGGAGAGTAAAATTCATTTTAATTTATTTGGTAAGGACAGAGCGACTCAGCTGACATTTCTGCAAATGCTCCTGAATTAGCCAAAAAGCTACGTTTTCACACAGTCCAAATACAAACCAGGGAAAGTGCAACGCAATTATCATGAAAAGGTAAAAGAAGTAATTAAAGTTCAAACTAAATACTAAAGAAATTCAAACTGACAAAAACAGGTCGACTGTGTTGGTCAAACATGTTACAAAGAAACAGCTGGAAACCGTCTTTCAAATGGTTCAGAAAGTGTGATTATAAATTCTACCTATAATGTCAAATGAATAATGGAGCATGATGTCGCTCAGAGCACCAGGCATAGAATCAGACTCAGTAAGAATGTGGATGGGGCACATTGTCGCTGGTACCCGATCTAGAATGCTTTGTCAATATCGGACCGATACCAGATACTAATATCGGATCAGGGCATCTCTAGTTGTGATGTACAAAAACTTGACGTGACGCAGTTCACCAAGCGGCAGCAACACATTCATGTAGGTAGATGAACCAATAGTGTATATTAGGAGTTTTATTACCTCTGAGCCACACACACACACACACACACACACACACACACACACACACACTCAACCCTCCCTCCATCAGTAATCCTCCAGCCATGTGGAGCTCTCTGCTTCTTTGCTATTTCAGCTGCAGCGCTGACCCTCGGCCGGCCGCGTTTAGTCGGACAGACAGCAGGAGCGCGGCGTGTGTGTGTGCGCGGAAAGCTAATGAAACAGGATATCCCTGCCTCTGGTTATTATACAGGAGGAGAGGAAGAAAAATCACAGTCACTTTGACCTTGACTGAGTCTGCGAAATGACGGGCTGCGCTCACAGGCGGTTCTTGTTTTTCTTTTTTCTTCTCCCTCCAGCTTGCTCATTCGGCGACAGGCGCTGGTTGTTCTATGCAGGGCCCACGCAGGAGCCGGAATGACCCTCACCGCCCACTTGTAATAGGCGGGGGGCCTCCTTCAGGGAGGTGCAAAGAACTCCGTCGTCTCCTGCAATTGAAAAGAAGAAAGCTAACTTCTTGCTTTCTCAGTTCTTCTTTATTTTTTTTTTCACCCGTGAATATTAAGATGTGTCGGATTATAAAGACGTTTTCCCTCAACCGAGATGAGAGGCAGAAAAGCACTGAGACACCGATAGTTTATCAAATTATCCTGTAAGATTTTGTCCATGTCTTACATGATAATCCAAGTTCCTCCAAAATTTTCATCTGTGCTTTCAGTGGCTGTTCAGCACTGGTAATCAGTTTTTTTTTCTCTACTCCTTTATTTGAAGGAATATCATGATATTTTTGGAAATGGGGACCTGCGGAGCAGCATGAGCAGTCAGTAAGCACAAACATCTTCAGTGGTTCTTGTGCAAGACAAAACAAAACTAACTTACAAGTTCTAATAACTTATACGCAAATCTGCAATGGAGACACTTTTTTTTATTTTAAACATGAGTCACATGATCAGCAACCAGCCATTACTACTGGCAGAAACGACAAAGACAAACAAAACAGGAAGTGTTAGAAGGAGGATTTTTAATGGCTTATCATGTGAGCAAACTTAGACATGTGTGATTTTAATCTCGTTTCTCATTTAAAGGAGAGTTGTGCAGTTGTGTGGTCGCTTGACGTCAGCGGAAAATCAACAAAGTTTTGTGCACGTGTGTAAAGAAAACGCAGCTTGTGAGAACCAATGTCGGTTCATCCGAAAGCCTTTGTAGCCTATTTTTGATGCACAGCGTTGCCCACACAGATTTCAAATTTGAGTCTTGATCTGACCGTGCTAAAGTGCGTGCAGAGGGAAAAGCTAAAGTCCAGCAGTGGAGGTGATCCAGGGCAAAGACCCCTGTGTGTGTGCGCACGCGCGCGTGACAGACAATGGGTTTTATCGCATGGTACCGCAGCAGGAGAGATTTGTTTGGCTTTGCTTTTTATGAGACAAATATTGGGACGGATCTCCCAACCGCCCAGGGCAATATCGCGGAAGGGTCTGAGGCGGGAGCCGGTGCTTTGCTGCCTCATCCTCCTACTTATGGAAACCGATGTTTCTTAAAACACATGGGCGTCCCACCTCTCAGGCCAGAGACTCATTATTTCACAGCTTTCCCTTAGAAAACACGCTTGTTTTAAGAGAAACAACCCTTCTGGCATCATAGTAAGACTCCGTCCCCTTTCACTTTCATTTGGCCCTAATGCAAAGCATGTATTGCGCGTCTGTGCACGTGAGGAAACTGGGTTTTTTTTTCTTTTCTTTTCTTTCGCCCGTGCGCCTCTTCTGCAGTTTAGCTGGCGCACCAGGTGCTGCTCGGTATTTTGTGTCCACCGGGGCTCCTGTGGGTTCTGGCACAGCGAGAATAATAATCACAGCTCCTCGGCTCCAGCCAATATCAGATGCCAGAAGCAATGACGCAGGCTCATCTCTTCACACAGGAAATGAGTGGATGATAGTAAAAGAGTCCTACTTCACAGAAGAAGAAGGGGGAAAAAATTTCAATCACAATCACTCTCTTTCTCTGCAAAACCAACATTTTATTATTATTGTTATTATTATTATTATTATTATTATTATTTCACAGAGACAATAGGACTCGAAACCAATCGTACGCCTCGTGCCAGAAACTGGACACGAATAACTGGCTGCGGCAGCATCTGTGTTACGGGCCGGAGATACAAAGTCTGGAGCCGGAGAAGTCCATCCTCGTCTGATAGTGTTGCCGTGAAACAGAATCGGCTAGAGGTTTTGTTTCGAACTCCAAAACGTGGATTCGTCATCTGAAGGATGATCTAAAGGGGGAGAAAGAAGAGGATGCTTTGCATCACTTTCAAGCAGCTCGACGTTTTTCTTCATCCTGTTTCGTTTCGTACTTTAATGTCTTGAGCTCTAGAAAAACAATGCAGCAAAGGAGTATTTCACTCACAGGTTTCTTTGCATTGGCCCTTTTTTTGTTGTTGTCAAACTTATGTTTCAGATCATCAAGTAATTTTAATATCAGACAAAGATAACCTAAAACCAAAAACAAAAGTGAGCAATTTTCAAATGATAATTTTTGGTTGGTATCCAAACCAACCTGGCTGTTGCAAATATAACTATTCTTTATACTGAATCAAGAACTCATTTTATTTTGGCCTAATTAAGGGCACATTCACATCAAAGCTCTCTTGTCTTCTTTGATCGAACTCTAGTTTGTTTGCCTAGAAAGTCCGGTTTGTTTGGTGAGATGTGAATCAAACCCTGATGTGGGCCAGAAAAAGCGTAAACTCTGGTTCGCCTAAAAACCTAAGCAGGAAGCAGACTCCAGCAGTCTGGAGGATTCTGGGTAAAAACAACCAAAACAAGCGTGAGAGTCTATCGTTAGCTCATGAAATGGTTCGTAGCCTTTTGCCAAAGACAAAAGAGAAATCCCACAACCACTAAGATCTGACTCCACTCCCTGTTCACTTACATTTTGTGAAGAAGGAAGTTGCACTCCTGGCTCCTTCAGAGGTTTTTGGTGTAGCGCCACCACAGGCAAGGAGGGGAAACAAGTTTATTCAAAGGGCAGTAGAACAAATGAGCAAAACAAAGCCAATGACGTCTTTCAGCCCAGAAAGGATTGAAAATATGCATAGCTGTAACTGCAATGAAAGTCGGTTCTACAAACTATGGAAAACAAATTCCCAATAGACTTTTCAAACTTCCATTTGCAAAATATATTTAAAAAAGAAAATCCAGCACTCACTTGTCTTCTCTTCACAAGTCGCCACCACTTTGTTTTTAGTCTATTACATCAAATCCCCATAAAAATTTATTGCAGTCAGTGGGTGTAACGTGGCAAAACGTGGACGCGAGTCTGTCTGTCTTCGACCAGGAATAGCAACCGAGCAGACATGACATGTCCCATAAGAAGCGGAGCGGGGAGGAAGACGAATGTTGCCCTGTCTGCTGTTTATCAGTCGTCTCTGGTCCGCAGTGAATAACTGATACTTCCTTCAGCCGACAATTGACAAGTCCCCGGAGGGATGTCGGTATGAATCGACTCCGTCAGCCAGTCATGTTGATGACGGCCTTCGGCAAATGAGGACTTCCCTAATTTTGGCCTGTAAGTCGCGTGAATGATAAGCTGCACTTACAGTCCAATCACTCTGGAGGAAATATCCATTCTGAAGTCCAACTTTAGAGCCTCGAGATCTTTTTCATCTCCCGGTTCTCATTCTTGCTTTGTGCGGCCGGCGGAGGCCGCTGGCAGCCGGCTGACCTCCACCAGATGTTCACCGAGATGGAGTGTGCTCCCCTCTACTGTACGCGCCTGCTTGCGTGTTGTGTGTGTGTGTGTGTGTGCGTGTGTGTGTGTGTGTGTGTGTGTTTCTTCAGTTGGATCTTGGAAGACTGCTTGCTTCTAAATGAGACTGGCAGGCGTTTTGCTGGACTTTATTGCCGCGTGCCTCTTCCAATTGTGCCACTGATTAGAGCTGCCACCGCCCGGCACGCAAAACATTCGCGATTGGTCGCACTAGGCTGGCACGCGCTCAGAGGCCCGTCTTTGCATGAGATTAGCATCCCCATTGCCTTGCACGGGCGATCAAACGGAGCGTGGCGTCGGGGTGCCTCTTGTTTTTTGCTGATTGGAGGAGATGGTGGATCCAGCCCCGCTCCGCTTTTCTTCCTCTCCTCAGGGTGCAGTCAGCGTGGACAATGTCAAATTTGCAGTAAGGCAATTAAAGGCACCGGGCTTTGACAATTGGGCTTGATAGAGAGGGCTCGGCATAATGGCTGCACAAACACGGCGACCCGGATTCAGGTGCGGGGAGCCGAGTGTGGCTGTGCGACGCGTCCGCTCTCAATTTACTGTATTTGTTTACGATGAGCATGCAGGTGATTAGTTCAGAAAGTGCCGCTTTGCACAGTTAGTCATTGGTGATTCGCAAGGGTTTGGCTGGCGTCCACGCAGCCACTCAGCGCGCCGCCTGTCAAACACGCAGGCAGCCGGCAGCTGGAGGTGTGTTTGTGTGTGTGCGTGTGTGTGTGTGTGTGTGCAGGTGTCCTGCTTTTTAACCAGGCCCTTCTGCCTCTCATCCGTCCTCCCTCTTCCCCACCCCGCCTGTCAATTTCAGGGTGGCCACACACACATGCTCACGTTAGTCCTACGTATCTAAAATTAAGGCCTTAAAACGTGAATGACAGGATCTAGTGTGAACTGGTTTGGCGTTATCTCATCCTTGATAAACAACTACAGGCCATTTACCATTTAAATTACCTTAAATTAGTTAAAAAAAAAAAAAAGCATTTAATTTAGCCTGAAATATTTTAATAGCACGTCTTAAAATAGCACGGCTCTCACATTGAATATGGGAGACTGATTTCACATATGCTGCGGCTTTTATTTTTCCCTGCAGGACTTTTCTGTCAGGCAACAGTTTGAGTCGCACACAGACATGCTAATTGCACTTTGACAGCTACAGGTAGCTAGCTGCAAATTGCAAAGGTGAAAGCTACCTATCAGTTGCTAATTCAACTTTAGCTAGCTTGTTAGCTAGCACAGGTCATTGCTACGTGTAACTAGTTGCTAATACAACTTGATTAGCTAGCACAGGTTACAGCTCTATGTAAGTAGCTGCTAGTACCTAGTTTATTTTGGACGCACAGGTGATAGACATGGTAGCTAGATAACATTTTTTGTTTCATAGGTGAGTGCAAATGTTTACAATATAAATATCTATACATATATATACATACACTGTATATATGTATATGTAATACAGTTGTTGCGAGGTAGGTCTTAAATTTTATTCATAGTGGTCTTAAAGGTTCTTAAAAAGCCTTAAATTTAAGTTGATGAAAGCTGCAGAAGGCTTGTGTTTGTGGCTCCTTCTCACATGCTTGCTGTGTGGATGCCTGCGCATATTTATGGGTTTTTAGAGGCGGTGAGCGGAGCTTTTTTGGCTGCTGCTCCGTTCTGGAGAAGGCCAATGGAAAGTTGAGGTCTGGACGACTTACTTTATATCTGAAAAATCCAGCCGAGCGCTGCCGCGCTGTCACATACTCGTGTCTGACTTCATCCAACTCGATAGGTAACCGGAGCGCTGACAGCAGCCACATATTTCATTTTGGACACACATTTCTCTCCCTCACCTCCTCGCCTAAGCGTATTTCTTGTTCCTGCTGCCGTTTCGGCTTCGGCAGACGCGCCGGGACTCATCGCAGGGGTTAAACAGTCTACCAGACGCTGCGAGCGCACACACACGCTTACACGTGTCCTAATATGGTGACTTACTCAGAAGCACGAGGTTCCACATTAAGACGAAATTCACTTTCCAGAGCATGACCTAACTGTATTTTTAAGGACCTGCTGTCAAAGAGAGTTTTAGGCTTTTGCGTAACAGCCTTTAGGACAGAGGGGGGTTATCTGGGGGCTTTGATGTACTCAGACTTTAGTAAAGGATATAAAAGTAAGAAGAGGTCTTCACCAGCCACTGAAAGCCAGAAAGATTAAATTAACCTTCCTAGATGGAGCAGATTCTTCCACAAGTCGTATTAAATCAACTTGTCTGTTTAAAAAAAAAAAAAAAAAGCTTACAGGGTTGCATAAAAGGATTAAGTTTAAGGCTTAAAAAATAGTTGTCTTGACTTTTCAAATGTTTTTCTGATTGTATTCACGATATTTTCAGGTTTTTCACTGACAAAACAAGCCTCTAAAAGCTTTTTTTTTAATTGTTGTGCTGAAGCTATGCCAAGGTTTTTTTGTGTTTTTCTTTTTCGTTGTTGTTGTTGCGTGTTTCAGTTTGAGTGGGCACGCGTGTTTGAGTGAAGGGTCCATGCGCTTGAATCAATGAAGTTTGATTAACATCACGCAGCTTTCAGAGTCGATAAAGTGGAACACAGTGACGAGAGGCTCTGCGCGTTTCCAGCATGCGGTTCCTCACAGCAGAGGATGAAGTATGGCGGTGTCAGAGGATTCAGACGCTGACCTTGAGTTTTGTAAAAAAAAAAAAACAAAAAAAAAAACAACAGACACATTGCTAAAAACGACAATTTAGAGGACGCGGTCCACCAACCTTTTAGGTTTTGTTCATCCTTTTTGTTAATAAAGCTGTCAAAAGATTAAAACTTTGATGCAGGAACAAGATGATTAGCCAGCAAAGGTGATAGCTTCAGATAGCTAGCCACAAATACAACTTTGCTGGCTAGCAAAGGTGATAGACTCTAGCTAGCTAACCTTTTTTTCCATCTATCATAGGTAAGTGCAAATCTTTACGAAATAAATACATGTATCTAAAATTATATATTACATTTATTGCCATATGTGTTATGTGAACAGGATAACCGTATTCAGAAAACAATGCTAACAAAGCTAACCAATAGCAACTCACTTTTTGTTGGTTTTAAACGAACAAGTGTGTGTAGTAGCTGCCTTAAGTGAGATTTAATACAAACCGCTAGAAGTTTAAGAAAACCCATCATAAAAGCCGTTTCCTGCTGCAGCTGATGCCGCATACACTTGGCAGCCATTTTAGATGGAAAACGCTTCGTTTTATTGACTTTCCGGTTGTTTCCTCTGAGTTAAAACATGGCAGATCTGATTTCTAAGTAGAAAAGAGTGTATCTGGTGTGCTACATCAGATACACTACACTGATGTAGCACTCAGTGTAGTGTATCTGATGTGCTACATTGATGTAGCTACACTGATGTAGCACTCAGTGTATCTGATGTGCTACACTGATGTAGCTACACTGATGTAGCACTCAGTGTATCTGATGTGCTACACTGATGTAGCTACACTGATGTAGCACTCAGTGTATCTGATGTGCTACACGGATGTGCTACACTGATGTAGCACTCAGTGTATCTGATGTGCTACATTGATGTAGCTACACTGATGTAGCACTCAGTGTATCTGATGTGCTACACTGATGTAGCTACACTGATGTGCTACACAGATGTAGCAACACTGATGTAGCACTCAGTGTATCTGATGTAGCCGGGGCATTATGTCCATTATGCAGTGTTCCGTTTGCCCATATAAGGAAGACGCTGTGTTGGAGCGCAGCTGATTCATTACGGAGACAGGTAATCGGCATGTCCATTTAAAAGCGGGTAGATTGCTGAGAGGGTCAGAGTCCAGGCTGATTCCTCTACAGGTATGGTTAACATGAAGCGTGCACTGGGTTCAGAATTATTTCTGATGCCTCCATTTTATTGTTGCAGGAAACTTGCTCTTGGAGAGGACAAACAGAGCTCTGCTAACTTTTAGAGAAGGTAAAGGCAGTTTCTTATTAATCGGCTATTTAAAGTATCTGTCTAATTCTATTCTCTGTTGTGTGCAGGTTGGCCTGCTACTGTTTCAGTTTTAGTTTGTTTTGGTTTCAGTGTTGCGTTAGTTTAGAATTTATGTTTTGAATATTTATTGATTAAATTCTTTATTTTTGGGGGGAGTTTTATTGTCCAGCCCTCTAGGCTTGCTTGTAAGTAAAATAACCTATGCTGTCCCTGGTTCCAAGGTGTTTTATCTAGACTGAGGAAACTAGTAGAAAGTGAGTTTCTTTTTTTCCCATTGTTTTACTCACTAGGGAGTCTGTCTTGTTGTGTGAGTGTGTTTTTGTTTGGGGATACACTGATGTAGAAAAAGCAGTGTATCTACATCATTGTAGATGCACTGCTACAGTGGTGTAGCAGTGTATCTACACTGAAGGTCTAAATAAAATAGACCTTCATGTGCTATTTTATTTAGAAAAAAAATGGCATGATATCTTAAAGTGCATTTATGAACAGTCAAGCTTGCTGACTGTTTTCCTTTATTCCTGCAAGTTATGTTGTTGAGAAAATAACAACACGACCAAAAAAAAAAACAAAAAAAAAAATAAAGAAGAAGAAAAAACTAAACATGAAAAAAGTGTGTTCTTCGTTGTTTTACCGAAGGTTGGCGATGTCAGGCGAGGTCGACCCTTTGTTTCGCCAGCTCTCGTCTTTTTGTGCGACCTGTTATTCCCCCGTTTATCGCAGTTACAGACGAACCCCGCGCTGGAGCGACTTTAAAGAACAATCATCTTCCGGTTTTATCAAAAGGACCGGCGCCTTGATCGCAATTTCAGCTTCTCTTCGGCTCAAAGCCCCTCCTCCCCCACCTCAAGGGACGCGTGTCGGGAGAATCGCACCGCACAGAAGAATAGCTCCGATATTGCTTTAAAAACTGCACTTCATCGTCGCCCGGCACTGTAAACATGCAGTCAAGGTTACATTTTGGTGATGGCGAGAAGAAAGGTTTACTTCAAGCTTGCGGTAGGGGGATAAAAAGCTGACCTTCATTACCATGGTTACAGGAATAGATATTCAGATTCAGTTTTGGGAGATTTTAGATGTCCTTTTCCAAGTTTTGGATGGATAAGAGGTTTTGATATCTCTGAATTATAGATTTATCCAAACTGAATCTTTGTTGTATTTCATACATATATATATATATATATACATATGTATAAATGCCTTTTTTTGGGGACATCGGAACACTTAAAGGTGCCTTGTCCTTCCATGCGAACAAACGTCACTCATCATCCTCAACCTCTTCTCTCTTCTTTTGTCTCCCGCAGGCCAATGTGACCTTCGTCTTGAGTCGAGCGTCGCTGTTCAACATTCACGAAGACGAACGCCGCGGCGACCGCGCACACGCACAAATAAAGAGAGAGAGAGAGAGAAAAAAAACAACCGAGAGGAGAATAAAAGGAAAGCACGGAGGCGCACGAGGGAGGAGGCGAAAAACAAGTAAGAAAAGAAGAAAGGCAAAAAAAAAAAAAAAAAAAACAGAACAAAGGGAGGAGAAGAGAAACAGAAACATGTTTTCTTCTCTCCTCTGAAACCTTCCTCAGCAAACAGCACGGGGAGGAGGGGATGCTGGGGGCATTCAACATGACAGAGAGGAAGATGTGGGAAAGTGAATATGATCCCTATTGTGCTGCCCAATAGGGATGAGAAAATTATAGTCATTTTCAGGAACTCCCAAAAAGAAATGAATCTGCAGCGAGACAAAGAGCGAGCAGAGATCTACGACGAGCCATTCATGAGATAAGAGGAAGGGGGAAAAAAAAAAAAAAAAAAAAACGGGAACCAAAAAGGGAGAGGGAGGTTGGATTCGGGTCGGATATTGGATTTCAGATTTCAGAGAGTTTTGTTGGGAATGATGCTGAAGGTTATTGGGTTGGAAGGTGTGCATGCGTGTATGAGGGGATGTGGGCGGGGGGGGGGGGGGGGGGGGGGGGATTCTGGCTGCTCACTTCTGACTCCAGCAGAGTTTCAGTGATTAGAAGAGAAAGGCAGACCTCCCTCCCTCCCTCCCTCCTTTCCCGTCACCCTCTTCCTTATTTCACCTGTAAGACCACAATATGATCCAAGGCACTAAATCAAAGTTTGGGTTCGCCGTAAATAAACGTTGGCACGCTCTCTGTCATGATCCAAAGGTGAAATCGGAATGCGCCCACAAGTCATTTGTTACAGTTTTCGCTGCGGTTCATATTCTGTGATTTCTGACTGTCGAAGCTCCCGTAATGCGGCGTGGGGTGGGGGGTGGGGGGACGCCCGGTGGGAGCAAATGAAAATGTAGCACCACTCTCTCCATTTCTGATTACTTTCTGGTGTAAAGTGGCCCCTGGAATGGTTAAAGATTTCATTTCGGCCCTCGGCCTCTAATAAAGAGTGAGATTGATGTGACCTGGACTCTAAGCTGGTTTGGTTCAGCCAATCACAAACAGTGCAGCGCCTGGCAAAATCATTTACAGGCTCTCAACTTTCCCCCATCGTATCACTTTACAACTGCATTATCGCGTGGGGTGTGTTGTTACACATCTCTCGGTCTTTGATCAGAAACTTATGGACACTTTCTTTCTCTTTGAAAGAAAAAGCCAAACAGGAAGTCACGATTGCATGAATAAAAGTCACAATTACAAGTTTCAATGGCATAATTACACGTTTTTGAAGTTGTAATTAAACAGAAAAATTTAATGGCAAGATTTTAATGCCATAATCACAAAATGTAAGTGTAATTACAAGTTCTTAAAGTTGTAATTACAAAATTAAAGTTGTACATATGACTTCTAAAGTGGCAATTACATGTTTCTGGTCCTAGTTAAGTGAATTAGGGTTGTAATTATGAGTTTTGCAGTCATATATTGCTAATTACCCCAATTTTTTTGTTTACAAAAAAATTGAAATAATTGAATATTGTTTACATTGGTAAAAATCACAAAAATATATTCATTGACAAGTCAATTTATTGGGGCCGAACTCCTTAAATTTGGAATATCTATGATCGATTTCATTCCCCGATTTTATCGACTTAAAAATCAAGTCCTCAGTTTCCCTGCTGCCGGACAAACGGAGAAACTGACTGACAGACCCGCCCACCAGGTCATGTCTGCACGTTTGCGGTTGACAATGGTCGCCCCAATGTTGCCAACTCAGCGGCTTTCTTTCAGCCAAAGTCGGAATCGCCGGGTCAGGCTTCACATTTGACGAGGATTATTTGCGGAGAGCTGCTAATCCGCCTCTTTAGCTTTTGCCGCTCCCCTTCAAATCTCCCGCTGCGTTCCTTTTGCCTCCTGACCCAAACATACGCGCTCTATCACAGCAAAAAAACAAACAAATAAAAAACACGAAAAAAAACAAAAACACCACCGTTTTGTCTCTCAGTCTGTGTTAGTTAGTGGGTGGCTCCTCTTTTTTTTTTCCTTTTTTTTTTTTTTTTTGAAGTGTGTGATGAAGCGCTCTCTCATGTACGATTAGTTGTCTGCCTGATCGAGCGACCGGGAGCTCCAGCAGACTGAAGTAAATTGCCTCTGATAAAAAAAGTCATTTGTATGCCGGCGAATGTGTGGAGAATACCGAGACGTGCCGAAGTGAAGAGGGTCGTGCAGACGGGTGTTTGGTGACAACGGCGGAACGGCACGCACGCACGCATGCACACACACGCGCACAGACGCAAACACACACCCGGAGTCACAAAGCTGTGAAAAAACAGCTCCAGGCTGCATCCTTCTTCCCTTCCCTTTTCTCTAAACCTCGACTTTTTCCCTCAGAGTGTGTGCTTCTCTTCCACGCTTATCCCTCCTTCTCTCTAATAATTCCGGTTCTCTCTCGGAGAGCGTGTCTATCTCTGGGAGGATATTGGTTGCTGATCATAAATGGTTTTTCTCTGACAGGGTGCCATCACACATGAGCTGGGAGCTCAACGGGATGTGTGCGTGTGTGTGTGGGGGGAGTGGAGGACAGGGTGACAGCGACGACATGGAGATCAAGGCAGAGATCGAGGGAGGCGGGAGAGAAAACGCGAGACAGACAGAGATGCAGGTTATCACGGCGGCGTGGCAGGTGTCAGCGAGGCGCTGATAAATGCGTTGCTGATAAATGCGAGCATCCATCCGCCCAGCAGCAGCAGCAGCAGCTGCAGTGTTAATTCACTGAAAGCACGCTGACATATACAGTACATGAGCTACAAGCTGATTACATTAAAGCGAAACAATAAACGGCGGCTTTATTTACTGCGGCGAAGCAGCGGCTGTTTTTTTTTTTTTAATGTTCAGTTTATTGTGTTAATGCAGAGCCAGCGTTTTTTTTTTGTTTGTTTGTTTTTTTTTAATGTTTGTTTGTTTTTTGTGCTTGCCCTGTGTGGCAAATCCATCGTTTGCATTAATTTTTGCCCCCAATTACTAAAAATGTCACTTTTACATCATCCAATGTTATTTCGTCCCAAGCTTATCTGGGATCAGGCGTCTTTAGGAAGGGAATCCCCGACGTCCGTCTCCGCAGTCGCACTCGCTGAACATTCCCAGGCCAGAGTGGATGTGCAGTTCCTCCAAACTCAAGGCCCGGGGGCCAACTCTGGCCCGCCGTAGCTGTTTTTGGGGCCCCTCTACATTCCAAACACCGAATTACAAAAATCAGTACCCTCCATTGTTTTGTGGAAATTCACATTTTTTCCAATGAAAACTGGAAGTTTATTCCAAATTTTCCTCCCAAAAAAAAAAAAACAACAATAACAAATGGTCAGCCATTGGATTTAAGACTACCATCTCCCAGCTGCAGGTGGCAGTATTTCTTACTTGCACTGCCCTGCTGCCTCAGCACTTTATCGATGTCAGATATTCCATGATGTGTGTTGCAAGTAACAAAATGTGACAATATTGCAAACTTTCTTGCAAGAACTTCATAATTAGAAGGCCACAAAAACTGTGGTTTCACAAAATCACAAAAACAATCGTGATTTCCCAAATTAAGAAGTGCAACCTAACTCTCCTGACTCCTTCAGCAGTTCTTCAAGGGGTTTAAAAACAAAAAAGATCTTTAATGGACTCAGATTTCTCGTTTTCCTGCTTAGCTACATGCTAGTTGCTTTCGCTGGCTGACTTTCGAACTAACTTGCGAGGGTGGCTTTTTCAACTGGAAGTCCTACATCATATAAATATCTCCTTTCTTTTTGATATTTTAAAATGAACTGACAGAACAGAGTCGAAATCTTCTCGGCGTACAAGAGCAGAAAGACTAGCTCCAGTGAAACGCATCTCTTCAGTTTGTGGCCATGAAACGACGGCCAGGAACAAAACCGCAGTTTTAGACGTAAATGCTCTCGTGTGTTGAACTATGTCTGCAATGCTCACTTTTAAATTCCGGCTTATCCAACTTTGACGTCAGTTTCCCTGATTTTTTTGTTTGTTTTTTAGTTCGTGAAATCCTTTTCATTGTAAAGAACAAATAAAAAAAAACCTTTCAGCTTCCAAAGGAGCATGTTTGGTATGGCTGGTATGACATTCTCAAAGTTTCATCACCTTCAAGGAAAGCATTGAAGTTTCAGCAAAAAAAAAAAAAAAAAAAAAAAAAAAATCATAACAAAATTGATGTGATTCCATTTAAGACAGAAAAGTGACATTTCTTTGTGATAGTATCAAATAATTCTAATCTTGCAGTTTTAATGATGTTATTGCGTTTTTATGCTTTTACTCAGGTATTTTTTTTTTGCAAATGCTCAACTTTTCAAGTTCAGAAGTTTCTTCTAGTAAATTTCTGAGATAGATCTCAGAATTCAGAGTTTTGTGGCAAAAATGTACGCCTCGTACTTTTTTCTTTTTTTTTATTTGCGGTGGCCCTGATGGACCATCAGAGCTACCAGTTGCAAAACAGAGGCATACTTGCACAGCAGTGACATGGTAAAAATGAGAAGTGCAGGGAGTTTTGTTCGCCTCAGACTTTAAATCCTCTCAAATATCCGTCGTTCAAAGATATGTCCAGGTCTTCATTTTGCACTTGACTGTTGATGATGCTTCAAGCAAAGATATTTCCAAGTGGCAGACTTTGTCAGCCAGCTGACCAGCAGTGTGCAGGAACCTATTGGTGGAGGGCAGTGCTGCCTTGCACTATACTTACTCAACATACGAACCCCATTTACTTCAGCAATTTTCTGACCGCCAAATTCTTTGCGATCTCGAAACGAGCACTTTTTAAAGAAACCTTGAAACCAGTAACTAGACTGAGAATAGAAACTCAACGCAGTGAGTGTTTCCGTGCCGTCTGAGCGTCTGCACACACCGACACACACAGAGTTCCCGTCGGCCGGGCCCGACGAGGTGACCGGCTGTGAATCTGCCGCATCTTGCATTCCTCGGTCCTCCCCGTCCACGCAGCGGCAGGCCTTGTCTCGCGATCGATCCTTGGCTTATCTTCCCATAAAGCTGGAGTCTCTTTCCACTCCTGTTCGCCTCGCGTCCTTCTATAAGCCCCTCCTCGGCCGCACACACTACCCCCTCCCTCTCCCCCCACCCCCTCACTCATTGCTATCGATCAGCCTGGTGTGTTCAACAAAGTAGAGAGCGGGCGGTGGTTAATGCAGAGTTTGGCCGAAGGAGCCGAACGCACGCTTCTCGTATCGCTCCGCTCTCTTTCTCTCTCTCTCTTAATGCGTGCAATCAGACTCTAATAGACCCGGGCTTAGAGCATCCAGGCCCGCCGCTCTCGTCTGATTCGTCTCACCTTTCACTTCTGCTCCTGTCAACAAATATCTGTCTGCGCTGTATAGTATACATCATCTGCCAGGTTTATTTTGCTGATGACTGCTGATTCGGCAAACTGATATGATGGGCCTTTATGTGTTTTGGTTGGGCATGGGGTGCACGTTTTATCCTCTGGAAGGGAATTTGCTCCTGCTGAGTGTGCACAGTCCTCTTTAGAAGCGTCCTACTTTGCATTTTTCACAGTAATGCACATTTATTCGCGGGAGCAGCACAGTTGAACCATGCTGTTTAATTTTGGCTTCTGGGAACTGCCCAGTGGCCAGAGCTTAAGTCTTTCATTATCTCTGAACGTCTTGCAGCCACCGAAGGCATTGAAGGTTGTTGGGTTAGATGCTTTGCTCAAGGGCAAAGGTTCCTTCGCTAGTTTGCTGTCCAGTCTCCTGCTTATTTCATTTATCTATTTAAGAGGCTACAGTTCTCGAGGTCCAGTTCTCCTGGACCTTGCTTTTCTGGTCTCACACTCTGGAACGTAGGGTGTTTTCACTGGTAGTCCGGTACACTCGGTTTGACTGGGAACTAAAATTTGTTTCGTTTTCTGCTGGTGCAGTTCACTTTCATACAGCCTTGCATCAAACAATTCAACCTAATCGATAAACATGTTTGCCTCTTCACCTGTGGCGACGCTGTACCAACAACTACTGAAGAACACAGCACAAAAACCTCCAAAGGAGAAATGATTGTAGGATTTCTATTTTGTCTCTAGCTAAAGACCACGAGCCATTACTCCTACTGGCACCAGACTAGAGCGTTTGTTTTGGTTGGATTTACCCAGAATGCTCTGCTCTGTAGTCTACTCTGGTCTCTGGTCGCTTGGCATTCACACATGCATTCAAAGTGCATCAGAGTTCAGTTCAACCGAACAGAGACCGAGACTTTTAGACAGACCAGAGTTCTGGTTTGCGTCAGAGTTCAATTGCACATTCCCGCTTTCCCAAGCGAACCGGACCTTCCAGGTAAACGAACAAGAGCTGGTGCGAAGGCAACCTAAACATCTGAACTGCCTCACTAGTATGCAGTCAAGCTGTAGGCAGCTCTGCTCATCAGCCAGGCTTGCTGAAGCAGAGATTAATCTAAGAGTTGCGAGACACCGGCTCTTGAGGACCAGGGTCCGAGACCATCACCCTAAATAATCCTGACCTGCTGTGCCTTGCAAAGGACTAGTATGGGTGCAATATTTATAAAATATTTAGGGTAAATTCACACCACACCTCATACTTCTGCACGGCAACGTAAAGACAACCCATCTGCAGCATTGCTCTCCCACCATGTCTCTTTAAGTGGAACCCCGCTCCCCTCCCTCCACCTGATCTCCCCACCAGTAAGAGATGTGTGGGCTGCTTCTATATAGGAGTCCAGCTAGGTGTAACCTTTACTGCCCAGTGGCACCTCACTGGGATGCAGGCCTCTGGGCTCAGTGTGAACTCCTGAACTTCTTCCAAAAGAACAGATAGGAGTAGTGGAAACAAGTCAGAGAGTGGGAAGCAAAGCGCAAGAGTGCTACCGGACAATTAGCCCCCCGAGGAGCACAGCAGGCGGTCCTGCCCCTCCCGGAGCCGGAGTACACTGTGAGCGAGTGTCGGTGACTCTCAGCCAAGTGTGGCGAACCGAAGTCAGCGCGAGATGGTGTGTGTGTGTGCGCGTGTGTGCGCGTGTGTGCGCGTGCGATGCGGGCCCTCGATGCATTTTGCATTCGCACGGCCGGTGGGTGTCGTTCTGAAATGAGACAGTATGTCTGGTGCCCACGGGCGTCAATACGACCCTTTTCTATTATTCAGAGCTGATTACGGCTCCGAATTATACCAAGGTGAATACTTTTTAATGAGCTCTGAAACAGAACGGAGAAAGTTTGTCAGTTTTTTTTTTTTGTCTGTTTGTCTGAGAGAGGCCTGAGGAGGAAAAATGCAGCTTATTTGCAGGAGTTATTTGATGAGCGCGGTAATATGCGAAGAGCAGGCTGCGGCACACGTGAGCGCCCAATTCAAAACTACGAGTGTGTGTTATGTAATGAAACATTCTGTGTGTGTTTTCCCTTCTCGCCGTGAATTTTCCGCATGTTCCACGTGAGATTATTGTGTCTGAACGCATTCAAATGCATGGTGGATTACCACGTTTTTTTAGTCGCATTTACATGTTCGAAAGTGTTTGAACGTATGGCAATAAAAAAATATGATTCGTCCAAATAGCATTTCATGCGCTTGTGTAGGTGTGTGTACCAGCGAATTGCTCATACCGCCTGGAGCAAGGCTGATCGACGTGCAGTCCCGGTCGAGCTCGCTCGCAGTAACGTGTTTGAACATTGATGGCTGGTCAAAGCGCTGCCCCAGAATCCCCCGGGGCCTGCAGGCAGGACAGGCGGGTCACGGCAGGGCAGAGTGCACGTGCTTTTTATAATTTTTCACTGCGCCCTTTTTCTTGTTTAAAAAAAAAAAACACAGACGTTTCGCTGACAGCAGGAGGTCGACCGGAGAGAAAGGAAGCTTGATAGAAAATCCGGCAGAAATGGAAAGACGGACTTCTCTGGGTGTTGATGTTTTTCTGCACTAGTTTCCTCAATCAGCTAGTCAGCTAATCAATAGGTATTCATTTACTGTGCACTCGTGACACAGCAACAGTTTTCTGATGTTGGACAAAAGCAGGAGGTAATGAGAAACAAGCAACTACAATGGAGAAACATCCAAACGCATTAAAACCTAAGCTAATGAAGGCTAAGAAAGAAAAACAAAAATCTGTACTTTATGATGGTGATGATGATGGGGTGCGAATGGTCAACACAGAACCTCAAATAAATGTGGATTTTAAATTTGCATTTAACTCAGACAACTGTTATTTTAAACAAAAAATCTTTAAATATGACAATAAACCAAAAATATAGAAGTCAATCTAAATATACAAAACATAGCGAATGCAATTGTTCAAAATGAATATAAAGCCAAATTAAGGGTAATATCAAGAATGAATGATAACTATTGCTAAGCATCAGCTAAAAGCTAAATAAAATAAAAGATTAATCTTAAGTTTGCTTTAATGACCATCAACAGTCTATACTGCCCCCAGGAGGTTAGGAATGGTATTACACAGGCTAGGTCAAGTAGCAAAGTGTTAATTGAATAAAATATGTATTTTCAGAATTAGGATGAGTTATAAATTGAGACTCATCCAGATCAAGAGATGAAATTATGCATTATTAGTAATGGGTAACAAGAACCAGATGAGATTTTTGCTACTTTTTTTTTTTGTTTAGCTAATTTGCAAAACTAAGAATCAGTTTGTTTGTTGTATTTTTTTACAAATAGAGTTAAGTTTTCTCAAGTTATTTTTGAAAAACCAAAGTATCCAAAATTTTGTAGCGTTTATGCTTGTGTAACTTTAACATGGCGCTCGTGTTGCCAAAATTGTCCAATGAGACGCTCCAGAGCAGATGCTAACGTTAGCGGTGTTAGCACGCTAACACAGGGTTCAGTTCAGTGGCTTACAAAAAATGCACTGTGATTGAAATGACTTTAGGTAGAAAGATTCCGTAAGACTTTTTGGATCATTTCTGCTGATAACAGCAACACCAGCTTCATCACAGCAAACGTTGACCCCGGGATGAATTATTCAAGATCTCGCTTTGCTGATCTGCTGAGCAGTACATCGCTCAAACTAAGTAGCTCGAATCTGGTCGACGCTCACTAATGGCCTACATATTTTATCACGTATGATTATGGTCAGTCGGAAAAAAAAAAAAAAAAAGTTGGAGAAAAATGGTAGGGCTGTTTCCCCCAATTTTTTTAAATACAATTAAAAAAAAAAAAAAACGCTGCCTGGTATTCCGACTCCACTCATTTAACTGATTATGGGTTTTGCTGATTATGGCTGATGAGATTTGCTGCTCTAATGATTGTCTGGAATTACAACCATGGACCTCCAGGGTCCATGGTTGAGAGGCACTGATTGCAGCCGTCTATACGCAGTAAAAACCATGCTGCATAACTCAGACATACTGTAGATCTCGGGCTGGTGCTCATCTTCTGGAGGCTGACAAGCGTGACAGTGTGGAGAGTTTGTAGATTTTTAGTCAGACCTCCCTTCAACAGCTCTTTTTATATTTGCCGTCGTTAGCTTTTTCTACAACCTGAATAAGTCGATTGGAATTATTTAAAAACTACTCTTATTCCACCATCCCCTATAAGCCAGAAACATTCGTAATTTAAAATAAATAGAAAATATGCTGAGATGTGGATGCGACAAAAGGACCCTTGCATGGACAGCTAATAGGCTTTGGATATTAATCCTGTGCATAACCAGTGTTTCAGCCGCGTTATCGACTAAGTCTTTCCAATGCATGCTTTTTATGAGCGTTTTTGGATAGCTTTCAACACAATACAGCGCCATGCAGTCATGAAATGGACCTCTGGACCTCCGGTTATAGCCAAAAGATTTAACAGAAACATTTGGACAAACCTCAGATTTATCAAGCAGAAAAAATCTATTTACCCTAAAAGGTAAGGCAGTGGTGACTGCATAAAGCTCTTCAAACCATAAAGAGCTTTATGGATGATGACTGTTGAGGGTAAATACTTATCAATGTAGCCTTGATAGCTGGTTTTTAAGCCAACAGGTGTTTATAATAGTCTCGAAAACTGCTTCTAATTCGCAAGATGTGGGTTTGAAATAACTATGCCAGTATTTTGGTTTGGTAGTTTGGATGTTTTCTGTGCCACCGCCACGCAGGACCGCGCACGCGCGCCTCCGCCGCAGACCAACAAGCACAGATGGTCCCGCTGTTCGATCAGCTCACCGCCGGCCCATCCGGTTTCATCTGGCCCCGTGCTCCTCCTCCAGTGCTTTTCCCTGGGTTCGGGCAGGTGTTTGGCCCGCAGACGGAGCCCAAATCAGATCCATTTCATCTGTAATCAGCTGGAGCCCCCGAGCACTGATGGAAGAGATCAGAGCTCCGATCAAAGAATTATAAAACTGGCCACGCCTGGCCAGCCGACCGTAACAAGAAGAACAAGGCGGGTTGAAGTGCAGCCAGGGGAAGAAGCGGGGGCAAACTAGCCTATGCCGCAGCGCTGACGTGGGGGGGGATGAAAGGAGAGAAGATGGAAATTTTAAAGGCTTACAGGGTCTCTTAGGAGTGAGACATAAAAGAAGCTGAGAGAGGCAGTGAGGAAGGCTGAGATGTAACAATGTCAGCTCTCATGGGGTTTATTTTTCCTGCTTTTTTGTTGTTTCATTAAGACGTAAAAGACCAATAGAGTTGACTTTTGTCATTTTTCTCCGCTGTAAATTACAACTGATGCTTTACGTGGCTTGTACAAATTCATTTTCGTGAGCCGTTCATTAATTGCTTGCACACACACAACACACACAGGAAATAAATCGCCCAGCCGCATGAAAATTGATGAGCGTCACACCCGTTGATGATGGACGCTTTAGAGGTGGTTTCAAACTGTTTGCAGATGACAGAAACAAACTATTGGGTGTATCAGAGGGGCGCTGCATCTGTCACAATCACACTCTCTTTTGCATTCATCTTCTACAGTCAGAACCCGGCTTTGATTCTGGAGCCTTTCATCTGTGCCAGCTCGACACCAGCAGACCACACAATCTGCCGGCGAACACACAAGGTCGCAAGCACGCAGGCCTTTAATGTCAGCCGGTCAGCATGAGGCTATTCATTTGGCCCCTTTATGCGAAGATCTGCCTCGCCAGATTTCTGGCGTGGGACGGGTCTTCAAAAATACGTGACGAGGCTGCGGATTTAAAGACGCCGTCTTTTTGTGTTCATACTTCAAAATTGGTGGGAAAACAAACAAACATCAGAATTGGAATCTGGAAAAGTTCCTCGATTCAAGTCGAGTCAGGTAGTCGGCAACAGAGCAGTTCAAAGTGCTTTACATCATAAAAGCACCACGCGGTCACCGATGGTGAAATGTGCTATAAATGTTACATTTTGTCAAATGCCGTCATTAAAATCATCAATGCACATCAAATGTGTTGGTCAATGTTCCATATGCCACTAATCAAAGGGTTTTGAGCCCTGATTTAAAGGAACGCAGCTGTTTTGCTGAAGTTTGTTCCAGATTTGTGGTGCACAGAAACTTTACGCTGTTTGGTTCTGGATCGGTTGCTGCTGTCTGATTGATTTTTTTTTTTTAAGCAGACCTGTGCAATAGTCAATGCGACTAAATACAAAGGCATGGATGAGTTTCTCTAGATCTCGCTGAAACATGAGTACTCTGATCCCGCAAATGTTTTTCAGGTGATAAAAGGCCGACTTTGTAACTGTCTTTATGCGATTCTGAAGGTTCAGGTCTGAGTTCATCACCGCTCCCAGATCTCGGACCTGAACATTGCTTTCTAGATGTAACAGCTGAAGTCGCGTGCTGGCTCCAGACCGTTCACCAAAGATAATAACTTCATTTTTGTTTTTCTTTTAACACAAAGAAACATAATTTTACATATATATTTACACAGTTTTACCAAGTTTCAGTCTCCACCAGTAATTTTGCACCAGGACTCTGATGGTGCACAGTGTGGGGGTGTTTTTTGTTTTCTTTTTTCCACCATAAGTGGAGTGCTCATGTCGGCTCCATTAGCTTGATGCTTTAAATGGAAAAAACACACAGCAACAGCTCTGTAGGAACAGTTAAAGAGGGAGCAAAAAAAAAAAAAAACATCTTACTTTCCTCCAGTTTCATGCACGGCCCTAGAGATCCATATGAATAAATGAAAGGAAATAAGAAAATGCACAGGCCCATGTTGACTTCCCTTCACTTGAAATCCTCCATGTCATCAATTTTTAAAAGAAGCTCTGTAACAAGATAGTTTTCTGGTCCAGCATCGGAGGTGCTTTGCTCTGGACTTGAACCGGCAACCTTTAAATGCGTAACGTTGATGCATGCATCGCCAGACAGCGAGCACACTCACACATTTGTATTCAAGGCATCTAGCCAGGGCTTTCATAAAAACTCTTTCAGCTCCGATTCAAATCTTCAAAAATGAATTTTGATGGACCTCCAAGTTTTTAAAGGTTGATCTCTAACCAGAAGCTCTCGGCTGTGAAATTCATCGAACGGACGGCGTCACCTCTCGAGGCGCCGCCGTTGGTTCTCAGGCTCTCAAGATAACATTTTGAACCTTTCAGAAATGCATTTGAATCGTGGAAATGAAAACGGATGAACTGGGGTCAGAAATTATCATTTTGCAATCAATCTTTCCGCCTAAGAAGATTAGGTTTCAGACAATTTGTGACAAGTGCTCTCTTTGATAGCTTTTAAAAAACCGGACTGTGCTACAAATTAAACTCCTTTTTTCTTTCTTTTTTATCTATTTATGCTAACATTTACTGGCAGTAGGAAGGAGACGAACACTGCAATTACAAAGTGCTAACATCTCAAATAGCACTGATGTTTTTATTTAACTTTTCTATTTGATTCCCCCTAAAATTACTACTATTGACAACTTTAGCATTTTATTTTGGCTTGCTAACTGTTGTAGTCTTAGTTTTTCCAGAGGGTCTCGTTTTCTTTAAGTTCTCACAGTAGCCTCTTTTGTTAAGGGCATTCTGAGATTGAGTCAATTTCTTAGATATTGTCAGTAGTAACTAGGAAGAGGTGTGCAAGGATCCCATTAAGAATCCTCCCTTTCTTCCTTGTGTCTCTCCTTCTTTACTTTCTTCCTTTCCAATCTGCACATTTTTTCTTCCGTCCTCGTTTACTTTCTTCCTCCCTTCCTTTCCTGTGTCCTTCTTCCCACATTCAGATGAACAGACATTTTTAGTGCCAGTAATCCTTTGTTTTTACTGTTTCATGCAAAGCCAGTCAAGTGTGACCAGCTAATATTAGTTAGCTAGTCACACTAGCTAACTGTGTGACTAGTTACACAGTTAGCTAGTTACTGTGTAACTAGCTAGTCACACTAGCTAACTAATATTAGCTAATGGTCTGTTAGCATTCAGCTAACAGACCAGGAGAGTGGAAGTGAAGAGGATGGAGAGAGAAGAAGTGGCATTTCTTTAGTTCCAGCACCGGAGCTGTCTGTGTTTGTCATGACTTTTAACATTTTCAAAGCAGACAGATTAAGAAAGTCGCTGGTTGAAGCCTTTTTGCCATCCGGCTGACGAACATCAACGGATGGGAAGAGACAATTGAACCCCTTTGCTAACGCTAGTGACAGGTCCAGGCATTTTTCCTGTCAGAAAAACTTATTTTAAAAGTATCAGTGTGGGAGAAAATGGTTGTGGTTTTTAGGTTTTGTCAATGGTTTGATATTGGGTGACCAAGACAGAGTCTTCTCCTAGAGCTAATCATGCTAACGCAGAGAGCCTACAGCAGCTAGCTTGTGTACCATTTCAGTATTTCAACTTAGCATGCTAAAATGGCAATATTTATCAGTGCCAGCAAACTAAAATCTAGATTTCCATATTAGAGAACAGATAAGAAGGGTTTGACTTCACTGAATAAGAGTACATAGAGAAATGTGATTTTATTTTTGAAGTATTTTGAGACTTAGATTTTGCTTTCACAGCAAACCGAGGAGGAAGATGGAAACTAATCTGGAGGCAACCTGTTGGGAAAGCTAGCTGCACTGTTGGGAAAGCCCCCAAAAGTCTTTTTTAACTCACTCGTGGGTGCTGAAAAAAATAAAAATAAATAAATAGGTCAGAGAAAAACATGCATTGTCAGGCTTAAATTAGCTGCTAGCCAGAGGAGTTCTGTCTGGACCGCCTCATTGGACCAGTAACTCATCCTGGAGCTGCCAGCAATCAGGTGATATTTTTTACAAAACTTCACCACTGTGAACAATTTTTAATTATTATGACATTGTCACATGTGTTGTTTTTCTGTAACCTTTACCAACTTATTGGAGTTTTATTGGTAGATCCTAAGTGCTTAGGTAAAGTTTGTGTGTTATCTCCTTAGCCCTGTGACGGAACCTGCAAAAAGTGGATACAGATACGAGAGGGATTGCGTTTTAATCATTTCAGGGAATCCCCACCACTAATGAACGGTCTTCATTAAGGGTGCCGCTCTGTTGTGCGAACCGTCCTTTTGGTTACGGAAACCCATTCCGAACAATTGAAAATCACCTTTGGCCGCCTTCGGAAGCCCAACGCACATCCGACCATTAATGCGGCAACGCAGCTCCGGCTTTTCCTTTTTGTGATGATTTCAAAGTGAGGAGAACACACCATAAAAGTCCTTGAGGAGCTCTCAAACCCTTTTGTCCTCGAGGTGTGAAATCGTTTGATCCTGCTTGTTTGGTTCAGCTGAAACGGGCTTTGTGTGTTGCGGGGAGCTTTCATTGGTGTGCGCATTTCGAAATGCGACCTGAGCAATAAAAGGCGGGAGGGGAAGGGAGAGGATACACACTGGGCTGTGAGGGAGAGGCAGAAAGGTAGGAAGGAAGGAAGGAAGGAAGAGCTCTGAGCTTCTGTGATTGTTAAGGGTAGATGAAGGGTGAGGTGGGGTAGCTGTCTGAGTGCATCCTGTCACCGTGTGATTGAAAGTGTGTGTGCATTATTGAGGGCAGTTGCAGGTTAATGGACATTAAGTGTGTCCTTGTGTGATGTTCCGAGTGGAAGGGGATGTTCAATCCACCCAGGCTCTGTGTAACCCGCCAAAGGTCAGAGGTGGAGGTTAAAAGGCGAACAAAGACTGGAAAGACTAACAATCAGCGGTGACTGCAGGAGAGGACCCCGTCTGTTAGTTTCCGTGTGCTTGTCTCTGCGCGTTTGGCTTCCAGGAAAGGCGAGGGACAGGAAGCCGGCAACAGAAACCAGAGTGACATAGCAGCAATAAAAAGACGACAGACAGATTGGGGTTGAAAACGTTCATCTCTTCCCGTTTTTTTTTTCCTTCCTTAACATCCGCCTGCTTAGAAACAATCCTGCGTCGCTTCTCCCCCTACAGGGATTCATCTGATCTCCAAACACGCGCCGACGCCGAACACACGCACAGCCAGAACCCGCACGTGCTTTACACGAAGTGACAGAGGCGCGCAGGAGCCTCCGCAGCCTAATCAGAACATGTGGCCTATTTCTCTGTATGTTTTAATGAGCCCTCCATTGTGGAGTGGTGGAAGAAATTATTAGGCTGTTGTGTCTCGGCTCATTAGCTACACCAGGCTCACCAACAACACCAGCAGCTAAGAGATGACTCGATAGCGCCTGCGGAGTCATGCGACACCGCAGGACCTTAAAGAGACCGCGGTGACAGACGGAGCAACTGTCTTAATTTGGTCTTCGGGGAAAAGCAAGACTCAATTCATCTTCCTATGACACGGCGAGGGGATTATATGTGCTGGCTCGATGGAAAGAAACCGAAAAATTCATCACAGGTTCCCCTGTTGCCTGTAAAGTTCCTCGCAGATCTGCCTTGATGATTCAGTGAACGGTTTTATTTGCAAAGCGGTGTCAAATAAGGAGAGGCAATCCAGAAATGCTACTGCAGGTACTTATTTGGTCTTATCGGTAATAGCTCAATTTCATCTCCGCCGACGGCGGCGGCGCGCTGTTAGAGACGCTAAATCGTTCAGAATGAAGTGCTGAATTTACCAATACACCGTGGCGTTCACATTTCTCTCAAAGAAACACTCCCGCCTCCAGTGTACGGCCTGAACAGGGAACGATTATCAAAGCGCCATATATAAACACTCACAGCCTTTCTGCATTTCCACATTTTTTCATGTTAATGTCTGTGGTGGGAGTTAATTGCAGGATATGTAATTAAGTCATCGGAAAAAATCTCATTTTAATTGAAAACTATATATAGGCAAAATAAGCATTAATTTGGAAACCCCTTTCGCTGCTATTATTCAATAAATTGACATTATTGAATATTAACAAATATGTTTATTGTTTTTTATGTTTTATTTAAGCTATTCAGCCATCAGAAAGTGCTATTCTATTCAGGAACCCTCGTTATAACTGATTTGAAAAAATACTTCTTTAGAAATGTGGATGTTAGCGACGTCCGTCTTTGCTGCTGCGTGTTTAGCATTCCCACGCTATCTTAGCTTCACTGACAGGCTAACATCTTTTAGCACAACTTGAGTCTTTCCCAGTGTCACACTGGGTCAATTTTTGAAGCAAATTTAGCCCCAAGTGAGTCAAGAGAAGCAGCTTTGTTGCTGTCATTTCTGCAGATGTGACTTTGTGCGTCAGACTTATGGGCACACCAGAAACAAGTGAAAGCAAAGGTTCTGGCGGGAACTTTTGTAGATAGAAAGGAAAAAATTAGTGACCAATTGCGTTAAATCCTTTGCAATTAATTAATTCATGGAAATAAACATGTTCACACCATAGCTAAAACTACAAACTTTTTTTGTTCCTTCTTGGGATTTTTATGTGGTAGACCAACACAATATAATGCTTATTAACACAGAGGATAGAAAATTGATTTTTTTTATTTATTTTTTTTATAAAAAAAATCTGAAATCTGTACACTGCATTCCTTCTACTTTACTCTGTTCCCCTAAGTGCAACCAACTGCCTTCACTTAATTAATAACTTTCTAAACTTACACTCAGTTAAGAAAAGTTATGGATCATGATAGTGAGTAAACATGCAAACATCCATTTCTAGACAGTACAAAGGCCAAAGTGGGCATGCGGAGATCTTGAGTTTTCCTGCAGACAAAGCTTTCACTTTGCGCTGGAGCGTTAGCATGCCACTGCTTCACATGATCTACCCCTCCAGAAGCCCTCCACGCTTTATTACGTCCCTCCGTTAAGACGAAGCAGCAGATGAAGAGGGAGAAGGCTTTTTCCTTCTCTTTGAACGTCTTTTCCATCACTCTGCTTTTCTCATCCCTTCACCGCTCCGTCTTCTCAATCCGTCCTCCGCTCACTCAAGCGTTTGCCCGGCAAGGCCATCAGCATCGATCCAATAAAGCTAGCAGCCCGCACAGCAAGGCTCGCAGAGCTTTCACCCAAATCCAGCGGTTTAAGCACGCTCGTTTGACGGCACGTCGCCGCAATCTGATGCGGAGATGAAGAGGGTGGGGGAGGTTTGGCGAGGGGATGTGGGGAGGCTTCTCTCTTTTTTTGTTTTTGCTTTAGCTCAAAAATATAATCAATACCCGCCTCACAGGCTGGGTGTAGATACACGAACATGTTCGAACGCCCCCACACAACACAACACACACATTTCTGAATTTCAATTACCTCCCCTGCCAATCCACCAAACAGAGTAAATGTTTGTTTGCCAGGGTCAAAATTTAATATTCACATGTTGGTATGGACGAGGAAAAGCGGGTTGGTGGGTTCAAATCCGCGTACGTGATTCTGTTCTTGTTTTTCTAGTTAAAGTCTGACGTTATTTGCCTGTTCAGAAAGTAAAGCGCCCCCTTAGGCGATCTCCTACTGTCAGAAACGTCATTTAGCTTAGTGAGCAGGTGCAGAGAGAAAGGGGGAAGCTTACAGGTGGCGTGTCATGTTTAAGACATTCGTTTCCTAACTCAGGTCTGAGCAAGGCTGTTTTTCCTATTTGTTTTAGGAATTTATATGCCACTATAATAGAAGAGGAATTAATTTGAAGGCTTTTTGTCCAAATTGATCTGCGTCTGTGTCCCGTACGTAAGCTTCTGAGACGTCCACCGCTGAGGTTTGTGCCGCAGTTTAAGTGGAAGTGAAGCGAACGGGCTTTTTCGTGCGGTGCCTCAGCACTTAAAAGTGACATTTAAAAGTGAGTTTGTCAGATAAATACAGGCTTCTCCATGAACAGTTTTGCTACTTTATACTTAGTTGCAGTCCTAAGTGGTTGCAGTGGATGGAATATTCCTCCTTTTAGGACCTCGGTGCACTTTAAACAAAGTGGTGCAATTACGAGAGATGGCTTTTTTAGAAAGTTCTTATGCGTTTTTTGAAGTCTTAAGAGTTTTACGATGAATATCTGCGAATTTGTTCTCCACGTCTTAAAAGACACAAAATCGTTTTCTGAATACTTCTCAATACTACTCAACATAAGCAGCTACCAGAGTCTGTGTCGTTGTATTCGGGGTGCACCGATTACACTTTACGGACTGATTGCGACAAAAAGTGCTAAGTTGGCTTGACTGTTGATAACAGGGCTGGTTTACACACTTTTGCAGAGGTATATAAAATGGGCAGATAAAATCGGCTTCTCATGCAAGTGTTGGCTCATTGACAAGATCCCATCTCCAAAAAAATTAAGAAAATTTGGGGTGATTTTTCATGTTACCGCTACTTATTGTTCCCTCCAAGTCCATCTAGATTTGGTTATTGCCTCCTATTTGCATTGGTCCCAGTGGGGATGGGAATTTATCGTATCGTTTATCATTTATCGTGATACATTTCTTGTCATGATAAGAATTTTGATTCATTGTGTCACATTAATCCCAAATAATGATCTTAAAAAAAATCTAAACTTTCTGTATTGTTAGGAGTGTTACTTTCAGCAGTTTGTCCACAGTTTGTTCAATGAAATTATTCATAAAAATCAATAGATTTTATATGCTTACTCTGTGTCCGGTCCAGCGGAAGCACTTTAACGGCTTTGTTTTTTGTGTGTGGTTTCGGGAACTGATGGTCTGACGGGACACCATTCCTTGCTTCCCTGCTGTCTGTCTGTGCTACCATGCTCCTCCTGAGCATGATGCTAAAACCGAGAGGGTTGGATCCAGTTACTGTGTGCAATTCAGTGATGCACGTACTGCTTTGTGCGACTGATGTCCTAAAGAAGCTTATTACAAGTGGGAATTCATTCATTTTATTTTTCATTCATTCATTTTATTTTATTTTGGTAAACTGTCCACATTTCCAGAAACAACAACAACAACAACAAAAAAAAAAAAACAATAAACAATAGATGACCCACAGTTTACCAAAAAAGGAATAGGCTGAAGCTAAGCTTATTCTTGCCTACCCTGTTTTACCCTATAACCTACCAGGATATTTCCATAATACATATATAAATCTAAATAATAACGTAAAATTTTATTATTTTACATCTTAAAGCTCTTTTAAAGTTTCCATAATACATATGTAAATCTAAATAATAGCGTAAGATTTTATTATTTTACATCTTAAAGCTCTTTTAAAGTTCACCAAAAAAGGACATAACTTAAATTCATCATTCAGTTCATTCCACAATTTCACACCAATAACTGAAATACATCTGGACTTTATCTGGCTCTTCTCTTTTGCACATTCAAATATAAACAAACCTCGCAAATTATATTTATTCTCTCTTAACTTGAATAATTTCTGAATACCTAAAGGAAGACTTTTATTTAATGCTTTAAACATTACTTCCAGAATTTTTATATAGACAATATCTTTAAATTTTAAAATATTACTTTGACTAAAAAGTTTATCCGTTGGTTCCCGATATCCCACTTTATTAATAAGCCTAACAGCTTTTTTTTGCAGCTTAAGTAAAATTTGAGTAGCTGTTTTATTTGCATTTCCCCAAATTTCTGAGCAATAAGACAAATAAGGCATAACCAAAGAAGAATAAATAATATGCAACCCTTTAACATTTATTAAATCTTTTATTTTAAACAATATTCCAATAGTTTTTGCAACTTTATTTCTAATATATTGTATATGAGGTTTCCAGCTAAGTTTATTGTCCATAATAATTCCTAAAAATTTTGTCTCATAGACTCGTTCAATTTCAACTCCATTTATGCATAACTGTACATTATGATAAACCCGATTACCAGAGAATACCATAAATTTAGTTTTTCCTTCATTTAACGACAACTTATTATAATCAAACCATGTTTTCAACTCTAGTAGCTCTTTTTGTACTATTTTAATTATTTCATCCATATTTTTTCCCGAAAAAAATACATTAGTATCATCTGCAAACATTATAAACTTTAAAGTACTTGATACTGCAAAAATATCATTTAAATAAAGTATAAATAATTTAGGTCCTAGAACTGAGCCTTGAGGAATGCCACATGTTACTTTGTCTATTTGTGATTTTGTATTATTAATTTGTACATATTGTAATCTATTACTCAAATAGCTTTTTAACCACTGATATGTAACCCCCCGTAGGCCATACAATTCACATTTTCTTAACAACCGTGCATGGTCAATAGTGTCAAATGCCTTACATAGGTCAATAAAAACACCTACAGTATTAAGCTTCTGATCAATTGCCGCAGCAATGTGCTCCACAAACTCCATCACAGCAAAAGCTGTGGAGCAGTTGTTCCTGAAGCCGTACTGGTGCTTGCTTAGTACATTATTTTTATTAAGAAAGGAGTCCAGCCTTTTTGTGAATATTTTTTCTAAGATTTTTGAAAATTGTGATAGCAATGATATTGGCCTGTAGTTTGTTAATATTTGCTTGTCTCCACTTTTATGGACTGGAAACACCTTTGCTATCTTCATTTTATCCGGAAAGATTCCAGTTAAGAATGATCTATTACAAATATGGATAAGGGGTTTAATGATACTATAAATTACCTCTTTCACAATAAACATATCAATATCATTACAGTCTCTGGATTTCTTATTTTTGAATTTTTTAACTACATCTATTACCTCACTTTCACTCACTATTCCCAGAAACATTGTGTTAATGTTAGTAAATTTATCACTATGTTTTCCATCTGTAACCTTTGGTAATTTTTTTACTAAATTAGGACCAATATTAACAAAGTACTTATTAAAAACTTCAACAATATCCTCTTTTTTTTCTACAATAGTGTTGTTGTGTTTAATACATATTGAGATATCTCTATCTTTATTGTTTTTAATAATACTATTAATTATGTTCCAAGTACCCTTAATATTGTTACAATATTTTTGCAGCAATCTATCGTAATAGTCTTGCTTTTGTTTTCTCAGTACCAATGTTAATTTATTTTTATATATTTTATATTTTTCTTCTTTTTCCTGAGTTGGGCACTTAATAAAATCCTTATATAACTTATTTTTCTTTTTACATGCCTTCTGCAAGGACTTTGTTATCCAGGGAGCCAATATATTTTTGGGTGTTTGTTTATATTCTCTAAGGGGACAATAATGATTGTAAATTGTTACAAATATTTCCAAAAACGCACGATACGACTCATTAACATCATCAACATAAATATTTTGCCAATTGTAATTTGACAATTCTACTTTCATTTTTTCCACAGCTTCCGGTGATTTTACTCTAACTAAATTGGTAATTTGCTTTGTCATATTTACGTTAAACTGATTTCTAATATCCAACATAGTGAAGACTGGCAAATGATCAGTTATATCAGTAACCAGCAATCCACTTTTTGTTTTTACATTGAACTTATTTATAAAAATATTATCTATTAGTGATGCACTCTCTTTAGTTATTCGTGTAGGTCTCAGGATTAACGGATAGAAACCTAAACCAAACATTGTGTTTGTAAATTCTGCCGTTTTAGTATGCTCATTATATTTCAACAAATCAATGTTAAAATCTCCACAAATAATAGTTAACTTTTCATTATGCCTTTCATATGTCTCTGATATTCTCTTAGTAAAATCATCTATAGATGACCCAGGAGTCCGATAAACACAACTAATTAACATATGCCCAGGTCTATTACCCTCAATTTTAACAGATAAACATTCCATCAAGTTATCAACTGAAAAAGTCATTTTAGCAATAACCGTACATCTCAGTCCAGACTTAACAAATAGTGCAACACCACCTCCCTTTTTATTTAACCTATTCTGACTAAACATTTCATATCCATCCAGACCATCTATGAAATTGTTTCCCTCAGTAATCCAGGTTTCTGAGATTGCTACCACACTGAATTTCTCATCAAGTTTTTCAAGGTAGCTTTTTATCTGAGAGAAATTACTATACATACTCCTACTATTAAAATGAATTATTGAAAAGCCCCCTGATCCCACACCAAGACTATCTTCAGAATAATATTCACAGTGCCGTATATTATTATGACTTAAATTAGTCTCTGGGTCTATATCAATTTCTATATCATAGAATTTATGATCCATAGGATCAAAACACTTAAATTCCATTGTTTGACTCATAACTAAATGACATATTCTTCACTTCCATCAATATGTTCAAAACCAAAACAAACAGAAAAAAAAGACATAAATACAGAATTAAAAAGAAAACATAGAGAACTATAACCCCAGCAACACCAAATCAATATTGTTCTGTTCACCTATATTTCTCCAACTCAACAACATTTCTAATAGTTAAGACCTTAGCTTGCTCAGGAGAACCATTAAGTTTTATCAATGTCTTACAATTCCTTGTCCATGTTGCCTGTATTTTTTTCTCCTTCTTCAGTATCCTGGCTTGGTAAGCAATCTCTGCATTCTTCTTTGTGAGATGTTCATTCACAAACACATCTGTTCCCTTTAGTTTTTTAACAACTTTTAGCAGTTCCGCTTTGTGTTTTATACTCACGAATCGAAGGATGATATTTGGTCTTTTTTTCCTTCTTTCCAAATTTGTGTTTGGTTTTTGAGGAATTGTGTAACAAGCAGCGATAGTTTTACTGTCCAGCAAGATGCCTTTGCTGCTGAAGAACTTGATAACCTGCTGCTCAAGAGAAAGCAGTTCCTCTGGTGGTGCATCTTCCCCTTTGTCTTCTGCTGTTATCCTTGCATATGTACGGTGTGTAGTTTTAAGTCCAGATATCACCACATCCTCCTTTCTTGCAAACTGTTCCAAGTCCTCCACTCTTTTTTCCAACTCTTCAATCTTATCATCCTTTTCTTTGATGATTGCTTTCAATTGTTGAATTTCTCCAATCAAACGCATCAGGCTTGTTTGTTGCTTCACCACTTTACCCAGTTCTTCTGACATGACATTCAAAGATAACTTAAGTTCTTCCATATCCTTTGTTAAACTTGGAGCCATTTTGCTACTTGCCAGCTGCTGAGGATCCTGGTAGTTAATGAGGCCTTTACTGGTTGTTTCAAGCACATTTAGTAAAAAGTGCTTAATCTTGAAAAAAATGGCAGAAATGGTCCTACAAGTCCACACATTAGTTGAATATCAAAATACAGAACTTCAACATTTGCTTGGATGTTGAGTTATATTCCAGATATTCGATAGATTCCACTTAATTGCAGACCAGATCCACACACTCCCTCCTAGCCACAAACAGGATCCAATGAGGTTGAAGGTAACAGGAGATCAGATGCATCGACCAGCCTAAGGAGGTAAACTTCAGTCCACCTGCTGGGTCAGGTTTTTCAAGAGCAGGATTTGTGTTTGTGGGGATATAATGGTCGCTCTTCCATGCAGTCACAGCCATACAGTTACCTAAAAAAGAAGTAATCAATATCATCCCTGCAATTCGGTGGAAAATAAAGGGCTAATTAATTATTAGGACTGAATTAGTGAGAAAATTGTGAATATTAATGCTGATTTTTTTCCTGGCTATTTGTTCGTAATTTAACTTCCTGTCTCCTCTAACTCCACCTCCGCCTCGTCTCCCTCACAGCATCGTAACAAGCCACTCACCCCGAGCTGTCATTAGGCCGTAACGCCGCCTCCTAGCCGCACTTCTTGACATGTTCATTAGATATAAACCAATTCATTTACAACACCGTTCTATTGGATTGTCCTTGCCTCGACATTCATCTCCCGACACGTTGGCGTTTGATGCGTTGCCAGTGCCAATTAACTTTGATAACTCAGCTCCGGCTTAATATACCGCTGCTGAATTGGGCTGACAAGAGTGCGGCGATAAGCTGTTTTGTTGAGCCGTCCAAATGCCGATAGCTAGATTATCGCTCAACATGAGGGAGTGGCGGGGAGAACTTTTCCTGCGTGTTTTCCCCAGCCAAAAGTTCCTTGAATGTTGTAGTTTGTTTGTCTTGGCAGGGACGCACAAACATGAAAGCGCATTGCGAGTGTCCTTTCAAGCAGTTACGTCCCTCACTTCTAGTTTATGCTGCTTTGTTGAGTTTTATAGGGTCTGTTTTTAAACAGGAGGAATTTATCTTTCTTCCCAGCTTGAATTCGTGTTCAGTTCCAGCCGTGGCGTTGGCGCCGCTCACACATAGGGGCTTCTGATATACAACCAAGGCAGTGAAGGAAGTACATAGCAGTTCCCTTCTGATGTGTTGTTGTGGTCTCCGTCTGTCTGCAGCAGCCCGCCGACTCATCCGTCCCTCTGTCCATCACCGAGCGACAGATCCAGCAAACCGGAGCTGACTCGGCAGCCATGGGTGGGACGAGGGTCTTACTCCTGATGTTGCTGGTTGGATGGGAAAGGTCAGCGGCTCTCAACTGGAACCCAGTCCCACGGAAGACCGTTCGATACCAAGGTGAGTGGACTTACAGATGTTAAGAACCCCGCTGACTCCAATATTAGATTTGTTTTGGAATTGGAGGTTTACGTCTGCTCTTTCAAAGGTTGACGTTATTCCAGCCAACGGGAAACTTGAATGTATGAGGAGGTGCTGATTATCCCTAGGACAAGTTTTGTTTTTGTTTTGTCTCATATGATGACATGTTAATTGTGGCATGTTGCTAATGAAAATCTCCTTTTGGAAATGCAAAAGTAGATTTTTCTACATACTTTCCATCCCTTAGACGGAAAGTATATAGAAGCTGAGAATAACTCAAGACCGTTCACAAAATCTTTGTCACTTCCGGGTTTCAGCATGGATTTGCCCAAAAGGTCAGCCCTCTCTGGACTGGCCGCTAAAGCTGCTCTGAGAATTTGTGAGTCCAAAGTCACTAAAGTAGAACTTTACCAGGGTTTAAAAAAAGAAATAAAAATGGCGTGGACTCCTTCATCTCTACTATTGTATTAAAAGTTTGCGCTAAAAGAAATCAAATATCGGGAGTGCACACCGAGAGTTACTGGGCTGACTTATTGAATTAGGAGAATCCTCCATCTCACCACTGGGCTGATCCATGCATCTGACTCAACACCCATAATCACACAGCGGTGTTCCATTACAGCAAACCAGGAGACTTTCTCCATTATGTCGGAGGTGGATGGTTTCAGGCCTTTGATAAAGAGGCTGGCATCGACCCTCCATAAGACAATACATCAGTCTAATCCTGCACTCCGCTGCGTTCACGCTCTTTATCTCAGCCCTTCTCTGCAGCCAGATTTCGGTGTTCTTTGCTGAACAATGCCAATTGTTGCAAGCTGTATAAAAAGTCCTCTTTTTTTTTTTTTTAATCCTTCCACAGGAGAAGTGCTGCCTTCTCTCGCTCTCTCTGTCTCTCTCTCCTGGGGATTAGGCAAAGAGAATGGAAAGAATATAGGGAAAAGGCTATGCTTTTCACACCTCTGTTGAACCTATCCCACCTTTTTATCCCATATCTATTCCTTCTTTTTCAGCTCTCCCCGCTGTGTCTTTATGCACTTTTTCCTTTGTCTGCAGTGGCATTTTTTTTTTTTTTTATTCCAAATGAACCTGAAATCCTCTCATGGCATTTTCACAGAGAGCTCTGGTTTCACCTGTACTCAGGGAGCAGTGGGGTGAATTCAAAACCTTTCTCGTGCCACTACCAGCCACTCATGAAATCCTTTACTTTCTTCTTCTTTCTTTCTTTCTTTTTTACTCAGCCGTGTTCCTTTAGCACAAGGATTTATTTGACAGTCCTCTGCAGTGTTGTGGTTGGAGGAGAGAGAGGAAAAAAAGGGAATGAGAGAGGTCGGGTGAGGGTGCGGGGGGGGAAAAACAATCAACAGGGTGTTGAGAGTTTGCGGTAAAAACTCTCCATCGTAACAAAGAAAAGTCGGCGTTGGCATACACACAGTGGGCCGGCTCTTTTTAGCCAATGTGGACTGATAAAAACGACTGAGGCCAAGCAGGGGAAACGATGACACACTCACTCAACGTTGCGTATGGAAGGAGTCGATGCAAACGCGCTACTAAGAAGATAAACAGGCTGCATACCTTTTGATACGCCTTAAAGTTGATCACGTGTTTGTACTGTTATGACAAACATATTTCAACTGCTGCCGATAGGATACAGGATCCAAATCATCCCATTGGGGTTACGGGTTCCATGTTTGGGGTCATTGTTCTGCTGGATACTGAATTCTTGTGTCGTTCCATCCACGCTCCAATAAACTCTGTTCAGAGCTGGAGCAAAGACTCCTCTCAGTGTTTAGTAGCATATAGTAACACATAGCATGTGTTAACGACCTGATTGTTCAGTTGTGCGTTCATGTCTTGACAGGTTTATTGTTGTGCCTCGGACTGCTGCTTTCATATTCAGATAACCGATTTTCCAGTGTTCGGTGGACGTAAGAAACTTGAGGTGTTATTTTATAATCTCACTGGAAACTAATGCTTCCCTGAACTTCTCCCATTCTTTATCCTGACCTGTCTATGATATTAATTCATCTTGAAGATGGTATTTGTTCACAAACATTCCCTCATAGCCTGGCTGTTGCCTTCCTACGCAGTTCCGCTTGATTCTCTTCCCTCTTCAGTGCGTCGTTTGAGATTTCTCCCATTCACTTGGATTGTCCGCAGTAAAATTTCAACTGGGTCAATCAGCAAGCGGAAGGAGAAGTTTACGCAATGAAAATATTGATATTCTGCAATGTTTTAGAATTGTAGTTTTAGCAGCGGCAGCGGAGGATGTGAAAGAAGCCGTTCAGTCCGCATTAGCCACACTTCCAAATATTTAATTAACATTAGCAGACATATAGTTTGACCCTGCACTTCCCTCTTTGCAGTGGAGAGTGGTTGATTATAGCGCAGGCATTTCTGGTAAGCTGCATAGCGTCAAGTTGGCGCATCACAGACGTCACAGGTAAATGTTAGCAATAAGCCTTTTGCAAGCAATGGGTTCAGAAGCAAAGCGTAGAACCAGGGGCTGCTTCTGACCAGGCCAGTTCTCTCCATGTGATAATTGTGGTTTGACTTTCCTCGCTTTCAAGCGCAGCTCCGCTTATTGACGAACCAAAAACCCCTCGTCGCAAAACCCTTTTTTATGGTCGACTGCAATTTCGCCTGGTAGAAGATTTCTAACTCTGGCTGGTGTGTGGTGGAAACAAGTGGGATCATCCCTACCCGCCGACTGATTTCTCCAGAGGCTGAGTGCTGGGTTAACTGACTGATATGGATGAGTTCCACCTATAGTGCTGAGGAGGAGTTATGAGGAAGACAAAATAGTGGAGGGGAAAAAAAAGAAACTGTAGGGGAATGGAGAGCAAGACGAAAAGAAAGAAAAGATGGATTTTTTTTTTTTTTTTCTTTGGGAAAGGAAGCTTGACGGAACGAGTGCTGGAGAATCTCAAGTCCAGTCAAAGCACACGCATGCATTCACACACACACAGTGGGTTGTTCACCCTTTGTTGCATTTTGAGCTGCAGAATCACCATGCAGCGTTCATAGCAACGCACGTCTTCGTGCATAAGAAGTGGAAGACATGCTGCAAGAAGGAAAACAAGTGTGATAGAATCCGAGGCTGTGTGTGCATGTGTGTATGAGAGAGAGAGCGAAAAAGAGAGAGAGAGGGTGTGTGTGTAGCTGTGAATCTGTCCATCTGATCCGTCTTTGTTTATATGTGTGTGTGGACGTGTGTACTGCTTAGGTTGGCAATCTGAGGGATTTGGGGCTCCTGGCGGTACAGGAGGCGTGCGTGAACAGGGCGGGGTCACGCCGGGGCAGAGATGGTTGAAAAGATAATATTTACTCCCACCCACCACTTCCATTCCTGCCCCCACCCTGCAATTACACAAGGCTTACATGGGCATGCAGAAGAAGAAACACAAACATCCTCTCTTCTATCTGTTCGCCTTTTTTTTTTCTCTCTCTCTCTCTTCAGCTCGTCTTTCCTCTCCTTTTACTTCTATAAAACTCACATGCTAACAGTTTGCACCCCCCTCCAGCACATTTGTCAAGTGAAAATAAATCCCTTTCTGCTTCTAATGAGACGTTTTCTGCGCACACGTTATATATGGCAACTTGTAGAGCTGCTAATGAGTGCTGTAAATTTACATACCCTCGATTCCTTCCTCATGCTCTCCTCACTCTAATCACTGACAAAGAGTATATTTTAAGACTTTTTTTTTTCAGTTATATCTTACTGTCTCTGTGTAGTTTTTGATTCTTCCGTTTTACAAGGATATTTCTGTCACTCTTACGCAGCGACATGGTGTCATTTTACGTCTTTAAAAGCAGCCTGGTGTAGCCGTCGCAGAGCGAAACAGTTTAAAACTCTATGTTATTACAAGATAATTTCTTAGCAAGCTTCATAAAATTGTAATATACTCTGCGCAATTAGGACTTGTCTTTTTGCTTTGCCTTTAAGCGATCTGTGAGTATTTAAAGCAGCAGGGCTACGTGTCGTAAAGCCCGACACTGTCACTATCCAGCCACATCACACGAAGAAATAAAAGGCATTCGCGACGCAGTCGAAATTCATAAGCTTGATCCAAAACAATGAAACTTCTTTTAATCAACAGTGAGTCTTAAGCTTAGCTATGAAATCCCACATCAAGATGACCAAAGAAATGACATCCAAGCTTCTGAATCCCAGCAGCTAGCCTTTGGAGGCAATTAGCTCATAATTTTTACGCAACATCCAGGAGTTGCTCAAATTGAAACCGGCACTAAAACTCCTTGATCTCAAACCAATGACTGCATCAGGATGTTTGGGACTTAGATAAACTGAAGCTGAATAGAGATGTTGTTAGCTTTTACTAGCTAGCCACAGAGGATCAATGCTAATACCCACGGTCTGCTCTGGCTTTCGTTTCTCACATGGAAACAAAGGTTTACCATTTGTTTCCATTTTTCTCATGTTGTGCATGTGTTGTTGATTTTCTTTTATTGTTTACATCTAAAAATGTTATGGAGACGTCTGTGAAATAGGTTTCTTAGCACGAGCTGTACGGTAAAGCGCGTTTACAAGAGAAACATCGACTGGGAATTCAGACTGAGTTGCTACTTTGGCTTCAACACTCAGACTAGCGAGACGCACAGCGCTCGTGAAGAGTTGGGATTTGACATTTCACCAGTCGAACTTCAACAACAAAGTACGGCAGCTAGTAAAGAGATGTAAACATGTTTGCAAGAGTTAGCTTATGTTGCTCGTAAAAACCCAATAAAATGATGAATTAGTGGTTTTCAGGCAAGTCTACATGTCTGCCTTACGTTTTAACGGCATCGGAAGAAACCCAGATTTGACTATAAAACCCTTCAACACAATTTAAACTGGGATTACACACACATGCGCACGCACACACAGGTAGAGTTATAACTCTCGAAACATTACTGTTACATAGTGGTACTTTTTCATCTTTCCCTGTATTACATTCTTGCTCTCTTATCGTCTCCACTGATCACAAGAAATATACCTCCATCTTCTCCCACTGATTTCTTTTTTTTTTTGACACCTCATTTGAGTTTCTCCTGCTGGGATAACAGTGCACACTCTTAAAAGCACTCACACACACGCACACACACCCTCCTCCAAGAGTCAGCACAATGACAGCAGCTAGCGAGCCAAAACTAAAGTATGACAAAACTCAACAGCTGCGGTCAACAATGAGAGGAAGAAAAGAAAGAGGAAGAGCAGAAAAAGCAAGTAGGAGAACTTTGAGAAATTCGACCCTCTGTTTGTGAAACATGGGCGCCTTTGATGCAGCAAATGATTGCCGGGTCATCTTTTTTTTTTTTTTTATTGTTGTTTTTTTACAAGAAGAGCCCATGCTAACGTTTGCCTCTCGAGCTAGAAAAAGGAACGATAGAATCGGTTTTGGAGGCAGAAAAGAAATGCGATTTAGAAAGAGAGCGCAATAAGGGCTGGGCCTCTGACCTCCAGAAACCTTTTTCCCTCTCTTTCAACCGTTATTTTTTTTTTTTTTTCCCCCCTCCATTTCTCTGTCTCTCTTGCCCTATCTACCAAAACCCTCCAATTACTGTAATGAGTGGTTAAGACCAAGGCGGAGGAGGAGGCGCAGAGAGGCTGTGCGTGACTGGGAGAATAGATGTGCGAGAGGCAGACGGGGACTGGAAGGAGGAGATTCATCACTGCTTTTATCTGCCATGATTGTCCCTCACCCCCCACCATCCCTCCCTCTCCGCCCCATGCTGATTGGTCAGTAAAGATTAACAGCTGGGACCACGAGTCTTGACCCGCAGTGCTCTTTGTTGTCACTCCGACTTTACGAAAGCGGATGTGTGGGCAAGTGAGGGTTGAAGTGAAAACGCCACAGCGAGGCCGCTCTTATCCAAACCACCTTTTCAGCGTCGGTCGACTCGCAGTCTAATTAATGTGCCGGGAGGCCGTCGTCAGCGCTGCGGCCCCGCGACTCGAAACAAGCAATAAAAGAAAAAAAAAGGCAGAGTTTTTATTTCAGACTAGGAATGACTGCACACATTCTGGGTTTATCCAATTTATCGGATTAACCGCGATGAATCCATCGCTGAACTAACCGTCTGCGAATTTAGAAGTTGATTAATCATTCAAATAAAAATAAATTGACTCCAAGGAATAAAGCAGAGTTGGAATGGAGACAGAAATGTAAAAACATGAAAACGTTTTACAATTAAGATCATGAAAAATACCCTTCAGTCTTTAAACATGTTCTATCCAGGACTCCACATGTGTTTTTGTTTCACCCGGTTCAAATTCTGTAAAAAAATAAAAAATCACCTACTAAGCACCTTTCACTGTCTAATTAATTGATAATGCAAAAATTAATCCATGAATTGGTAAATGATCAAGCATACGCTAAAGCAATGTTATGTTATTGCATTTTAGACAAAAAAATATATATATTTATTTTCTGTTATGAAGTGGAAATTGTTTATTTGCAATTTTTGATGTATTTCTAATGTATATAAGAAGGTCTAAGTAGTTCAACAAAAAAAATCTGCGGGATGTGGCAACGTTTTTATTTGATCAATTGTGTGAATAATCGGTTGCTGAAACGTTGCTGGCAGGATAGTTATGAGAAAACCGAGTGACATCTGGGAAGATGGAAGAACCGTGGAGCTTCTTCCAGTCTGGGTCGTCTCTGTGTATTGTGTATAAATGAACGCAGCTGCCACTTTCATATGTCCGCTTGAGGATAATGGTATAAAAGAAGAGAGCCAGAGTTGGTTGGGAAAGACTTTATGTTGTGAAGATAATCTCCAGCTGTGCGGATCGGGGCTGGAAGCTTCATGTTTGTGGCTGCTTTGCTGTGGTACCAAGTGGTGAACTTTGCAACATATATGACATAATGAGGAAAAGAACATTATCTGGAAATGCTTCAACATACTGAACATTTCAAAACATCAGCCAGGAAGTTGGAGCTTGGACACAATGTGGCTTCAGAACAACAAAGCGAGTCCGGATCTCCGTCCTATAAAAAATGAATTATGGGGAAAGCTGCTAAAAGACGTGACGCGGCTACGTCATTTGAAGAAAATGAAGAATTAGGACTCTGACTTTTCTATTTCAAAATTCCTGATGGTGCATAACAAGTTAAACGAGTTGGATTTTGAGGAAACTCAGACTTAAAAAAAAAAAGTTTGAATTCTAAGATGAAAATTTTAATTTCTGTGATTAAAGTGACATTTTACCTTCTGAGTCCTGAGAAGGTAAAATTTGAGACTGATTGAGGTTCACCTATTGGCTGTACAAACAACTCCAAACATAAATCAGTATCACGATTTTGCATGTCAATTCTGACATCAAAGTCAGAATTCTGGAAAAAAATAAAATAAAATCAGAATTCTTTTTGTTTCTTTCAGTGGTTCCAATCTTCGTCCATACTGACCCTAATGGACCAACAGCAAAAATGTTTAGGCTCAATTAAATTCAGGCATTGGAAATTGTACTTGTGGTTCTATTGGCCCTTACTCAACACTATCTGAACAGGAATGAGGGGAAGACATCCAGCGAATGCCTCTGGACCAGGAATCAAACCGCCTACAACTGCATTGATGTCTGCAGCCTCTGCTTGTGGTGTGTCAGCTCCACCGCTGAGCCGTTTGGCTTTCCAAGATTTTCTACTCACAATATTAAAATATCTGGTTTCATCCAGCGTATAGCAGTCTGCCTCTGTGCGCCTGCACTGCAGCAGCCGGGTTGGTTTGGCTAAAGCTTAGCTGTCAAAAGGAATCCAATAAATGAACTCTGCTCCAAATAAACAACACAAAATTTGGCTTTTAAATGTTTTTTTCTCTCCATCTGATTATCTTGTGGTTCTTAGCACAGCTCCCACCCTCCGCCCTCTGGTTTAAAACTGCCTTGTGTATAAAGTGAGTGTTTGTTAGCATTCATTTGTATGACAGGCAGAGATGCTGCTTTGAAAAAGCTGTGACTTAAAAGCAACTTCTTTGCGTGTGCGTGTGTGTTTGGTGCAACTTACAGCGGCAGTGGAGATGATGCGTTCAGGTGAAGGAAACTCTTTTGTCAAGTTGACAGCTTTCCAATTATGCCATCACAACTGTAACGCTGTTCAGTAAAACGCGGAGGACTGTTGTTCTCAGCCGCTTTCATCTCATCCCCACTTATGTTTTACACCGCCACCGTGGAACTGGGATGCTAGTGTGGATTGGTGTGGAGTTCTCAGAAGGCCGTGACCTTTCGGAGGACTTAAGCGATGCATCTCCATGATTAATGACTAAATTTGGTTCTGTTATCAGACTGAAGAGGGACAATCTACTGGCTCTGGTGGGGGAAAAAAATGGCTATTGTTGGAAGAAAGGGCGAAGAAGACCCGTTTGCATGGAAAACGCTGTTTGAGAGGCAGAGCCAGTAGAATTACTATGAAACCATGGCAGTCCTGAAATTGCAAAATTTGAGACTGTCTGAGGCTCAGCTTTTAGCTGGACAATCCTAAACATGAATTGGTACCACGATTTTGCCTATTAAACTATGGCTCAGTTAAAGTTCAGGCCTAGTCGAGCCATTGCCTTGCAATGCAGTTTTGTTAGATTCTCATCTCCCTTCAGTGCCGCTTTGGAGAGTTCCCCCATTGAGTTCAATTTCTCTGGTTGAATTGCAAACTGGGCCAATCAGTGAACAGAAGGCACCGTTGTGAACGATGATGTTGATGTAAAATTGTAGTCCACTTACAGAAGGTCGTAGTTCAAAGGAAGTGAATGAAGCGGTTCGGCTTCTAAAATATTGAGCAGCGGCAGTCGGAGCAAGAGAAATGTTTAAGACATTTTATTCTTGTGGCCCTTCTCTCGACGGGATTGTTTACAGGGTTCGCAATTTCTGGCCAGCTTCACCGCGTTACACACGTCACGACCAAACATTAGCGACTGTGTAAACCAGATCCAACCGCTGAACGCTTCAACAGAGACGCCGCCTTCAGGAAGGAATCGTTTCCCAGGCCGTCTGCACGTAACAAAGCGTAGAGCAAGAAGAAGCTGCTTTTCACCAGGCTAGTTCAGACTTGAAGCAAAGCTGAGACTCAAAGCTTGAACTACTTTAAATGCCAGTGTTTTGATGTGCCAGGTGGTTTTCCTATCGGCGCAAAGGAGCTGAACATAAATATTTGTGTCTGGAAAAAATGCTTCTTAAAAAAAAAAACTAGTTTTTGGGGGTTTTTTGTCGCATAATGCTTTACATTTTACAAGGCTGTTTTTATGTTGCTTTTAAGAAACTTAGTTAAATAAAATGGACCTTGAAAGCTCAGGTATATAACTCTCCCATTGGTTAAGAAGCAGGCCAAAGTGGTTAGTAATATGCATATTTTCTTTAAATATATTATTTTCAGTGATGTATAAGGCTAATGGACCAGCTTGTGTTTACTTGTTATTTTTTGTGGACTTTAGTTCCCATCAGTTCTCGTCTTGCATCCAATCGTTGGGCCTCATAAATGTATCAAACCCAAATTCTCAGCTTATATTTGATAGTCCAAGATTAAATGCAACACATTACAGAGTAAATGCTTAAAGAAATCCCCTGCATTCTCTCTGCAGACAAGTGACTACACTAAACACCAGGACTCCAGTAGTAAGTTTTTTGCTGCTTTTATACAGAGAGATCCTGAAAAATGATCCACAGCTGTGCCATAAACACAGTCATGGACAGTCGTCGTGAACAGATTTAAGAAACTCATCCGATTTCCTGGCGATGTGAGCGTTGTTCATCATGCCCCTGTGACCTTTTTCTCTTCCCCCCATTCCGCCACCCCACCCCGTCGAGATGTCTCTGTGTTATTCGGCACCATGACCGTCCTGTTCCGGTGTGTTACGTTCAGTAAGAGGATTTGACACAGTGTTGAACATCAGTTCTCGACTTATACCAGACGAGACTTGTAATTCGCAGGCCGTGTATTTCTGAATCCGTATGGGGGAGCAAGGGGGATCGTTGAAGCGAGGGGATTGGCGTTTTCTATCTCATGGCCGGCCTGTTGAGAGAAGATGGAAGTGGACGGGGTAGAAATCATTTGCGCCGAGTGGTGCATAGGAGAGGGGGGGCAATGTTTTCTGTTGTCTGACTGCATCCTTAACCTGAACGGGGCTGGGAAGAGAAGAATCCTGAAGACTGCTCTGTGTTCTGAAGGGTTTTTATTTCCAATTGTTTGCTTCTTTTAAAGGGGCAGCATTGTGTAAAATCGAGTGCTTTGAGCTTTACATCCTGTTAACATGTTATTCCCTCATCAGAAACATACCTGGAGCATTGTTTTGGATTCTACTATGCATATTTGAGAAGTCCTTTAAGCTCCCATGGCAGCCATTCAGCTGTGCAAAACGCCCGGGTGGACCTAGCCCCGCCTCAGAGGATGAAGCTCTAAGCTTTCGAGCTTCTGCCCCACAACTCCGCCACTCAGCTCCTTCAGACTAGCTGGCAGCAATTAGGAAACACCTGGTAGAACAGTTCTCATCTGGGACGATAAGCATCACCTCAGGGAAAGTTTCGAAATCAGGGAACAGTGATTTCAAAACTTATTTTATGAGCTACTTCTCAGTGACACGCTGGTAAAAGCTTAGTTAAAGGGTTCATAGAGGAGCCATGTTGTGATGACTTCCTGAGACAGAGGCCCAATTTCACGGTGTTAAATTTATTTTAAGTCACGTTTGATTATACAGCATTTTTCTAACAACTGAAGGCAACACAGTGACTTGATTCTACTACGAAATGATTGTATGTGGCTGGAAAATTCATCACGCCTTCAACATGGCCTTGCGATGTTTCATCACTCTGCTACTCGCTCCAGCTGGTTCTTTCAAGCATGCTTGAAAGCAATGGTGGGCTGGGAAAAAAAACCTCACTCGTTGCATCAACCAGCTTCTGGTTTGTTCTTCTTGTTGTGGGTTTTATTCCCAACCCCCAATTCCATCCCCATCCAGCCCAACTTTTGGTTCGCCCCGCACGCCACACCCCTCATCCTTTCATCTTCTTCTAGAACCCCCCGCAGCCCCCATAAATTCCAGAAACCATCTCCTCCATGGGGTCACTTGTTCCCTTGCCAGTTTATTCATCTTTCACCACATCCTCTGTTCATCAAGCTTGTTAAATTCAGTTTCTTTATGAGCATGACTGTTCCTTAAGTGCAGCAATACCAACGCAGCGGCAAAGATTACCGGGAGATGTCAAGCCTCTTTAAGATGCACACAAGAGTTTGTTTAAAGCAAGCAGAGAAAAACAGAATCCTGACAATAGGTACTTATGCAAAGAGCCTGAGGTATGTATACCTTTCTCTTTCTTGTTTCCGTCTCTGTGCTCCCATTCTGTCGTACACCTTCCTCTCCAGTGAACGTCTCCAATAGACTAAAACTTGTACCTCAACGTGGGAGTGTGTTTGTCTTTGTGCATTCTGATTTTTTTTTAATATTTTATTTTTTATTTTACCCCCCCCCACCCCCCTCCTCAAGAGACAGTCCAGATGAGCTACGGGTGAAATACAGCGCTTCGCCCGCTCTCCTTCACAACGTCCTCTTTCTCTCCTTCTGTCTGTCTGCCTCGGTTCGTTCAGTGTTCATCTCCGCTTCAAAGCGCTCCCTAAAATAGGCCTTTAATCATAGTTTCGGTGTGCAAGTGGCTTGGTGGTTAGAAGCTATAAGAGGAGGCTGGGTTGTATTTATAGCAGGCGGAGAGAAGGGAGGGCGAGGTCCGGACCGAGAGCCGGCCATGAAGCAACAGGCGGCGTGTGTGTTTGCCCCTGACACTGTCCAGCAGTTTGTTTGTTTTTTTTCTGGTGAAGAGTGGCCTGAATCGATTTGTCTTTGGAGTAAAGAAGCTCTCGGTCAAATCTGGAGATATTCTACACAGGTTGTCCACTGATGCTTAAAAGAGTCTTAACTTCTTTTTTAAAATCAAGTAAGGTGGCCATAAACACGTTAATCACGGTTCTTAAATTTTGTTTTGGCAGATGTATTTAATTGGACACTCTACCTATTTCATTTTCTCGCTGGACTTTTCTGTCAAGCAAGAGGTTCAGCCACATGCAGACATCATTATTGCGTCCTGCGACTCACTGCTATCATACCCTTGCTAGCTTGCTAATTAAAAAAAATATATATATATATTTTGTATCTGTTGTGGATAAGTGCAAATTTATCACCAATTTCTTTTAAGCCTGAAAAACCTATCGCAACATAATCATTTTAGATCAGTCGCTATCAATAATTCTCTAAATTGATAGTCGTTAGGTTTTTTGTTTTAAATCTCTTAAATTGTCCCAAACTGGTGGTGTGACCTTTCGTGTTGTATCCAGCTTTCACTCCATGAAAATTGAATATTCTATCAGATGCACTATTGATTTTGGTCACACATCTATCGCGATATATTGTCATTGATTTATTATCCAACCCGAGTTCCTTTTGGAGATGTAGGTTTTATGTTCCGTTTATAATGATCTTCAAGAAGTTCTTTAAAAGTATTACATTTGAAATTTGCATAAACCTTGTCTACAGTGAAGTTCTCCAACAGCAATTTTCACAAAAACCAGTGGCAGTAAAACAGGACTTTGACACCTGCTGATGTTTGATTTCTGAAAGAATCTGTGTTAATAAGTGAAGTAGTGACATATTCACAACCGTCATAAAGTTTTACTTGCGCTAAAAACACAAAATGTGAAACGGAAACCACCTCGTAACCTGCCGACAGCAGCGTTAATCCATCTGTCTGTTCGTTCATCCAGCCATTGAGTTGAGGCTCTTTCTTTACCACAACAGACCAAAGTGACATCAGTATTTGAGCTCGTCCACTGACCAGCGGTAATGCTGGTGGTCAGCATTGGGTAATGAATGATTGGGGTAGTTTACACACCATGACCGTCGGCTTGTTTTTCTTGAATGAAAAGATTTCTCTAACAGTCAGTTCAGTATTTATTGTATGCACAAGAACAACGTAGGACCGTTAAGTTTTTGTCGATACTTCCTCTTTATATTTCCTTCATATGGAGGGACTGAACATTTTAGCCTGAACTTGAGACAGTAAATATTTAGAGTGCAGTGGCTTGATTTCAAACCAAATAATGTAAATAAAGTTATTATCTGACATAAAACTGCTCCTGTCTTTTATGTCTATTGTTTTGAAGCTCTGCATTTGACTTTCAAGCCTTTCCACAGTCAATTTTTATCCTTACTTGATTCCATTCAGTGTTTGACTTATTGTCGTTTATTAAAAAGAAATGTGCGCTGCGCTTTGAAAGCAAACATTACCGTCCTTCCTTCTGCATTTCATTACTTTCTGAGCAGACTGTTGATCCGCTTGCCTTTAATGACGACACATGGGGCAGATTCACTTACATCTCGTCTCATTGTCAAGGTTTGCTTCTTGCTTGCTGCACTTGCCATTTCCTTAATGATGCTGGCTTATCGCTGGATGATGCTGCAGAGGCAGTTTAGAGTGTTTGGTCTGTGTGAAATATCTTCATTGCCGTGCTTCCGAGGATGCGCTGACACTTGTGCATCACAAAGCAGGGTGGTGTGTAGACGCGAAGCGTAAATGCAGACTCCTTCCAGGTATATAATGTCTCGGCTGCCATGCAGATATATCTAGGAAAAGGAAAATGTTTTGATTTATGTGGCAATAAACAGAACGCAGGTCTATATAATCACAATCATTTCAAATAAAATTGCTAATGGTTAGCCAAGGGAAGAAAACGGCAAAATATCCCTAAAATAACATGTTTTGAGAAATGATTGCTTAGAGATTGGGTGTTTTTGTGGTTAGAATAAAATGAAAAATAAAAAAAAGTAATAATTTTTTTTTTTTTTAGCTGATGAAAGGGTGACGCGTTAGTATTTCTTAGCTAGCAATCTCTCAGCAAGCTATTAAGAGTTTTGGGAATCTGTAGCAAGATAAATTTGACTTTGACAAAACTTGGAAGTAAAAACACCAAGTCTAAGATTTCTGAGCTTTACTAAAACCAAGTTACTTAATTATACTGTGTAAATGTTTAGGGATACGTCAGCTAAATCAGCTTAGCTACATTAGCTAATTTAGCTAAGATAAAAATAAAAATGCACCTACTTCGACTATTTTTCGCGGAAACAAAGAGCATCATGTTAGTGGAGTTATAGAAACCAAACAGACATGAAAATAGCAAGATTTATTTGTGAGGCTGACAAATTGTAGCTAGATAATTAACAACATTTAACTTTTGGTGCAAAAAAAATGTTCACACATTCATTTGTTAGTTTCTAAGGTTACTCAGATTTTACTCATAAAAAGGCAACAAAATCCAATTGCTGAAGAAGTGATCAAGGATTGGTATTCAGATATTGTTTTTTTTTTTTTTTTTTTAACTTTATATTGCAGAAGTTGCCTCATCTTTAAGTGTGGCATCCCAATGTTTGATCATTAGTTTTCTGTTACTCTTTAGAAAAGTTTGAGGCAAGTTAAACAGATAAAAGCTGCTCAATTACATCTACGCAGAAGAGTAAAAAGCCCTATATCGACTTCTAAACTCAAGGCTAATTATCTCAGACGCTGAATCTAAACTTTTGTCATGTTGCATGGTCTTCTCCTGCTGTGATGAAACCACACATTAACAAAAAAAAAAAAAAAAAAAAAAAAGTGAACGAAATCAATGCCCTCCGCCGGATTACGCACAGAGTGAAAAGCTTGTTGGTTGTAACTGTATTGTGCTTTGTGTAAAGTTAGTGAAAAGCCTCCATAATCTTATAGTCATCGTTGTGGAGAGTAAATCACTGAAACATTAATATGTTTTCTTGCTTTAATCTATTCCTACATTCAGTAAGTTGTTGAATGACCCCCGAGGTCATTGTCAATCATTTGTCATCCAGGGCTATCTTTCTGAGAGTACATGTACATATCTTTGTCTTTTTTTGCCAGCATTTTATTTTTTCTGCACAGTTCCACACACACAGTCACAGAGAATGTTTGCCAGGAAAAATAAAGACATTGTGCTGCACTTATCTCAGATCATCCCCGTCGCCCGTTGTTTTGACCTCGGTCAAGCCTTTCTGTGTTTTGCATTCTATTTTTCATTTTGACTGTCTGCGTTTACCC
>VMRN01000034.1:3104895-3177395 GCA_010277015.1 Poeciliopsis turrubarensis
ATGCGGCGGAGCCTTGTTAAGGGTCAGAGGTCAAGTTCAGAGGTAAGGTTTGAATTAGGTTTTAGTTAAGATTGAGATTAAGAATAGGCTAGTAATGGTTATGCTTAGGCAAATTGTCTGGATTAGGCATAAATGTGGTTACCAAAATGAATGGAAGTCAATACAGAGTCCTAATGCCAATAGATTTACAACTTGTGTGTGTGTGTGTGTGCGTGTGCGCGTGCGCGTGTGCGTGTGTGTGTGTGCGTGTTGTATGGATGCTAAAGAGTGAAACAGTGGGAGCTTTTTTTTTCATATTTTGACAGAAGAACCTTAGCTTTATTCATTTATTTTTTTTTGCTTCTGTCATGCAGAAGAGATTATGGAAAGAGCATTATCTGATCATCTCAAGCTAGAAAAATCACATAAATTAATTCTTTTTTTTCTTCAGAGCAATAACCGGGTTTTACAAGGCGACCAGAGCCAAATTTATTTTCTAAAGGAACAGCCCAAAAAGCATCCATCCCACCCTCTCTTTTAGAACGGCAACCTGCATAGGGATGTGCATGCAAAGACAATGAACAACCTAATCACCGGTGCAGATTTATACCCGTTATTAGTGAGCATTTATAAACACTGGAGTCCTCTGCATTCTGTTCACGTTGTCGCTCGGATCTCATTTTCTTCGTGCAATAATGCCTCCAGGTCCAACAAATCCAAGTGTTGTTGTGTTTAGATGCTCTGTTGAGCCTGGAATAGGCTGCTCTTTTTCCTTAAGGGTGTGTGTGTGTGTGTGTGTGTGCGTGCGTGCGTGTGCGTGTGTGTGTGTGTGTGTGTGTATGGGCAAAGTGGGGGGTTGGGGGGGTCTTTTTAAATGCTGCAGTGCTGAGTTCTAGCAATCTCTGCTCTGAAAGCTGCATTTAATTTAGGCAAAGCACAATTTATGTTGTTTTCTAGAACAAGTGCAGTCGATTTTCTTAATATGGAAATTACCCGTCTTAATGGAAGCTTTATTGAACAAGTGTATGAATGTGCACCTTTTGGCATGCGGCTCGATAACAAGCCCGCCTTTACAACGCACTAAAGCGTTATTGAAGCTGTTGAAAGTTAGTTTGTTCTAAAGTATAAAGAAAACAAAAAAAGCGATTCTGCAGATTGTGCACTCCTTTAATGGCGATATCTTTTATATGCATCAATATGTATTGAATTTAAGAGCCGCAAGTTGTGAAGAGCTGTTCTTTCAGATCTATCACCGACAGCTGGGACGCCACAGACCGTTGCACCCTTCATTAAAGCCAGAGCTGCTCCGGGAAAGCATCTCTGCGTCTTGTTTATTTGCACAGCCTTTCTAAACACATGATCACCTTATCGCGCTTCTGAAATGAAGATCTGGAACTTATCAGACTTGCCCTGCAGACAGACCCGTACTCCCAGAGTAAACACAGAGCTATGGAAACTTCCCAGCCAGCGCTTCATCCTGCAGGAATCGTTTCCCGCACGTCCGAAGAGCTTCTGTTGTGCTGCGTTGAAATGTTATCGCAATGATCCACAAGGCTCCAACAGGACTTTCAGTTTACAGACCGAGACTGTTATTTACAGATATGAACCCCTTGCAAATGTTCGTAACAACTAAATCAGAAAGGTGTGTTATGCATTTGTTTCGGTTCATCATAAATGTGAACATTTCTGGGCATTAAATACTTTAGTATGGCTTTTTAAGGAAATTCCTGGGGGCAAAAAGAATAAAAACACTCCATGGATTGCTTTCTCTTGTTGCTTGACAGATGGGAAGGTGACAAAGCAGCCAGTCGACAGCTGGCTCAGTCAAAGTTTGGTTGTATTTACTCTTCTGCATGTTGACTCAGTAAACGTTTCTTTAGAGCTGCTACTCGATGTTGTGGATGGTTTATCACTGATCCCAAAGGAAAACTGGAACTTGTTCTTGTCTCTTAACCTCCTTGGTGTCACTATGTAATTTCAGCTGTGGACCATAAAACATAAATCTGCGACTCACCTTGTATCGAGTTTTGTTTAATTTTCAAAAGCTCCCTGAGCCCCCCAAAGGAAATATCTGCTAACTGTTTCATTCATACGCAGGCTGCCATTGTTGTGGTTCAAGGCTAGTTTAATTAGCCTGTCAGCTAACCGCAGCCAAAGGATTTACGCTGTGGTTAGCTGACATATTAGCTCCTCCATCAGTTTGGGGTAAAAGAACAACCAAAAGAAGAAAACAATGATGTGACTCCTTCTAGTTTCCAACAACCTGCATCCATTTTTGATGTAATTCAAACTGTTCTACTTCTGTGGAGTGAAAAAAATAGACCGATTGGGGTTTTTTTTAGTGCTTATAGTCTCAAATGTTAGAAAAAAGTTGCACAACTGATCTGGCTGGAGTTTTTCAGCAGATCAGCAAGCCGACATGCAGGACCTGGCGCATCCAGGGACCGTTTGGAAGAGGATTTAAAAAAATTGTACATCATTAGTTTTCCTGAGCTATTTGGTGAAAGGCTGAAACATACACAGAATTTGACCAGAGGGCGACTGCAAATGTTCCTCTCCTGTTATCTCCCGTTGGGTTAGCTGGATTTAGAGGGAATCCATCATCCGAGGTTTGAACCGACGACGTGTGTTTGTGTCTTCATCCAGATGGGCAAGACAGCATGGCGAGGTTCAGCGTTCAGGGAGTGTTCAACTACAGCATGCTGACTCTGTCCGACCACGAGAGGGTTCTGTACGTCGGCGCCCGGGAAGCTCTGTTCGCCCTGGACCCCAACGACATCAGCAGACAGCTCCGACCACAGGTAACGCACACACACACACACACACACACACACACACACACACACACGTAGGCGCAAACTACTCGCCTCAAAAGGCCAATGTGAACGCAATCGAAACCCGTACAGGAAAGTATTTCTGTCCATAATAATTACAGCCTGGCGATCCGCAAACACAACAATTATAGAAATGTCTTTGTAGCAAGGCAACAAATTAAATGATAAGGCCACAATTCTTGTCACTGGGACTCATGACGGACAGTCCAGGAACAAAAGCACGATTCACTTGCTGCGGAGATAAACGTTCATTCTAGATTTAATTAGGACATCAGTTTTAATAGAATTATAACACAACATTTAAAAGGTTCTTAGATAAGGAAAGTGCGGAGGCATGAAACATCCTCTTCTGTTTCACACTTTTGTTTGCTCCCTATTAATGCGCAGAGCAACCTTCATTTAAAGTCCTTTTATTTTCTTTCGCTTTTTCTCCGTTTCGTTTGAGGACACTGAAGAACACCCACAATGTTGATTGATTGCTACTAGTTGTTGAATCGTCTGTGGGTCTAATTTATTTTGTTAACACTGCAATTCCTGAAAAAGCTAAAATTGAACAAATAACTTCAGAAAGTAGCTGCTGACAGGGTGAGCTATGTAATAACATGAATTCCTCTGCTGTTAGCCAAAGGCCGGGGCCTCCACGTTCTTATCTTTTCAGCTGCCATGTCTTTAAAGGAGGAGAAAAAGCAACAGGGAAACTGTCTTGACGCTTTCAGTGTTGTGGTATGAGATAGTCTGTCAAAAAAAATCACCCCCCCTAACAAGGAACAACCAATCAGAGCAAAAGGGCGGGTCTTACCTTACTGCTGCCAATCACAAACTCATGCTACTGCAACTAGCATAGCCTGTTGTGAAAGCTAAGGCTAGTTAGCATTAGAGCATTTAGCAACAATTACATGAGGATAAATGACAGCGCAAAATCCCGCCTCCAGGCTCTGATTGGCCGTTTGATTGGTTGGTTCGGCATTGCATTTCTTCAGACGGCAATGATAACAGGAGGAGGTGAAGATCGAACTGATCACAGATTATCTGTTATGAGACAGATAATCTCATAACTTTTAAATATATAAAAACTATTTTTTTAAATAAAAATTACATATTTTAGGTAGACATGCAGTTTTAATCCATGTAGTTCCCCCCCCCAATGCTGAGTCAGGAGCTATAAACTGAAAAACAGGTAAAAAAAAAAAACTCTTTGGCTCTTTTAATTTTGCGATCATCTAATAATTAAAGTAGAACTATAAAGCTTTATGACTCAGCGCAGTCCAATCTTCAAAGTAACCTCTTTGCCTCTTGCTTAGCATTAACTCAGTTCTTCTCGCTGAAAAATTGAGAAAACCTGTAGAAGAATGAGCTCCATAATTAATCAAAACCCTGTCCAACTTTTCCCCTGACTCACCTTACACGTTTTCCTGCTCTCTGTGAGGCGTAACACTCCGAAGGTTACTGAGTAAATCCATCGCCCCCAGTATTTTTTCTTCTGTCAGCACAAAAAAAAAAAAAAAAAAAAGCCAAAAAACCTCTGCAGTGTGGCAACAAGGTGGTAAGCACGGCCTCACATCCACCTGCAGGAACCCGTCCCCAGACTCGGCTCATGACTCTCAGTTTAGGGTACGCTCATTCACTTCACTTCCTCCTTGTTTTATTGTGTGTTTTTGTTTTTCTGCTTGGCACTCAGGGGAGGGGGAAAAAAAAAACAACCTGTTTCACTTCATCGACCCCCCTTCGACTTGACCCTCTGCTCACACTCCAGCGCGCAGAGCCCCCCTCCGGGACTCGGTCGGGTTTTTTGCTTTTGCTCCCTCAATAATTGGGCCGTGTTGCAATCAATGCCGCCGCGGCGATGCAGAGAGGGTGTAGCGAGCGAGCCCGGCAGCAGTTTGGGGGATTTCTATCTGATTTGCTGCTGTAATGAGCAGTTATTAGATGCACACATAACACAAAAAAAACCTCCCGCGCGCACGCCGCGGCACACAACAAAGCCGCCGGCTCGTTCGAGTCGGGGTTGTGAGTCTTACGGTAATGATAAGGCCACCTGTTGTGGGCCCGCAGCGCCAGAGAGAGAGAAGGAGCGGAGATGGGAAAATGACCGGGGAAACGGTCCACCCATTCTGTCGCCACGTTCCTCCTCCGTCGTTCTCTCACTTTGTGCTCCTCCTTTATTTTCACTAATTGCTTCTCTTTTATGTCTCTGCTGCCTTGCTTGCTCTCCGTCTTCATTACTTTCATCGCCATCTTCCCTCCCTGGATGTTCTCCGGGGAGGTTTTTCCTCAGGATTTTTCTAAACAAGCGTTTTCTTTCCTTTTGTTTTTTTTGTTTTGTTTTTTTTTGTCATTCTTTTGCGCCCGTGTTCGCGTCGCGCGCACGCCTTCTTCTCTCATTTGCTTATCGTGTTTGTGGCGACCTCGTTCTAATCCTCCACCGCTTTCATTTTCATAATAAATTTGCGCCTAAACGCACCGGGCTTCCAAGAAAGCGCCCACGCACTAGAATCTCCGCTCTGTTTTTAATCTGAACAGCAAATGAAATTTCCGTCTAATTCAATTAGATTCAATTCACAGGCCTTTTCTTTCTTTTTCTTTTTTTTTTTTTTTTGTCTTTATCATTATTATTATTTTTCCAGAAAGTTCAACTCGCAGCCTGAGCCACTTGCAAATCAGATTTCTATTTTTATTCAAATGCTAATGGCCTAAATGCCGCCTGCGCTATTTGTGCTGACGTAGGTGGAGATTTGCAGAGACGCTGAGACCAAGTGGCCGTGTAATAGCTCTGAGGTCATTACCAAAATAAATGTTTGCGCCGCGTTTCATTCTTACTTTACCAACTTTAATGACAGATACACTGAGGTGTAACTAAACACAGTGAGTTGATGGAAGTACATTAACGCTGCTGCTCCTTAACGCCGTGCGTCAGTGTGAGGTGTGTTTACTTTGGAGTATCAGCAACTGGAGCTCCTTCTGTGTGATGTCTGCTACTGCACGCCGTTATATTTAGCTTTAGCTGTGAATGTGCGTGGATAACAGGGTGAGATTTTATTTTTAATGAAGTAATTAAAAAAAAAAAAAAGCAAGAGGAAAAAAAAAACCCATGGAAACAAAATTAGAGGTAAAAATAAATGCTTGGAGCTGGTCCTTCATTAAAATCCTAATCAAATTAGTTCAAAGCTCAGGTCTTGGACGTGATATTTCGCGGCTAATTATTCATTTAGATTTCGCTCCCGATAATTGGAACTTTGTCGGCTTTCAGAGAAATTCTCTGGAAATTAAATTAGATTTAAGGAGCGTGGGAGGACGAGGTAAACCCTGTTTCTCGCAAAATTGGCCCTTGAACTCTGACTACACTTTTTTCCAAGTTTACTCCCACACACTTCTTTTTAGCTCTTTTGTATTTTCTTTCTTCTGAACAAATGAATGTGTAATTATGAGTTAGGCAGAAAATTTAGTTTTTGTCCCCTTAATTTACTCAGATGACGCAAACATTCAGACTATTGGTTTGTCTGAATGAGAAATAGATCCTCCCTGTTTGCAGCACAGGCTGTTTACACACCTGGTAGTCCAGTAGACGTTGTTTAATTGGTGACCAAAATTGCAACATTCATTGCGTTTTAAGGTAGTACGGTTCTGCTAAAAGAATCTTGTATTTTTTGTCCACTTCATCGGCTTATATTAAAGGTTGGTGATTATTGAAAGAAAAGCCATCACAACTCAGGACATTCAGGGAACATGCAGAAAGATCCACATAGTGGTGGCTGCATCACGGAGTAAAAGCTGGAGGACAGTTCAGGAACAATAATCCAGGGAAATACTTGGGGTCAAAGTTCAACTTCCAGCAGAACATCTCTATACATACTGCGTGGGCTACAATGAAATTGTTTGACCGAAAGCATTTTCATATTTTACTGCATGGCAGTCAAAGTTCAAACCCAAATCCAATTGAAAATCTGTTGAGCTGAATGTGTACGTCTCAAAGAGACCCTCGCATAAAATCTCAATAAGCCCTTTGGAGCTTTGCAGCTGCAAAACATAACAAAACATGAAACATTTAATGGGCATGGATTCGTTCGCAAGGCCTCACCTTACCTACACGTGTTTAAAATGGAGCAATAAAAATGAGAATTTACATTGTAGATTACACCACCAGTCATTATGCCAAACAGCCCGCTTTATGTTTTAGTTTTACTTCGGGACCATTAAGAGCCACAGTTGCCATTGCACGTAATGACCATCCTATATATTTTAAGGCGCGGTTTATCTACCAGATCATTTGCTTTTTGTAAAAAGTTCACCGTTTGATTGGAGTTGGTTTGCATCCAGTGGAGGCTTTCGCTCTCTCACCTTCATAGCCATTGTAATTCGAACTAATGGTGTGTGAAACGTCGAAGGAAACACAGTGGATTCCTCTGACCTTTGTCCACGGAGCAGAGTTCATCCAGGTGTTGTTGAGGAGAATGCGTTTTCAAGGTCTCCACATGTTCCGGTGGCACTGTGCGCCGCGATATTCTCTCCACACTGTCTTTGATCCCTTCAGGGAGCTGTGGCGTTTAATCATCAGATATATCCCTCCAGTGAAGCTCTCGCAGGGTCCAACTCGTTCCCGGCAGTGGGTTTAATGGAGCCAGAGACAGAAACAACACAACCATGGAATGATTCTGAGATGCTTCAGTGACATTTCTCTGTATTTTAACTCTCCTCCACCTGCAGCTCAGTCTCTGGATTATTTTTAACTGACCTCGGGGCATTGTGGATTAGCAAGGCGAGGCAAATACAGCCATATTAATAAAACAAACAAAAAAGATAAATCTGGAATAGGACTTTCAATCTTACTTTTAAGCACTGTAAAAGTGATGTTACAGAAAACAGCCGTTTTCTGGTGGAAATTAACTCACAATCATACCAAATTAGTAAAACTTAAAAACAATGTGGCGACTCAACATATCCAAGGAGATTTAGTCTGCTGAGGTTCTGAGTGTTGAAGTGGATGGGAACACACCAGTGAGATCCAAGGAAGTGTCTGAGGTGTTCAGAAATATGTTGGAGGCATTAAAGAGGACTCAAAAGATCAGCCACAAGATGCTGAGAGGAGTCTCCAAAAATCAAGGGCCAAACACCAGGTTAGAAACATAGAAATTTAGAAAAAGACCAGTCTGAGTCAGAGGTCAGATCTTGATCCAATTAACATGCTGTGGAGTGACGTGAAACAAGCCATGCATGAAAAAAAAAAACAGTTCTGCAAAACTGTATAAGCATTAATAGTGTATTGTCTCCCAACTATTTCCTTAAAATGCCTCTTTTTGTTGTTAAATGCAATTAACTCACTTTCTTCTCCAGAGATAAATAAAAATAAGATCAGACGTAAATGTGCGAACATTTTTTTTTGTAAAGAACTCAGTATTTCGCCGTGCGCTATTTTCCCTTTTTTTCTGACGATCTATAAATATAGTTATTTCATCAAAAAATGTGTCAAACACTGTAAATTTTTCACAAAGTGAAACATATCTGAAGCATATTTGTTGGAATACAGTCTTAACACGAGTCCGGGTTAGTTGCTATAGTTACTGCAACTGGTGGGCAATCGTGTGGAGAATTGGCAGAGCAATAAGATGTCTCTTTTTACTGTAACGTGTTTCAAAGTGCGTCTCATAAGAGACGAGGGAAGGGTTTTATTTTTCAGGCATTGTATGTTGCTGTCTTATAGATGTCCCACCTGCAGGTGGAAGGTCGACAACTGCTGCTAATGGCTAGTCACATTTGCCTCTGTCTTTCCCCCCCCCGCCCCAGATCGACTGGCCGGCTCCGCAGGATAAGAAGAGGGAATGCGTCTCCAAGGGGAAGAACAACCAGGTAAAGTGGACGCTAACTCACACAGCCCCACAAACCCCTCAGACGGCTCCGTCCGCCGGTTCGACAGCACGCCACTCGTTTTGAAAAATAATAGCTTATACTGTAAGTGCAACATTTCTCAGTTCACTTAATTACATTTTGTTAAGACTGCGAGGAGTCTCCAGATTGGAAACTTTCCAGTCATTCCATTAGCCCACAGAGAAGTCTATCATTCGGACAGGGTCAGGCTCAGCAGCTTTTTAAAGCGCTCGGATTCAGCGTGTCTTTTGTCTTGAGCTGCAAAAAAAAAAAAGAGAAAAAAAAAAAAAGCCGATTGCAGCTCTGCGATTGCAGAAAGGATAGAAAGCGATTGAGGATGGGGTTTGGTAATACAGCAGTCCAAACACAGCAGGACACGCCTGCAGTCAGAACACGCACACTGATTGGTCAGGTACAGTCTGCACAACTTCCACTGAATTAAATCGGGGTAAGTTAAAGGAATAATTTCAAATTTTTTAATTGAGGGGTTTTTTGAGGTTATAAAAGGTTAACATAGCTCTCGTCTATTCTCAAAAATGCCATGGTGATTTATATCTGTTTAATGAACCCTTAACGCTGTTGGTATGTTTATGTTGGGTGCTATGCATTCACACAGGAAATTGATTTGTAAGACGGTTCATCGCTAACGGTTCATCCTGAGTGAAACAACTCCAACATGTAAAGTATTTCTGGTTAGAGGAACTTTGTGATTTAAAGGTAAAGCAGTTCAAAAAGAAGTAGAAATATAAGTGGTTTTCATTTTATTCTCTTCTCTACCCTACTTTTCATTTAAATAGTAACCTCAAGTAGAAATGGTTTACATTTTCCCTACCCAATGCGTGTTTAACGCTGGAAGATCATTAGAGTCGCACCATCTTCCGACTGTTTCTTGTGTAAAGTATTAGGATTTTCTGTAAATAGCTGCTCCATGCAAACGTGACAACGGCTTTAAGATTCATAAAACAGCGTTTCAGTAAAACTCTGTGACATTTCTGACATTGTTGTTGATTTAAGATGAGGTTGTTTAGTCTATTTTGGTGTTGACCCGACGCAGGCTAGCCATTAGCATCAGATTCCAGACCTAACTAAATGAAGGAGCAACAAAGGTTTCCTACTAGATTCAAGATTCAAAATGCTTTAAGAATTTATTTTCAGAACTAATTCTTTATTTAACAATATGAAGTCTAGTTCCAAGTCTTCTTAGGACATGCATCTTTCTAAATCCTTTCTCTTGGACTCAGATTTTCATCATCAGCTGAACACATTAGCAGACAGACAGTGAGTTTTCCAGGGTCTGCACTTAAGCCTCACTGGGAGCCTCCATTTACTGAGGCAGCATGCTGTCCATGAGCAAAACATCCTTCCTTAATATTTCATAGCAAGTCATATACTGGATGCACAACAGCAACTTTTGATGTGGTTTTGGGTTGAAAGGGGAAACGGTTCATCGGAGAGCAGGGGAAGCAGCAGTGCTTTGAAAATAGCTCCAAGTTAAAAAGTCCACGTTAGATAAAATTAAGTGGAGCTTAAAAGTATTCACACCCTTCGAGCTTTTCCACATTTTGTGTCGTTTCGATGTCGATCAGCAACATTCAGCCAACACTTGTGAAGTGGAGGGAAAACGATACAAGATTTCACATTTGGAAAATGTGCTCTGTTGTTCCAAAATGAAATTGAAGTAACATGAATAAATCTGCAAGGAAAATGTAAACTTTGTTTAAAAGAAAAAAAAAACAAAACAAAACAAACAATCTGGCTGTTATTCCAATTACTGTTTTGGCTCACAGATTTGCTCGGTTTTTCTGTATGAAGCTGGATTGTCTGGCCTGCTGTTGCAGAGACAATATCAACAAGATGCGGTGAATTATTCATTCCCCTGGAATTCATCGTTTCTGAGCATCTGTTTTTCTTTTCCATCCAAAGAGCTTCATTCTTCATTCCTCGCTGTGCAGACATTAAAGGGCAATCCCCATAAAGTGCTGCATAAATTACTCTGTTAATTATTCCCTGGAACTGTCGGTGACTTTTTTCATCATTTTAGATTATTCAGATAATTTGTCACAGCATTGTATGTGAAGTGATGCAGTCAAAGGGTGGCTGAACGCTCGTACTGCTTCCTTCTTTTATTCTTTGCAGAAGAATGAAAGGGAGCTTGTTGGTAAATGTTTTTCTAGTGACTGTAGAGCTCTCATTGCAGACTTTCCTTAAAGACTTCTCTCAGCTGCACCATGGTGGCAGGTTGTCTGTCCATCTTTAAAAAGTCTTAATATTCCTTAAATTCATGAAAGAAAATGTAAATTTTTTCTGAAATATGTTAGTCACAGTTTTGTCATGGCAAGACTTTACTTTGAAAAGGTGGCTAAATCTACCGGCAACAAACTAGTAATGCTCGCTAGCTAGCAAGATATTGAGCTTGTAAGCAAGCTAGTTAACTAGCATCCCAGTTAGCTTGCTAGCCCGTATGGCTCATTAGAAGGTTAGCTAATCTTCTAGCTAGTTAACTAGAAGGCTGATTATTTTTGCTACCTCACAAGCAAGAATTACCAGCTTGTTACTGGCTAACTAACTGGCTGTTAGTTAGCTGCTGAAAGCAAACAAACAAGCCTTTAGCACCTCACTTATGGCTCCTTAGCAGCTAGCATATGGCTCTCTAAGCTGCTAGCTATCTATTGTCATTTTCGTTATGTGAGAAGCACAAAACTGCAGTCGCGTTTCGGTTCCCTGTATTTCTTTTGTACATCTCTGTTGTGACATAGGCCTTACAGTTTATTCGTGATAGGCTTCAAAAGGTCTTAAAAGTCTTAAATTTGAGTTGGTGGAACCGGTGGTGAAAACATCCTTGCTTTAACAAACGACAAAGTTACTCCTATTGCAGCTTTACTTTTGAAAGAAAAACCCACTCCAATTATTCCCTTCTGCCGCTCTTCCCTTTGCAGACTGAGTGCTTCAACTACATTCGCTTCCTGCAGAGCTACAACCACACGCACCTCTACACCTGCGGCACCTACGCCTTCCAGCCCAAATGCAATTACATCGTAAGTAGTATTCGTGTGTGTGTTTTTCTGGATGGAGTCATGGCAAGCAGTGGCTGACAGGTGTCAACCTGACACGTCTGAGCCCCGAGGGGGAGGGGGCCATGCTACCTTGTGACTAAACGAAAGTAAATGCAACAGAAGAGAAGCTCAGCACACGGGGGATGGCTGAATAATGTGAGTGCTGCCGTGTGGGTTTCTAAGTGCGCGTGCGCATGTTACACTGATGCGACAGGACAACATGGCAAGAGGGTTAGTGCACCGGATGGACGAGGCTTGCATCTCTGTCATGTGGGTCATAATTCAAACTGACCATGAACCACCTGTGCTCCCCTCATAGTTTTTGTGTGTGTGTGTGTGTGTGTGGGGGGGAATTTGTTTTTGCCTGCAGAAAGCAGACGATTTCACCCTCAACCCGGCAGCTCTGGAGGATGGGAAGGGCAAATGTCCGTATGACCCTGCCAAAGGCCACACTGGCCTCATTGTGGGTAAGTTGACATAATTATACACTGCGATGTACTGCACGCCTCCCATTTGTCATTATTCACTTGTAAGGAACAAAGCGTCTTGGTGCTTTTTCTCAGTCAGTAGTTCTTCACATTTTCCTGACAGTCTTCCAAGGCATCTTGAGTCATCGCTTTATTTTTTATTTTTTTTATTTTGTAATTCAGTTTTGAAGTTTGTTTGTTTTTGAGTCATTAAGGCATAGCAAATCGCCTAAGAGAATGAATCACAAATGTTTGTACCCCTTTAACTTTTTTACATTTTCTGATGCCACAAAATAGTTTTCAACATTTCCTTTAGAAATAAAAGTCTGAAAACGTCAGCATGCATTTGTATTCGGCCCTCCACTTTTCACATCAAGTACAGCTGCAAGTTTTTGTACTTGCATTCTTTCTTTTTCCCCCACATTTTTGGCACAAAATATCATGTGCTCAGGCAGTCAGGAGAGTGTCTGTGGGCATCAATTTTCAAATCTTGCTACAGATTCTTAATTAGATTTCGGTCTGGACTTTAACTAGGCAATTAAAAGAAATGGACATGCTGTAATCAAAAAGCCTTCCATCAAGGCTGCATGTTTAGGGTTGTAGTCCTGCTGTATAATGAACCTCCATCCTCGTCTCAAGTTTTCTGTAATTAGCTGCATCAGCTCTAATTCAATATGGTAATTGAGCCTTTAGGTACCTTTGAGAAATTTTGTGTTTCAGTTATTATTTTGTGACAGTTTTTTAAATGTATATAAAAAAAAAAACAAACAGGACTTTCATTCATGTCTCTGAAAATAGGTTTTCCCGACAAGGTATACTTCTTGTTCGTTTTCACTGCACTTCTTCCTTCTATGAATGAAACCGTATGAAGATTTGTATCTCTTGTTGTTTGTTAAATGAGACTCGATTGGAAATGAGCGTTTAGCTAAATCTGATATATTCACAACAACATTGTACGTACATTAACATGCCCTGTCCTGTTTAAATGAAATCAGTCAATCCTTTATGGAGGCAACAACTGTCACATGTCATGTCAACAGATTCTCCCACCAAATCCTCAGGAGTGTCTGCAGGCCACTTTGGCTGCTTCTTTGTTTAATCCTGTCCTTGTCCAGTGTGAGTTGGTAGCTTTGCAATAGTGCTACACTTTTTGATGATGATGGTGGTGATGGATTGAACTCCATGTGGTATCCAAGGCTCAGCATATTGATTTGTAACCTGACCGTGCTTTAAACTCTGTCCACAACTTCATCCCCGACCTGTCTGCTGTTTTCCTTGGTCTTCACGAGGCCGTTTATTCGCTAATGTTCTCTGCGTTTTCCTGAACCTAAATCACACACAGAGCTACAAATGCAAGACGTCCTTCTTTTTATTTGTAAAGAAAAACACATTTATGCTTTTCTTTACATTTCACAATTAGCGAGTTGCATTAATGTTTTTTGCATGGCAGTGTGAGAAAAAGCAAACTATTTTAAAGTGCACTTTCTGTCAAAAACACAATTTGTTCCTTTTGTTATTGCTACATCTGCAACATCATATAACTCAACGTACAAGAATCCAAAGTAAAATGTCGATAGACCTTGAAGAAGTCCATGCAGTTTTCTCAAGAACGTTTCGAAACCTTCCACAAAAACAGCCTGCAGAGAATAATAGTAATAGTACAAAAGAAAAAAAAAATGAAATGGCTTGTTCATAATATTGTATGCATACAGATGATCTGTTTGACCAATATTTTATTCTTAGAAAATACACAATTTTGTCTGACCCTGTCGAGAAGACGCTCACCGCCAGCTGCTGCTGTTCCAATTGTGGAACCTGAACAAATTAAAAGAAGCATTAAATCCGTGCAAAATGCTCCGGCAGAAATTCTCATCGCTTCTGCTGCCAATGCAATTGAGCTGAGAGTCCAGAAGTGCAATTTAGCTTTTTATGCTGCGTTCACTTGATTGTGGGCAGCTTTAGTGACCCTACAGGCGGCCATTCTTGCAGCATTTTTTGTGCCTCCCAGCTGATACACATCTTTCAATCTATGCCTGTATTGTCTGCTGAAAAAACAAACTGAATTAATGTAAAGCTTGCACTTTTTTTTTTTCTTTCTTTACAGATAAGGAGCTGTACTCGGCGACGCTCAACAACTTCCTGGGCACGGAGCCGGTCATTCTGAGAAACCTGGGCCAGCAGCATTACAGCATGAAGAGTGAATACTTGCCTGCCTGGTTAAACGGTGAGCGTGAAGAGAAATAAAAAATAATGTGCAAAAATGTGGAGTAGAATGAAGTGGTAACTTAATAAAATTAAGTAGAGATGAAACGAAATGTGCTGTTGTTGCACTCATAATACTTTCCCCTCATTCTGGGACAGTTAAATCACAACTTTAAGAATAATGTACAGTTTCCAAGTAGATTTTTACCCTTACATTAAAGGTTAACCAGCTCTGGTATTATCTAATGGCTCATTACCCATTTGCATTACCTCATTGGGGAGAAATCATTGACCCAGGGCAACTTCCCATTGTCCACTAAATCTCTGAGTGGATCAACATCATAACTGTTAGGTGAACTGGAGGCAAACTAGATGAGCTATAAGTATCAAATTATAAGAGGAATTAGAGAAAACTGGGTTTTATACAATAAATGCACTTCCTCTAGAATCTTCTTCTGCCATCAGTTGTTGAATGAAGGTCAATTTTAATAAGTCGGAATAACTCCCTGGTCTGCAGTGATATTTGTCCTCTAGTTTGAGATCAATCCCCATAGCAACTAACTCTTGTACCGACCAGCGTTTTGAAAATCAAGACCTGCTGCATCACAACTGAAATGTACAAAAGAAAAGTGAATATTTTACATTATATTAAATGTTTTTCTTTTTGGGTTTTTTTGCACAGAATGCATAATAACTTATGGGTTGGGAATGGAAGTGAGCCAGTGACAAAAAAAAACTGGTGACAAATGTACACTTTCCCATGATAGATTAAATAAAAGATAGTTAGCAAGGCCTCATTAGCAGCTAGGTAGCTATCGCCTCAACCCCCTCGAATCACAGAACGCAATGAAAATATTGCAACATTCTCAAAAAATATTTGCTTGAGAATGTTGCTTATGCACATCTTGCAATAAAATGTAAGACAAGTGACTGATGTATTTAAGGGCAACTTACATTTTTTTTAAATGAATTTAAGACATTTCAAGACCTTACTTTTATGATACATGAATTTAAGACGTTATAGAGATAAGCAGACACACAGACTTTGTTATCTGAATGGCTGGGTATCGCCTGCCAGCCTCGCCGAGCTATTATTGTATATACTTGCTGTTGTAAATAGCCTGTACTGTTACAGGACAGACAACGTTAGTGGCAGGAAGCAGTGGTACAGTTGTTTCCTGGAGGTCACCCCTGAGCCTTACTCAGCTTATGTCTCCAGTGAACACACACTACGTTGTGTGTGTGTTCTCACTTTGTCATCTCGGCGAGCTGGGACACCTCCCACACGGCCTGCAAGTCCATAACCACCGTCAGCCATACATCACTGAGAGTCATCCATTAGGAACAAAATGAACATAACTCATAGTGCCACTGCTGAAAATAGACGTCGTTTTTCAGCCATTCTTAAACTGGCTTTTTTTTTAATATATATATATATATATATATATATATAAAAATAAAACAATGTCAACATAAATAACTTTATAGCTCTGTTTTTAGCTCTTAAAGAGGAGTTAGTCACATTTGTTACTCATATTTCTAAGAGCTAGAAATATGCGCTGTTGTGTTCTTACTAAAGATGAATGAAACATTGGAGAGAGCTGTATAACTTGCAATAAATGTTTTAAATAGATTTGACAACTTTCTATCTCTTTCAATCCAGTAATCTTTTTTTCCCTCATATTCTTTGTCAAATGAAACACTTTTCTGCCCTGTCTGTGGGAAAAAAAGTGGAACTTACTTTCAGCTAGTGGTATGGCTAATTTTGAAGTCTAGCCATTTATCTCTGTATGTTGCTGTGATTAACTGTATTGTATGAGTGCTGTATATTTCTGGACAGCTCTTGATATATGCGTTAGCAGTACAAATGGCCTGTATTTGTTAATAAACATAATTCTGCTTCAGCTGTAGCTAGCGGCAGGTTAGCTTGCTGACGTCACCATGTGTGGTGCTCTGGTTATAGAGTGGCCAGAAAAACCCTGTGAGATTTATTTCTTCAATAAAAACACACCTAATGTGTCCGTAGATGTCTAGGTTAAAATTGGTCTGTATTTGCTCTACAAGGGAAGGTTATTTCGACATGTTATTAGACGTCTAAATTTAGCCACCTTTCAGTCGAGCATGGAAAGCAAAAGAACGAGAGCAGATTTTGCAGGACCTCTCAGTTATTAATACATGTAATAGCCTTTTCACTGTTATAGAATTAAGGACTAATTTGGGCTTTTATTTTTTTGTCTACAAATACAAATGAACTCTGTGTCATTTATGTTACTGCAGTTCATTGAAAGAGATAGAAAAGTTAAATTTTTTCTGTAAAGATGTCTTTTTTTCTGAAAACAAACAGAGCTTCGCCTCTGGTGATGTACAGAAAACATCTTGTCAGTGCACAACCTGTACTGTTTGGTGTTTAACAACCTTTCGCATTAAAATGCATGATCCTCCAAGACTGTTAAAAATAAAAAAAATGTTGACATAAATAACTATATCTCTGTTTTTAGCTCTTAAATAAACAATGTTCTTCTGCCTTTTGAAAATATGACCACCAAATCCCATTTGAAAGGATGAAATTCTTTCAAGTTGAATCAAATCAAGCTGTATTTATGTAGCTGTTTCTCAATTATGGCTTTTTGTGAACCTTATAAGCATTTTCATTTCTAAGTATAAGCTTTGACCTCTTTTAGACCTCAACGTTTTGCTTTTTGTAAACATAAAGAAAACACAGACACTTTGCAATGCGTTTTGTCTCAGTTAAAAAAAGAAACCCACACATCAAGTAACTAATCAACCACTTATCAATAATCGCAAAATAAACATCAAGCTTCTGCTCTTTGTGTGGGAAATGTTTGCGTGTTTTTCATTGTTGAATCTTGATGCATTGGTGGCGTTGTCAGACTGTCGCTACGTGTGACATAGTCAACACAGAGAGTGTGAAGAAAGAAGAATATGAGAACTCTTGAGTTGTTGTTCACCATTTTCTGCATTACTTTCCCTTTGCTGTGGCGCACTGCACTGAATTAATGATACCTGCATCTCCAGGTTTCATTTTGTTAGCTGAATCGTTCTACCGCGGCAGCGCGGCTATGGATGGCAAGTGAAAGGATCGTCTTTTTACTGTCCTGCTTTGTGCAAATGCACAAACTCTCCAGATGCAAACAATAACATGCAACGCATCTATAGGGCTAAATCATTAACATTGGCTCAGGTCTAAATAGCTCTTTGTGTAGCCTTAGCAGGGCCTGTTTCTCTGTGGGAAGGCAGTAAAATTGGAACCCCAACTCACTTTGAATTGGTGTAGCTTACCAATCCAAGCTAGTCTTTTAAACTGCATTCAGCATTTTGATTCAGAACAAAAACCCACTTAAAATATGATTATCTCAGGTTGAGGAGTAAAGACAGGCTACAAAAACAGTGGAAGCTAATGAGGTTGTTTCATTTTCATCAAGCTTCGCGTCGTTTCAAAAGACTGGCCTGAAGTTTGAGGTGACAACAGCTGAGAGTATGAAGCTCGCTCTTCAGCTACGACGAAGGATTGTTATCATTTGGGTCGAGGAGGCGGGGGACAGAGTGAGGCACTTGGAAAGAAATGAAGGGGAGAGAAGAGGATGAAGTCACAGCAGGAGAAATGGATGATGGAAAAACAAGACATTAGGAATGGTGATGAAGAGTCAGAGAGAGAGAGGTGAGGGGAGACGGGGAGGTACGCCAAGAAAGGAGGCGCATACAGATGAGGCGCAGTGTGTCTGTTTATTATTCATACAGATATTGAAGTTTTTTTTTCTTTATTTAAGACCAGACCTGCAGTGAAACCAGGCTCACCTCAATTTAAGCCGTTTCTGACCAAACTAAAAGCCTTCAACTGGTCTGGGCTTCGGTGGAGAGTTTACACCATCCCATTACGGCTGAAGATTTCACTCGTACCTTACAAAGAATAGTCTATCTGGGCAGCCAGTAAATTCACAGAATATATATATATATTAAAAAAAAAACCTTTTTGGCACAAAAATGAATTTGAAGCCCCAAGCATCTAAGACTTTTTTTCTTAAAAGAAAAAAAAATAGCGTGATTGTCTTGAAAAAGCAATATCTTCAACCTAATGAGGCCCAGACACAGAGACAAAAAATAAAAAAGAAGACGACAGTGACTGAGGCAGGGGGAAAACACAAAATGGATCGCTAATAGTGAGCAGAGGAAGAGACAGAGAGTGAGAAACGACTGGTGGAGAGGTGAGGCGAAGGGGGATGATGAAAGCAAATAGAGGAGGAGGTGAGAAAGGCCGACAGAGGATGAGATGGAGGTGTCAAGCTAGCAAGCACGGGGTGTGATTCAGGCCTGCAGGCTGAAACCGTCTCTGCTCACTTGTGATATATGTCAGCCGAGTAAAAATACACCCTCTGATCTCCTTTTTGTGCCTCTGCGTGTGTGTGTTCGTGTGTGTGTGTGTGTCCGCAGAGCCGGACTTTGTGGGCTCAGCCCTGGTGAGGGAGAGCAGCGGCAGCAAAGACGGCGACGACGACAAGATCTACTTCTTCTTCAGCGAGCGAGCGCTGGAGCTGGACTGCGACACCGAGTTGACCGTGGCCAGAGTGGCCCGCGTCTGCAAGGTAACCCGATCCGACCCGGGCTCTGTAACCACGCACCGCTTCGAACGCCGATCGGCCTCGGCTGACGCAGGAGTTAATACAGGAGCGCAGGGACGGATTTGACGTGAACTCATGGTTCTCTGCACATTTGTCTGGGAATCAGCTGTTTTCTGCTTCCTCCAGCTGTGTTAGCAGCTGTTTCTGAGAACTTAATAATGTGCTAACCCGTTGTGGGCTTTAGCTAGAGAGCAGTTTTAGGAGTAATCGGGTGTAGAGGGCAATGCAAAAGTATTCCCTGTGTTTCACTTTGATAAAATAGAGCATAAAACTGAGAGGAGAACGATAGATGGGTTTTCTACTACTAATTCAACATGCTCAGCCCCTTTAACTCTGATACCCCGCTATAAAATACACCTCAACTAATTACAGCCACTGATCTTTGTATAAATTAAACAATCAATCAAGATCATTGCTATAGCACATTTCAGTATTAGAATGGCCTAATCAAAGTCTGGACTGACTTTATTTAATTTGCCTGAGTTTGATCTATTTTACAAAAAAGAATGAGCTAAATTTTACAACCTCTGGGTGCACAGATGCGGCACAGACGTGCCAGCTTTGCACTACGGGTCGAAGTTCAGACCCGTATTGTCTGAACTTTAACCTGGAAATATCTACAAATCCAGCTGAGAATCTGTGGAAAGAGTTGGGAGAATGATCTCCATCCAACAAGACTGAGACAGAGCTACTTTTCAAAGAAGGCAGAAAAAAAATTCACGCCCCTAAAACCTTGGAACTGCAGCGTAAGCTGGCTGTACAAAGCCAACTGATGTTCAGTGGGAACCAGGCGGCCGGTTATCTTCTGCAGTAGAAGTAACCACAGCGGAGAGCCAAACGGAGAAAGGAGAATAAGGACGATCAGTGGCTTTTAAATCGTTTATTTTAACCCAAACCAGCAGGAGCAACACAGGCAGCTTGCTTATATCGGCCTGTGTGGAGACAATCACACTGACGTGGACATATCTGCTAATTAATTATTCATTTTCAAAATAAATGGCCTCATTAGGAAAACTAATTAGCTTTGATGTTGCGCCGTCGTTACGGCCGCACGTCGGGAGCCCCTTCGCTGAGACGTGCGCGATCGCTTGAGTGTTCTTTAATGCACTGTGATGTTTGAATTGTTCGAATCACACTATATCCTGATAGCTCAGCACGCGCTGCACCGCTTCTGTGTGTTTTGCAGCTGCGCCACACGCATTCGCACCTTCTGAATCCTGTATTACATCATTTGCAGAGGATAATAGGAACGATTCAACAAATTGGGTCTCCTTTGAGCACAAAGAAGAATACAACCCAGCACCACCTGTCTACACATTTACCGATTTTTTTTTTTTATTCTTGTTTTTTAATGAGCGTTATTATTTTTCTTCTTTTTGTCCTTCACATCAGACTTCAATATCCGAGGGTCAGAACGTATTTGAAAGCTTTTACGTGCAATTACAACAGTTCAGTCGGCGGGGGCAAACTGAACAGATTTACTGCTGAGCAGATAAAGAGGGAGAATAAAGATAATATTTGTCTTTGACGGGGTGAAGGGGAGGCTAATGAAATGCAATATAACAAAGCGCTAAAAGAAATAGAAGAAGAAGAAAAAACCTGGGAGCTTAAAGAGCATATCCAGGTTGAAAAATAGAGTTCAGCAAAAATCATTTGTAATCCTATATTTCTGAGAGAAATGTCCATCTGCTTGAAGAGAGCATAAAGCATACAGTGAGCGCTTGAGTATATTTATGTTTCGTCGGTGGATTATTACTTTGATCGGTTTGCGTAAAAGCCGAGGTCGCCTGTTTCTGTCTGCCGCGTCGGCTTTGAAGATGTCGTTACCGTCGTTCGTCTGACAACGTCTGAGCACGTGAAAGTCAGAGAGAACAACTGCCTTCAGAAGCCTGCTAATTAGTACATGAAGTCCATCTGTGTGTGATTTGGTCTCGGTGTAAGTCCAGCTGTTCTGTCAAGGCCTCCGAGGTTTGTTAGAGAACATCAGTGAACAAAGACAGTCATGAAGATCAAGGAGGACGGCAGATTTTGTCAGGGCTAAACTCGAGAAACGCTTGAAGCAAAATTAAGTTATGATGCAAAATCCAAAGCTGTGGACATCTCATAGAGATCTATTCATTCCTAGTCCTCTCACAATAATCAATAAATTGAAACCAGCTTGATTGTTTCCATTTGCATGGGTGTTTGTTTTTCTCTGGATGACAAAAAGTCTTTAGTTTGGACAGTTTCCCTGGACAGTTTTGTTTATAGAGACATCATAATTCACTTTATCTTTTGTTTCTGATGTTTATTTCTTTTGGATATGTAAAATGTCTTTAAATTCCGATGCTAAATGTTCACTACAAATGAATATCTATTGATCTTATAGAGTGTGTACTTGCATTATTACTTGGAAAAGGTCTAAGAAACAAAAATACTGTCACAGTAACTTTCATTGTCCAGCGGTAAGACAAACGCCTGGACGAGTTTCTCTAGATGTTGCTGTGATGATAGCCCTTTAATCCTAGAAATGTTCTTTGAGGTGATAGAAGGCCGACTTTGTAACCATCTTTATGTGACTCTGAAAGCTCACCTCAGAGTCCAAAGTGGGTTTGAGCATGGAACACCTCTGGAGTGAAAAGAGGGGGCTCAGGTGCTGTGTGTGGCTCTTCCAGGGTGATCTGGGCGGTACCAGGACCCTGCAGAAGAAGTGGACCACCTTCCAGAAGGCCCGGCTGGAGTGCTCCCTGCCGGAGCGCCACGTCTCCTTCAACAACCTGCGGGCCGTCTTCACGCTGCCGGGGCCCGACTGGCGGGGGACGACCTTCTACGGCATCTTTCACGCTCAGTGGTCAGTATGAGAGGAAAAGACACGCGGCCGGACGCCGAAGATGCATTACACCATATTTCAGACTCAGCGGTAGAGTTAATTAGCGCATTAGTGCTCCGGCTCCTGCCCCGCCGCCTGCCGCCGACGTGTCAGAAGCCCTTAATGAAATCGCCGAGCGGCGAGCCGCTCTGATAAGATGGCTCCTCTGATGTACTTTGTGCGATTAGGTATTTACAGTGTAATTGGGGGGTTTTAATTTAAGTTATTACTGTTACAAATGCGAGCCATTTAGAGCGCGCACCACTCGGGCGTCCTTGGCCATGTTTTATTGCTTTTATTAGAGGCTGAATGTCACACAGATTTAATGTGGATTTAAATGGCGATAAATCCGTTTTCTAAAGAGAACCGTCGTCTTGACCTTGAAAGATTCTACGACTACGACGAGCCGCAGCGTTAGGACCACGGTGGTACGGCCTCCGCTTAGAGAAGCAGGGAAAACGCAGGAGAACCATTTCATGTTTTACAGCAGAAGCGTAATGTACACAGAAAAATAAAAATCAAAACGAGATAACTCCAACTTTTAGTCAGTCAGCACAGTTATTGGCCACGGTAGGAGCATCGGAACGTCCAAATCCAATATATTTATAAAGCGCATTTTTACAAAAACAGTACATTTACGAAAGGTCGTGATATATAAAAGAGATAAATCCAAGACATGAAACGCTTTTAAAACAGAACAGAGACATTAAAAAGAGCCACTTACTCAGGGCCAAACACTATTCATAAAAGATGTGCTTTTATTTTCTAAGTTTAGTGGCCTTTATTCCGCAATAAATGGACAGGAAGGAGACGATATACGAATGAGGATAAAGTAAGAATGCCTGTCTGATATTTACAAGCAGAAACAGAAAAAGTCTCCCTGAAGTTTTCACCTTGGACGACTAACATCAGCTGATCTGAGGGAAATGAGGCTTGGTTCAATCAGAGAGGTGAAAAGGAGCAATAACATTTATCCATTTACCAGCCAACAGGAAGATTTTAAGCATTAACTCTGACGCATTATAACACTGCAAATACAAAGTTTTACCAAGGATTTTTGTTTAGTTTAGATACAGGAGCTTAATATTGATTTTAAAAAGTTAATAGTCACACTAGCAGATTATTTCGCTCGTAATATGAATAAAATATCTTGCTATACATAAAATAGTCTGCTAGTACAAATGGTACTTTTTAAAATCAATATTAAGCAGTTATTTATTTAAAGCAAGCTCCCATTTCTTGCTAAAAAGTTACTTGCGAGTCAGTTTTGCCTTATTTCAAGTGTCCTAAGATATTTATTTCTAAAAACGACCAAAAGCACCTGGTAAGATTTTTTTGCAGCGTTGTCTCTCTGGAGGAAGGCTGTTTTTTCCTCACTTTATTTAGAATCTTTCCGTCATAAACACAAATACGATTGCAATTTACAACTATTAACTAAACTATTCAATAAAGATTCCAGCTGCCAGATATGCCCTCTGGTTTTAGCGTCACAACCCAGCTGCTTTATTTCCCCCTGGAAGCCAAAATCCATCACAGCCCTGGTAATTTCCTCCGTAAATTAGATCTCTTAAACATTTATGATGAGACATGGCGAACACATCTTCCTCTCTCTTCTATTTAGCGGGCTTATTGAATATTTTAGATGTTGCAGCCACTTTGTAAAGACTGTAATTTGCTTGACCAATTGTAATACTTTAATGGTTCCCAGCCAGGTACAGGTGGTGGTGGGTGGGGGTTGGGATCCTTTTGGAGGAAAGTATGAGGTGTTCTCTGTCTGCAGGCGTTCAAAGGCCTTTGAACTGAGCCTTTTGTATTCTTCAGTAAGATATCATGTCACCAATCTGGTCGGCTTTTAACCGCAAGCTTTCTTTTGGGGTTCCTTCAGCTGCTGACAGGCTTCTACCTCACTGACCCCTTGCATGCTATTGTTTCATGTGAAAACTTCACGCATGCGCACAACGCCGGAGGGAAAAAATGCTGTTCTTTTACTTGTTAAGGTTGTCAAAGTCAAGCTAGCATAGCTACTTTTATTATTGAAACTATTTCCTTTCTTTTCTTTTACATATCACATGTACATTTAAGCTTTATCGTGGCATATTGACAACTTAACGGCTAAAACCAACAGTCAGTGAGCATCTTTCTGCCCTCCAGCAGGAAGAGGGGGTCGGGATCTTGGGCATGTGACGTTACGCTGCAACAGCTCTATAGCCGCCTCACTTAGAGCTAACATTAAGATAACATTACATGTGGTGTAGTGTAATGCACATGTGGAGGCCTTTGTGGCTGTCGCAGGTTTGATTCCCGGCCTGGCGGCCTTTTCCACATGTCTTCCCCCTTCTCTCGTCACCCTGTTTCCTGTCGATTCGCTATCAAATAAAGCCCACTATAGATAATAAAACCTTTGGAAAAAAAGATAACTTCACATTATGGAAATCATTTCAGAGTTCAAGTCAGAAGGTCGCCGTCGATGCTTTTTGCTGAACCCATTAGGAATTTAACGCCGTCATCTGTGTTTGACATTATAAAATCAGCAGCTCTGCTCCCATTTTGCCCCCCCTCCAGATAAATCACGACATAAGTTCATAAAAACAATCTTTCCTCGGCTGTTTGCTGCTTTGTCAAACCACTGCAGTGTGCAATCCATTTTGAAGCTAAATCTAAAACCGTGTACGTCAATAAGTGTTTCCAACAATAACACACAAAAAAACAGCAGGAGGCTGAAAATCGTGACTTTTACAGTTCCCTGAGTGCAAGTGCACAACATTTTTTTGGTAGACGACATTGCCATCATGTCAGTGAGTGGCTGGATACAGAAAGGAAAGAAACTCATTCCCAGTGGATGAGGATGGAAATCAAATGTCGTATGATGGCGACAAATGTAATTTAATCTGCCTGGGTCACGAGTCAAAGCCAGTTTTAGTCCCACTCGTTGTGCGTGTGTGTGTGTCTGTGTGCGTGTGCGTGTGCGTGTGTGTAAGAAAAATAGCCTCAATGTTAAACAAAACGCGACTCTTGAGTCACAGCAGCCGCCACTTGCCTAAATTATTTACGAGAGTTTAAACATCAGATGCATTTGCCACAAAAAAGTGGGAAATATATCAATATGGCAGTTTATTCAATACAAAAACTACCGCAGTGTGAATAATCCAGCGCCTCCCGGCACAATCTGTCTGCTTTTTCTTTTTCACACTTTGTTATCGTTCGACCACAAACTTCAGTGCATTTCGTCAGGATTTCATGCGACAGAGCGGCTCAAAATGCAGCGGCAACATCATGAAGTGGAAGCAAAGTCAATTTTAGACAGTTTTCACAATCTGATAAGTGTGGCTCGGATTTTGTAAGCCGCTGTCGCAGATTTTTGAGCTGCGTTCAACGTCGGCTTTGCACGTTCAGTGACTGAAATGGTCGTCACTCATTTTTCACTAATGTACCTTTGCAATGTGTCTCGTACTGTGATGTATAATCAATGTTTTGTTTCAAATGTCTTATGCCAAGACTGGATAATAATAATAATTATCATAAGAATAATAAAATGAAAATTCTGACTTTTTTCTTTAATTGACGGCTGTGAATATCAGTTTTCAAGTTCTACATTCGATTGTCAAATCAAATCAAAACTCTACAAGAACTGCTTGTGATAAATGATATTGTTTGTAACATTTAGGTTGTTTCTGAAGCATTTTGTTGCACAACATTCTATTGAGAGACGTTAGAGTAAAGTGGGTTTTATTAGTAGCAATAGGGTTTGTTAAAAACCTTTTACGTGACGTATTTCTCTATAGAAAGGCCTTTTTTTGGTTCACATTCACTTGACATGCCAGTGACAGACGCGTTTCACTCTTATTTTCAAGTCAGCCCGTGTCAGCCGTTCAACCGGCAGACAGATAATTCATCCGTCACTTTTTCCCCGCTGCACATGGCTGACTGCTGTCCTCTCTTGTCGTGTTTCAGGGGCGACGTGGACGTGTCGGCCGTGTGCCAGTACCAGATCGGCGACGTGAAGAAGGTGTTCGAGGGCTCCTACAAGGAGTACAGGGAGGCGTCACAGAGATGGGGGAGATACACGGGCGCCACCCCCAGCCCGCGGCCCGGATCGGTACGAAACCCCACTCGGAGTCCAGGGACGTTTCGGGAGGCAAAAAAAAAAAAAACGTGTGAGGGGCGGGAGAGGTGGGACGAGAGAGGTAATGAGGAAGGCAGCGGGGAGGAATAGAAACAGGTGATAGAGAGAGAAGTGTGGAGGTGGAAAACAGTTGAAGCTGGCACGTCACAAAAAAGCTCAGGGCATAATGGGCCAGGACGGAAAGGAAGGAAGGTAATGGAGCAAACAGAGGGGAGGCAGGGCAGTCAACCTCCACGCCAACTAACCATGCCAACCTGCACCAGCGCCAACTAAGAAGTCTCCTTCCCTCCATTCTCTTCTCTCTCTCTCTCTTCCAACCTCTCCCTGCGCCGCAGTGCATAACTAACTCAGACAGGGAGAACGGCTACAACAGCTCCCTGCAGCTGCCCGACGCCACGCTCAACTTCGCCAAGAAACACCCACTGATGGAGGACAAAGCTCTGGGTCGCCCCCTGCTGCTGACCAAGGGCGTCAACTTCACCAAGCTGGCGGTGGACCGGGTCACCGGCCTGGACCAGCGGGCGTACAACATGCTGTTCATCGGCACAGGTATGGAGAGGCTCCGTCGCCCCGGTTATCAGGGAAACATTGGTGTGTTTTTATGCAAAAATGTAAAGTCCTGTAAAAAAATTTTAAAAACGTAGTGGCATTACACCTCTTTACAAAACCTTACCAAGTGTTTTTGGTTTAGCTTCTGGTGCAATTATCTTACTACACCTGAAATAAGACAAAACTAACTTATAGGTAATTTTTTATTAAGATATAGGAGTTGTTTTATGTAAATAATTTCTTAATGTTGATGAAGAACTACTAGTTTCACTGGCAGATTATTTCACTTGAAATATGAGAAAGTATAATAATCTTTCAAATGACATTTCACTTCGTTATGTTGCAAAACCACAAACTCTTAGCAAGTACTTTTGGTATAATTTCTAGCGCAAATACCTTCATACACTTGAAACAAGATCAAATCAATTTACAGATTTTTTTTTGCAGAATATGGAGGTTTGTTTTTTACAATTAATTGATGAAAAAGTTCCATGAACAGATTATTTAATTTATAACTTGTACGTTTTCATCAATATTAGGAGAAAATATAGAGTTCTTTGAGCGCAGAACTGCAGCAGCTGCAAGATGCGGACGCAATAAAGACATAAATTTACAGTGTAGATCGTAGGAATATAGTTTGGTCCAATGTCAACGATTCAAAAACAGCAGCACCATGCTGGCATCTAAAAACAAGAAAAAGAAAGATAAATCATTGAAAATAACGGCCTTATCTGCTGTCCTCCAAATATCAGTCATAGTTTAAGAAATAAGCTCCTTTATCTTTGCTGGAAAGTTACTTGAAAGTTAGTTTTTTTCTTATTTCAAGTGTTCTAAGATATTTGCAGCAGAAGCTATCTTATCAGTATAAGATCAGAGTCTTCACTCAGAGGCTTCTTCAAACCCAGTGCATCACAGACTGCTACTGGAGGGCCTTCCTTCCCATCGCTATAACCACTTATAGTGACTCTTTGAAGAAATGTAGTTTGTAAAATGTCACTACATCTAATTTCTCTTTGCGATTTCGGAAACGAGTTCAAATGAATCGGGTTACATTTACATTCACAGCTTACATTCCATATTCTTTTCTCTGCTTCTTTTTCTTTCCTCTTAGCAACTATCCACCGCTTTGCCTCACGTAAAATCCCAATAAAACAGACGTTGCAGTGGGTATCTGCAGCAAAACGCTAACACGTTTGAGATAACGGCACTCTTCAGACTGAAAAAAGACTTAAGATCAAACTTGCAGCCTTCACGCTCCAGCTCATATTCATCACCTCAGACTCGACGTTTAGCACTCCGAGGCGTTTTGACGTGTGTTCGGGGGCTGATAAAAAGTGCTCCCTGGTTGCAAATCATCCTGATCCTTGCAGAGAAGTGCCACCCAAGAGAACATCCTGTTCTCTTGGAAGGCAAAAATGTTGAATCTTCTCTGTTATTTGTTGCACACAGGCGAGTTAAGCCTTACGAGCTTTGTCACGTTTCATTACATAATGTCGGACGGCATTTCTTTTTAATCGGATCTTCTGACGAAATGTCTTGTCGAAAGTCCTTGAATTTTGTTTCCAAGGTTTGGAAATTCCTCCTTGATTTCTTAATAAAGACCTTGAAAGTGCCTGAAATTCAAACTGCACAGCTTTGTAATGAAGTGCAATCTAATGTTCGACTAAAGGCCTAAATTTGAAAAGTGTCATTTATAGTTCAAACCAGGTGTTTTCGAACACCTAATAAAAAGAAAAGACAGACACTTTTTTTTTCTCACTGTCTGAAGTTAAGTCAGATTAAATGTTTATTGTTTTAGGTCAGTTAGGGTTAGGGCAAAATTATTATCCCAAAATTATTTCTATGCCATAAGCGAGATCAGTTTTTGTAACTTTCTTCAATTCCAGAGGTTTGTGAAGATGAGCCATTTTCGCGAGCTAACGCTAGCCTCGCTCATTTGTTTTGGTTGTAATTACCCAGAATTTCCTGCACTATCCTTGAGCTTCCTAAGGTTTTAGGTAGACCAGAATCTCAAAACAACACACTTCCTTCATCAAAACAAACTTTCCAGAGAAACGAAAAGCGAACTACACAGAGCTGGTGTGAATACAACCTAAGATAATATGTCCAAAGTGTGGTGCTGGTACGGTTTGAGAATGATCCTTAGCTTGAATTTTACCTGTGTGTGTGTGTGTGTGTCCGTGTGTGTGCCCATTAAACAGGTAAGAGCTCACAGGCTGTGGCAGCAGCCAGGGACGGCCGCTGGAATTAGACACGGTGGCACACAAACAACACGCCATATGGCCAGACTTCAGCTGGCTTTCAATTAAGGCCTTCATTTGCATGCTGAGAAACACCTCCACGCATCAAGGGAAACGTCTCACCTATACACAGCTTAATTAATATCTCCGGTCAGCAGGAACAGGGCCCCATATGCTGGCGGCTCTGATCGGAAGTCGGCTCGTCCGCTCCAGACTCGTCATGCTGAGTCGCGCAGGTATTTAAAACGCAACTGCTTGCCATTCAGACCAGCGCGTGGGAGGAGACGGTGCGACAGCGACGGAGCGCGGGCCAAACCGGACAGACACGTGCCACACACACACACACAGTAGCGCGTGGTCTTCCAACTCGCCGCGCCTCGCAGCACAAACCCAAAAGGGGCCCCAGGCAGGCGCTCAGAGTGCCGGTCGGGCTCCCGGCTTGATTAGCTATTAGCCGCAGCGTGCTGACAGCTGATATGACGAGAGAAACAGGGAGAGACAGTAGAGACGGTTTTTCTGCGGGATTGAGGGATTAGCTGACGTTGCATGATGATACGCCTGCTGCTTTCTGCGCCTCTACATGAACATACGTGTGTTTCGCTCCTCTCTAGCCTCCCTAGCGCCGACGAGTTCGGTTCTTGTGTTTTTGCCCAAGTAAAACCGACTTTTTTCTAGCTTTAGGTCACGTTATAATTTTATCTCCTCCGTCAGAACGCACCTGCAGGGTGTCCGCGTATTCTTAAAAAGTTTTAAATTCATTAAAACTCAAAATGCCTTAAATGAATTTAAACCGTGTAAATTGGACTTAAATACGTAAAGCACAGATTTTAGATGTTTTTTGGTTTTCATTTTTTTGGTTTACCATAATAAAGTGAATCTGAATAAACTCTTGCTAGCTAGCCAGCCAAAGTTTTTTCTTTTAAGTCATATTTGAGATATAGAGCATTTTTTATAACGACAGGGTTACTTGATTCGTCTTTAAGTTTCACTTTGTGGCTGGAAAATGCACAGCACTGCCCCTTTAATCACCAGGACCTCACAAGACGATGGATTTCAGAGCGTTGAGACCGTCTCAGGCATCAAGGTCACCCCTGACACCATCTTCATCACCGGGGATCTAAACTGGTTCCTCTCCCAACGCACCACGCTTCTCTGATGCTGCTGTCCCCCAGGGTGCTAAAAGCGAGCAGAAATGCTAATCTTTTTTTTAAAATCGTCTTGAAATAGTTTTTGCTGCGAAAAGAAGCCGGACTTTTCCAGCTGGTACATTTTTAGCCCAACTGGCCTGGAAAGTTTAGAAAACTCATCTGCGAGCTCCACTTCATCATCACCGACACGTTTCACAGTTTTCTCCTTTTTTTTTTTTCCTCTCCAGAAACTTTTAGCAGATGGAGTCATCATTACTAAATAATTTCAGAGCTTCTCCTTTCACAAGATGAGCAAATATGATTAATGCCGAGAGCTTCACCTTGTGCTTCAGAAAGGAAAAAAAAAAAAAGTCTTAAACGTGATGGGAATCTGAGCTTTTAGATCATTTAGGCTCAAAAGGGAACAGTTAAAGCCCGAGGCTCACAGTGCAGCTTCATATAGGGTCATCAAGTACAACAGAGATTTTTTTTTCCTTTTCCTGCACATGATCATATTTCATCATTAATATTTAAACAAACTCCTTTGTTGCAGGTGTGAATTTATTCAGCTTCCATGAATATTTAAATAAAAACACTCTGCAGCCACTGATTATAAATAGTTAATATGATTGGTATAGATTCATGGGTCAATTTACTGTGCAGAATCCCAGTTGAACCAGTGAACTGCTGTGCCGTCCCAATGTTCCCAGTGTCCTTATTTCCTCCCCTTCTTTCTTTCTTCCTTGTCTTCTCCCGTTCATCCATATTTTCTCCCTCCCGCTGCTTCCTTTTTGCCTTCCTTCGATTCTCTCTTCTCTCGTTCCTTCCTTCGCTCCTCCTGTCTTTCCGTTCTTCCTTCTTTATTTTCCTTCCTCCTTCCTTCCTTCCTTCCTTCCATCTATCAAAGGAAGGAATACAAAACCACCAGGTCTGTGCAAGGCCCAGGTCTTGCACTTAAAGCCTGACCAGATGTTAACATCTGCAGTAAGTTCTCAGTGAATCGATACTCTGCCATCATGTCTCCAAATATAACTTTAAATTTGATTGCTATCGAGGTCAAACCAGACGTTACATGGGACCGGGATGAAGCCTGCTCTTGTCGGATGAGTCGCTTGCCCGAGCAGAGCAGAATTGAGCGCTTGTTGTTGTTGTGTTGCAGCTCAGGGCTGGCTGCAGAGGGTGCTCATCCTGGGCTCCGAGGCCCACGTGATCGAGGAGATCCAGCTGTTCGACTCGGCCCAGCCCGTGGACAGCCTGACCATCTCGCACTCCAAGGTGAGAGAACGCCCACCGACGCTTCAGATGCGGCATAAACACAAAAATAACTGGGTTTTTTTGCTATAAAAACAGTTGTGGAAACATTTCACATCCATTTTAGACTACATTGATACCCTCTCACAACAAAGAGCGGTGGTATTTGTCGGGGTGTGAAAGTACAGATTCACTGCAACAAACTGAGGGAGAAATACTTTGGTTTTTTAAAAAAAAAGGAGCTGTTCTTGGTCTTTTATGCAGTTATGTCATTATGAGCTTCCTGTTTCCCCCCCCCCATGTTGAAAAGGTTTTTGGTGTCTTGAATGCTAAATGTCTTTTTCTTAGTATTTCTGTAACAGTGTTTCTGGAACATTCTTTGAACCGAAACTTAAGTGTGTGTGCTTCAGTTGACGATCAATCGATTACTAAATTAGTTGACGATTACTTCAACAGTGAATTCATCACGTTTAATCCAATTAATCCTAGTCGAAACCACTTCCTGCTTTGCTTCTGGATTCTCCTTCTTCCCCACCAGCACATTGTCGTTGAATTTTGGAGATCAATTGGCTGCTTTGTTGTCTCATCTCAAGTTCATTTGTATTCCTTTTCAGTGCCGTTCCTCTGTCTGTGTTGATCTGTTAATACCCTTTTTTGCCTGATGCTTATGAGCATGGATCATCTATCAGCAGACGTTGAATAAGGGAGTATTTATCAGCCCCGTTTCATATCGGGTCTCACCTCATGAAGCTGAAACTCCCCTGTCGTAAGTGCTGTAATTCCACGACTTTAGCCTGGCGGGGAGCTGAACCTCTGGTGCACACGTCTCTCTACGGCCGCTTAAATCGATGGACTTTGGTCCGGGTGTTCTCGTCTCCAAAGCCGACTGCTTATCTCGTTAATGCTGGCTTAGCCACGGCCAGACATATTTTATAGCGGCTTTCTGCGAAAGGGCCGCAAACCAGATTGGATTGGAAGAGGGCAGGAGGGTGTGTGTTATTGTAATTGAGAGCGATTATCCCATTATCTCCTCTAACCCATAACTCTGTCACTCTCCCGTCTTCTCTTGTCTGTGTTTATCTCTCCTCTTCTTCCTCATCTCTCCCTCTGGATTGTGACCGGGCCCCCCGCCCCGTTCTTTGTCCTCGCCTTTTCTCGCTTCCCTTTGTAGAAGTACTTGTACATCGGATCTCGTTCTGAGGTTCTCCAGCTGCCCTTGGCCAACTGCAGCCGCTATCAGTCTCAGCCAGACTGTCTGCTCGCCAGGGACCCCTACTGCGCTTGGGACAACGAGGGCCGGGCCTGCGTCCGCATCGACCTCCACCGAGGGTGAGACAAGTTCGTTTCTGCGCCCCCGTTGGCTCGGTTCGTGTTGTCAAGAAAATCCGAGGTGGTTTAACTTGACAACGAGAGTCCACCCGCTGCCTTTAAAATGCCATTCAAGTTAATAGAAAATTGGTTTGGTTTTATCTCAGAAGTTACTTTATGAAGTTGATTTCACAACGGTACACAAGTTATCTAGAATTGCATCAGAAAAAATTCTGACCTGAGACTGTTTTTTTTTTTTACATTATAATGAATTCTAATCAAAAACATTTAGTGTGAAGAGGGTTTATTTTTTTAAGTGATGTCCTAGGAATTCTAGTTCATTTGACTTAGAAATTTGTAAAATGAATAAATACTTAAAACAACTTACGATTAAATTTATCTCTAATGCACTCACACATTTAGGTTTAAGATCTAAAAGTTGCTGAATCTGTTTCACTTAAAGCATAGAAAATAGAAACAATTGTAGACGGCTCAAATGTTTTACAGTGTATATGTGTTATCAAACCGAACACAAGCTGAAGTCACTCCTCAATGCATGGCATCAGAAGATTTTTATTTTACAAGCCACACTGTCTATGAGCAACCTGAGGACTTTACTGTGTCCCGTACGACGGATAGCATCCAAAGAGTGAACTGTTTTGTTTTTGAGGGGTTTTTTTTCACCTGCATCAACCTTTAACCTGGAAAGGAAAAGGGTCGACACTTTCCTCCCGGGACCTAGCAACTGTTTCATCCTGACATCCAGAGCACCTGTCCTGGATATTCAAAGCTGTAGGTTTTGATGAAGGGACCCAAAGACTGCAGTTTTAACATTGGACAGTTCCTGATGCCTCAGCCAACTCCAGTACCCCTTAACGACCCCAGCGATGGAAAAGGATCACGATTACGGATAAAGCATCATACCGCTTCTGCTTTTTGCTTTGCTATGCTGAACATCCAAGTTTTTTTTTTTTTGTTTTGTTTTTTTTGAGGTCTTCTGCCTTAGCCCATCTTCCCTTCCCTAAAGAAGAACCGACAGTTCATCAAGCTGAGGATTTTTGTTGCTGTAGAAGAATCAGAGCGGTCCAAGTTCTCTTCGACATTCATCACCTCATGGGGGAAATCAAAACTCCAAGGAGGGGGTGTCAGGAGAAGTGGAGTTTTGATGATTTTACTGAGACCTTCGGGACAACTGAGGATGAAGAATCTGCATCTTCACATCCCAGCATCCCAGATGGACCTCTTCTTCTCTCCAGGGAATGAGGACGCAGTACTGCGATGTTGGACTCCCCGCATGTGAAAGGTCTGACCTCGAGGAGGGGGTGTCAAGAAAATCCGAGATCATCCCACTTCCCCATGCTGGAGATTTTAGTTACCAGTAACAATAAATAAAGTTACCTTTAAAATAAGTCACACAAATCACATTTAGACCCAACAGTAGACCCAGACTGCAATAAAATAAACCTGGTTGTGTGTGTTGTTTTTGTCTCCTGCAAACTTAGCTTTAATTAAACTTATTTTTCCTATCTAATCATAAGAAATCATAGTCAGATAGAGAGATGAGACAGGAAGAGGAGGTTTCCTGGAAAATGAGGAAGTAAGTTTCCAGCTTGCAGATTTATAAAAATAGCTGAAACTATTCCTTGTTTAAAAGCATAAAAGTTTTAAAGAATGAAATCTAAACATTTTGAGCAATTAGATAAGATTTAAAGTAAAGTACTTATATTAATATTGGTTTACTTATAACAATACTTACATTTACACTCTCACTTGTGGGAACACTTCCAGGTAAAACAAGTAACTGTAACTTTGGTATCAAATAATAATAAGAGAGTAGTAAGTTGTGGTCATAAAATTATAAATAATGCTAAATCAAAGAAACTAAAAGGGTTGTGAATGTGATTCTAACATTGAACTTGAACTGGTGTAAAACATGTAACTGCAATTAAAGATCACTGAAGATGTGTTGGAGGTGGATAGCAGGTGAAAGGTTAGGGGTAAAAAAGGGGACTGACGGGAGAGCAGAGATGACCAAGGCCTTATTAGGACATAGATTGTTGAACAACTTAAATGTTTCAGAGAAAGGACATGGGAGGAACGTTGAGCAACCCTGAGACATCAGCCAAGACATCAGGACAAAAGGTCTGTACGACCTCTAAGACCTTTTGACCCTACAGATGAACAGATGAGATGAGTTCATCTGTCCAAACAGTTACCCAATAAAGCAAGCACAGCAACAGTGTTAGCCAATGCAAATGCACCGAAAGCAGGCATAAACCCTATATAAGGGGAGAGCAAAAGAGGAATCTTTGGTTGGATCCTCCAGGCAGCTTCGAGCCAAGAATGAGATGGACAAAGAACTCTGCAGCTGAAGAAGAGCCGGGGCCACAGAGCCGAAGACTGTCCTGCGCATGGGGACCAACCCATCAGCCCCGCAACACGTGGCTTCAAATCGCACTTCTCTCATCAGCTGGGTTCAGATCCCTAAGACAAAGATGAAGACCAAGAAAAAGATGAAGACCAAGAAAAAGATGAAGACCAAGGCAAAGATGAAGACCCAAGTCCTGTGTGACCTCACCATTGATGCAGAGATGACAGCTCATCAGACCAACAGAGATCCCTGCCTTCATCGATCAACCACCTCCTCCTGCTGCAACACCTTCTTCATCATCGAGCCAGTTCTGGGGTTTGAAACACCAAACTCCGTCCGTCTCTCTCAAAGGTTCCCTTTTTAGTTCTTAGTACCAGCGTTACTAAGAACGCTGGTACTAATCAATCATCTAGGCTGCTAGATGATTGATTTTACTTATTTGATTACTTCTGCTACTAAATTAAGCTGTACTGATCCTTGCAAAATTGCTTTACTAATAAAATATTTAGCGTAAAGAAAATCTAAAAGATGTTGTGGACATTCAATTAATGAGTCACCTCAAAGTTCTTTGATGGTAGTAAAATAGCTATGATGTTTGATTCTGGGGAAGAAAAGTAGGTAATGATTTATAGGTTGCTTTAGCCCAAAACAACATCCTTGGGACTCACCCGAGTCACTAAAACCAACCTGATTCAGTAACAAGTGCAAGTTGTAATAAAGAGAAGGAGCGACCATTAACAGATGTGCTCTGTGGAACTAGTTGGCTGTAAGCTGCTCAGTCTGGCTAATTCACAGGGGAAGAAGGGTGAGACATCTGGATGTAGCTTGTAGAAATCAGGCGAATCCTTTCTCAAAACCAGCTTAAACAGAGTTTACTTCAGGTCTGGATTGGGCAAATCCCAGCAGATTTAGGAAACTCAATTGACCCGTTAGATGGAGAGCTGGTAGCACATCTCCCCTCTCAGGAGAGGAAGTAGTGACTGAGAGAGGAGAGAGTGAAGGAAGGGGGGTGGGGGGTCGCGGCAAAGACGGTGTCGAACGATTCTTGCGGTTTCCGTCTTGAGGGACGGGTTTCGGGAACACTCTTTGAACCAAAACTTCAGCTACCAGCTCTGCTGTTTTTGTTTTAATATTTTTGGTGATTTTAGGTGATAAACCAACACAAAAGCGGTGCAAGATTATCAAATGTAAGGAAAATAGCAGAATGTTATTTTAAATTTGAATAAAATCTTCAAAAGTATGATACACATTCAGCAACGCTGAATAAATGCTACACAAAACCACTTTCCACTCAGCTATCGCCCGAGTATTAGCTGCAGGTTCACATCCTGCAGCTTGGTTCGATGTGAACCAAGTCTCAAGTCTTTAAAACCCTTTGAACGTTTTTTTTTTTTTTTTCCAGGATTTTATTGGATTTAGCTTCATCCATTTTCTACTTTTTACCTTTTACCATCTTTCTTTTTATTGCTAAATAAAACATATCACTGCACCCAGTATCTTTAGAGGAGAGGACGTTTGTCTCTCATCTGATCATAGCGCTGTCATCCAAAAAAAAATAAATAAATGTTCAGATCCAAATTCCTGTGGCTCCTTTGGAACTTACACTTTGAGGAGTTTGATCTAGATATTATTTAGGTGTCTCAAAGTAAAAGAGGCTGAAGACAAATTCAAACAATTTTTTTTTTTCTAGTCACTTCAAGTAATTTTTTGCATCCTATATTGCACAAATCCCTTCAAGGTGTCAAAATATCTCAGATCTCTGATTTTAGCCTTTTTTCTGTTTTGTTTCCAGGTCCACCTCCTCCCTCTCCCAGGACCTCATGCTGGATAGATTTAGCCGTGGAAAAGCCAAGTTTGATAAGCCTGTCTCCATCCCCAGTCCTGGTGAGTATGAGCTACGCCTCACTGGTGCCCCCTTGTGAGAGTTAAGTGTCAATGCAGGATCAAGTTGGCTTAAAGATGTGAAATAGACTTGACATAAAGCGCAATAAATTGAAATCAAGCAGAAGAAAGTTGCTGAAGCACAGATTGATCATGGATGACCTGTAGCTCAGTCTCCTGTCTTTTCTTCCCTCCGCTCCGCTGCAGAGCACTCCCGACTCAGAAACGTAACGGTGGTCGTTGGGTCCGACATGGTGCTGCCTTGCCATCTTGTCTCCAACTTGGCCCAGCCCTTCTGGGTGGTCAACGACCGCGAGCTGCAGCTGGGCGACCCGGAAGCAGGAGGACCTCGCTTTGACCGGACCCTCAAAGCCCTCATCGTTCCCGAAGCGGGCCAGATGCAAGCCGGCCGCTACATCTGCTACTCCGAGGAGCAAGGGGTCAAGTTTCAGACAGAGCGCTACCAGGTGGCGGTCGTAGCCAGCGCCCCGGTGTTCATGGAAGCCCGGGCGCCGGACAGCAGCATGGGGCTCTTCTGGGTATTAGTCATCACCCTTGGAGCGGCGTGCCTTCTCCTCCTGGTGGCAGCTCTCTACCTGCGCAGGAGGCTGAAGCTGGCGTTAGGGAAGGGCGCCGACATGAAGCCTCTGGAGAGCACCCTGGTCTACCCCATCACCCTGCCCAAAGAGCCGCCCACCTTCGTGCCCAGCAAGATGCCGAGCGACGAAGACCGCTTCTGGGAGACGGGCGCCAACTACTACTACTCGGACGGCTCGCTGAAGATCGTTCCCGGCCACGCCCTGGGCCCCAGCAGCGTCAGCAGCACGGCGTCGCCCAGCGCCATTCCCGGCCAGCCCATCCACTCCCCAAGCCGGCTCAGCCTCACCAACATCCGAGGCTCGGGTAGCAACGGCTACATCCGCCTCAACCTGAGCACAGCGGGGGAGGAGAGGGCTAGCGGGGCCGGCGTTGGGGGCGGCGGGCTGGGAGGGCTGGGCGTGGGCGGGAACGACTACTCCAGTCCCTTCAAGGAGGAGCTGAGACGCACCCTGCAGCAGAGAAGCGTCCTGCCCGACGCCAACCCAGAGGAGTCGTCCGTCTAGGCCTTTCTCTCCTCCGTCTTTATTCCCCCCCCCCCAAAGGTGGAACAAGAAATCCAACCAAAGCTACCTCGCCTCCTTCTGAGGACGCCTGCTCTCTCTCTGTCTTTTAGCGACACGCTGTCCACTCCCATGCTCTCTCTCGTCTCACTCTGCCAATGCCTGTTTGGCTCTCCGTAGACTTCTATTAGCACTCAGCATGTTCAGCACACACACACTCCGCATACCGTGTTTGCCAACAGTTGCTGTGTTTCGGGCAACACAGAGTCTTGGTTGTGACCGTCTCTGCTTCCACTGTGCAACTGCCACTCCTGTACATTTTGTATTTAGAAGAACAAAAAAAAAAAAAAAAAAAAAAAGAAAAAAAGGTGAACGCAAAGGAGACCCACCTCAAGCATGGAACCCCCCGCCCAACAAACGGTGTTATTTTCTTCTCGGATGGGCACAGCTCGTTCTTTTCCTTTGAGCTCAGCCTCTGTTCCGGGACCAGTTAACAACGAGGGCCGACTAACAGGAAATATGGATTATTTTGTGTGAGTGGATGTGTGTGTGTGTGTGTGTGTGTGTGTGTGTGTGCGTGTGTGTGTGTGTGTGTGTCTGCTTGTGTCCCTTGAGACTTAACTGCTTACTGCACTTAAAAAGCTGGAAGCATGTCTTCCTTCGTTTTTGTACTTGTGAGCCAGGAGTGAGAGATTGATCCAAAAAAAAAAAAATCTCCAAGCAAGACGACAATCATGTCCCCGTGGCAGGAGCTGTGTGTGTGTGTGTGTGGGGGGGGGGGCAGAAAGGAGACAAAAAAATAAAGAGAGAGGAAATGAGACAGAGGGATGGACGTGAGGAAAGAGTTTCAAAATGAAGGACAATCTTTAAAGACTTTTTTTCCTGCTCGATTTTAATTTTTTTTCCTGCTGGAGGACTCCTTCGATTTCTTCCGATTTAATTTAATGTGACGCTCGGTTTGAATTGAGACGTTTGTTTCCCGTCTCTCTTTCTCTTTGTCGTGCCGTTTTGTTAGACTTTTGGACCACGGCAGTGTTCAAACGGTTTGCTAGTGACTAATGGCTCACCTCTGTGAACGACTTCACTCCTCGCTCAGTGCTGCATGGTGACCTTCAGGAGTGGCGGCGTGTGACAGACGGCGTGTGTGGATTCGGACCTTTTTGAACTCTCGTTTCGGTCTTTTTGAAAAGACGGAGTTAATTGCGAATTGAAGCCGCCATGAAGACGTTCGGCACACAGAATGTAGTTGAACCCTTATCGTCGCGACGGCTGTGGATGTCCCAGGAAGTGCTTTATTTCACTTTTGTTTTTTTCTCAGTGTTTTGTGAAGAAGGTGGCAACTTGCACTGCCGAGAAGGAGACTACCACTCCCGACGCATGCAAACACACACTTGTTTTGATTGTTAAGGAGCCCAGCCATCCAGGACTACAGAGCGAATGTGAAGCACCCTTAGAGCCCATGGACCCCCGAGACCCCGACCTCCCTTCACCGAAGCCTAGAGACTGAGCCGGGGCTACTGTGGACCGATGCAGTGGAAGGACACTGAAACACGCACCTACACTACAAGAACTCACACAGTGTTAAAATGGAGGAAATGGACCGACAGACTGATTGCTGCCATGCTGATAAACTACTGGCCCCAGGCGAAAAGATGCCACAAAGAAGTGAAAGGTAATCTTTTGTTCTCTCTCTCTCTCTTAAAATAGGATTTTGAGTGCTACAAAGATTTCCAGAGCAAAAAAAATCTCTTTGGAAAAGAATAGATGGCTTTCAAAATTTTAGGGGGCAGTCACACCAACTTTGTTTGGGCCGCTTTATTCGGACTCTGGTTCGCTTGGGAGAGGTGTGAATATCTGATGATAGCGGATTTTCATGACAGAAGTTATTCTAATAAACGAGGATATCACGGTTAGGCCCAAGTGTGGAGACGTAATCGAACTCTAACCAAACCAAAGTTGACTCTGGTCCATCTAAAAACCGAGGCCCTAGTTCATTTGAGTTGAATGCATTCACACCAGACCAGAGACTGCTCCAAAAACAGCTCATAGGGCAGTGCATTCTGGGTAAATACAACCAAAACAACATGTCTAGTCCTGGCGGGAGAAATGTCCTGCGGTCTTTTAGGTAAGACAAAAGACAAATCCTACAACCACTAAAACATGGCCATTGAGTTTTTGTGAAGGAGGAAGTTGTGCTCTTTGTCTTCATCAGAGGTTTTTATGCCATTTCCTTCAGTGGTTCTTGGTGCAGCGCCACCACAGGCAACGGGGGGGAACAAAGGACGTTTCCTGTGCATCCAGAAAATTATTGACCAAAAGGCCCATCACGATAAATTCTGCAGGACGATAAATCGTCCCAGAAGTTACTGCGATAAACGATAATATTGTTGTTACATTTTCAAGTAACGTAGTTCCTTAATAATGCAAGGTCACATTTTCAAATATCAACAAACTTTCAATTCTAATGAACATTTAACACTGGAACTGGAAGACATTTTAAACACCCAAAATAAACAAACAGAACAACAAAAAGTTTAAATGAAATGAATCATGACGCCTCTGCAAATGTTACAAAATTTTCTTTCAGAAAAAAAAAAAAAAAAAAGGTCTACTTGAGACCGAAGACTTTAATCATCCAGTCTTTGGTAGGAACAGAAAATCGATACATTGTGCAAATGGAAATAATAATAATAATAACAGCATAATTGTGGCGTGGAAAGGAAACAAGACAGGAGAGCTCGTAAAAAAAGTTACAAAAATGTTTGCAAGAAGCGTCTCAACTGTAACTACTGAAATGTAGCTTTCTGCTGATACTAACATCAGTCGTTTGTTTCCTTGCAGTGTTTTTTTTTTTTTTTTTTTCATTGTGTATCTTGTGGATGTGCCTGTGGAGACCGGAGGAACGCATGAAGGAGCCGGAAAGCAAAGTACCTTGTGTTGCTCCCACTGTGTACAGAGCGATGAAATAAAAAAATTTAAAAAAAAATTTTAAAAATCTAAAGAACCCTACGACTGAGGAGGTCATCAGCCATCAGCATTTCATCCTACTGTTGCATGATCTTCTCTGCAAGTGGACTGCACACCTTTGATAAAGATCGGCCCTGTACAGAAAGTTAAACATTTCCATTCCCTTTTTGGACCTTTTTTTTTTTTTTTTTTTTTTTCACAGTCTCTGACGTTGTGCAACACTAAAGATCTGTTGAAAACAAAAAGACAAAACAAAAAGACAAAAAAAAAAAAAAAAAAAAAAGCCAGCTAAATTTCACGCCTCAAGAGTTGTACAGTAAATTCATGGCTGTATTTCTGTATTTTCGACATGTTTACTTTCTCTGTGCCTCTCCACCTTTCTGGAAAGAAAAGAAAAGGAAAAAAAACAAAAAAAAACAAACAAACAACAAAAAAACCCCCCCGCCAAAGTAGACTGCAGCTGCTTTTGTTCCTGTCGAAATTTCTGAATAAGTTTTATTTGATTCCACATCGATATCTTAAGTCTCAGCAATCCGTCCGCTTTGCAGCGCTGAGCTGGTGTCAGCAACCTTCCTGCATATTTTATCTGCGGCTAAACTTCCCCGCAAGCGAAAGGCGAAACGTGTCTGAAAACTGAGGAAGCTGCTGTTTGTTTCCTGTTTACATGTCAGTACTGATCTCCTGGGCCAATGCATACATATATATAGATATTATTTTTGGGTTTTTTTTTTTATCTCCCCGACGTGAAGAAATGCTGAAATTGGAAACCGTTTTCAGCCCTTGAAACCGGAATGCAAAGCTGCTGACTTGAAGCAAATCGACAAACTGCTCTCTTTATTTTTCAATCTCTTGAGGCAAAAAAAAAAAAACAAAACAAACAAAGCTAAAGCATAAATGAGCTCTTTACACTGGTACTTGGTTATGTCTTAATATTTCTCCTGTATTTTTTTACAAATCTGGCTTATTTTCACTACGTAATGTTGGAAAACCTTAAAAACACAAAGAAGACAGGCCTGAATCTTGAAAAACATGCATGTGTAACGGTCTTAATGTGCCGTTCCTCAGCTCGTAAATGTTTGGATTATTTCTCCCATGAGGCTTTAGGTTCTGCTGTGTTCTTGCATTATTATTATTATTATTATTATTATTATTATTATTATTTGAATCATTTTTGCCCCTGTTTTTTTTTTTGCCTGTTATTGTTCAGTTTGTTTTTAAAATATCTTAAGTAACTTATTTCACTTGTACAAACTTGTCAATATTTATTATCAGTGTACATATGTCCCTATTTTTTATATGTGTATATAAATACACAAATAAAAAAATAGACATACTTGGAGTGTGAGTGTTTGTCATGGAGGGAATGGCTATGTATTTATGACCAACAGTCATTTTACAATGTCATTTAAGGGGTGGACTTGAAACTTAAGTAAGAGCTAATTGAAACTGTCAGCTCACTGAAACAAGGTTCAGATAAACGTATATTATCCTTATGAGCCCGAAATGAGGTGTTGCAGTTTGCAGCCGGAGCCCATGCAGGTGTCACCGAGACCGAGGGATGAATTCATCCTCTGTCACCGAAACATTTTACTCAAGAAAGCGAGACCAAAGTTTATCAGCTGTCTGTGTTTCTCATTTCGCACTGGTTCCTGAACGCCACAGAGCTCTCCTGACCTCTGACCCCGGGCACCAGACAGCAGATTGTGACTATAAAAATGAGCACGTTTCAAATAGTATCGTGAAAAACCTTATAAAACAGACAGGAGCAGTTTCAGTACTAAACCGTCAACTACATTCACTGTTTTCTGATTCGGTTTCAACTTCCTGGGGTTACAATGAACTAAAACATTTTCATGAACACACGACTTACATACTTCTTAACACTGTAATCTAATGTAAAAAAAGAAACACTGATTAGACTAATTTTAATCAAATCGTGCTCAATATATTTCATAAAAATGTAGTTCTGATTAAGTTATGTATTGATTAAAACCATGAGTCTAAAGCTAGCCAAAATTGAGGCCTGCTCAAAACAGATTATTTGTCTAATATTGTTCTGTCATGACATGTTGACAGTTTTAACAAGTAGTTTTTTTAAATTTTTTTCAAATAAAAGTTACATACTGCAGCTTTAAGGTAGAGTAGTTGTTTTGCAGGTTTCAGATGGTTTGAACATGTGCGGGAAAGAGACGGGATGTGTTTGATAAAGGATTTTGAATATGGAGCTGCCAGGCAGAAAATGGAAAAAAAAAACTGATGGAGGGTCAGTGTGACAGAGGAAGGTGCTGGAGACAGATCGAGCTCCCAAGAGCCAGACGTCTCCTGCTAGACGGTGTTAAATTGTCGGGAGCTACTTTTTGAGTTTTCGCCATTTTTTAGTAATAAAGTAAGTGCAACAGGCTCATGCGCATCAAACATGAGTCACGCATTGAATCTGGAAGCCAACAAACACAAAGCACTTGATTCAGAGGAAGAAAACTACTGCCGACAAAAGCAAGACTTCACATCACCCTGGAAACATGGTTTTAACTGTGAAACACAGCGGTGGTAACATCATGCTGTGGGGGAAGGGAAGCTGGTCGGAATTCATGAGAAAATGGAAATAAAGAAGAAAACATGCTAGGAACTGTAAAAGACTTGGTTTGCAAAGGCTTAGACCTTATCATATACATGTTATGAAATGGTAAAGGTTCTTTTGCGCGCTTTAAACCGAACTACCTCAGAATGCAGCACACAAGGGGAAAGATCATTTGTGAATGTGAAGGTTGGGAACTCGTTGCATAAAAATTCTCCCCTTATTTTTGTTCATCTGCTCAACAGCTTTCACCCACACTCGCTGTTAAAAGGCAAATCTGGTCAACAAAGCAGCAAAACTCCAATCTTACGTCTGGAAACAAAAGATGTCAAATAAACAATTGTTGCATTTTTTTTTTTTTTTTTTTTTTAATTCTCAGCCTCGTCCCGTGTGTGGCTATTCAGTTTCGTCAGGCTTCTTTCTGTTTGTTTGCACAGCCCTGGCTGGCGTGGAAGCAGCAAGCCGCACGTTTCATGCGGTCAAGAAGTCCCAGCTGTGGAGAGGGGCTCACTGCTGCGTCTGATCCTCAGTGTGCTCAGCTGCAGAACCCTCTCTGAAACCCCACAAAGAGGAGGAGCTTTGAGTGTCGTTTCAGACGCCGTGTGTGTGTGTGTGTGTGTGTGTGTGTGTGTGTGTGTGTGTGTGTGGTTACAGGGTTTGTGGAGATTTCCAGCAGTGCACCTGTTTGGGTTTACAGGTTTGTCTTTGGGGGCTTGGGAGGCTTACAGCACCTCCTTTGAAGCTGTCAGATGAATCACAGAATGAAGTTGTAGTTACGTTTAAAATTGTTGGTTTTGCACAACTCAAAAGCAAAGTACTGGCTGACAGAAGCCCAAATCGCTCTTCTTTGGAATGAAATCGCACACGACGCAACTAAAAGACGGGCAGAAAACCACATAGCATTTGTGAAGTTTGCAATATGGTAATTCTGCTTCCTGTGCTTTGACCTGTGACATGTGAGCAACAATATCAAGGAGGATGCAACCCAGCTTCAACTGGAAAAAATTGGCATTTTCTCAGAAAATGCCAATTTTCTGGGAAAAAGTCAGCCCGCCAACTGAAGAAAGCTGTAAGAGACAAAACCTTGTTGTACATTAGGTGTTTTAATTTTTTTTAAAAAGCTTTTTTTAAACTATTCACTCACCAAGGATTGTGAGTCTTTTGATCCATCTTTAAAAAATATGTTTATCCATAAATTCCTCATTTAAAAATGTACAATAAAGTTTTCTCAAATAATTTAAACTTTTTTTTTATAAACTTATGAAGGTGGGTCAACAGATCTCTATGAAATGCTCGTTTTAGATTTCATTTCAACGCAAATCTTGAATTTTTCTGTTCTACCAAAAAAGAAAAAAAGATAAACAGGAACCACTAATGACAGCCACCAGCAGAGGGAGCTCTGGAGTTAATATTACTAAATTTGTCGCCTTCGTGATAAGGTTTATTATTAATTATTATTATTATTATTATATCGTAACTGCAGAAAATAGGTAATTTAATTATTTTCAAACACTACGCTGAACATTTTGAGCTGATTTCATACCACAAAATGAAGACAAAGGTCTCACTGGTTAGATATGATCACGTGGTATGGAACTCTTCGTTTCTATTGGTCAGTTTGTATTTCGATGCGATCAGGTGGTGTTCAAGCCGTTGAGCAAATGAAAAAATAGTCCCCACGAATATTGCACAATTTTGCATGTTATCTGTGTTCTTCGTTGTAGGCTTATTTCCGAGCTGCAATTAGGTCACCTGAGGATATAGTAAAACATACTACGTCTGGTTTTCAGTGCACTGTTTAAAAATTGTATTCGTTGCTCCGCGGAGGGATCTTTCAATGGCGCTTCGCTCAACCGTGGAGGGTGATTTGAATCCCTCGTTGCTACACACATATTTTTTAAAGAATATTTTGTAGTTTTTTTCGGCCGTATCTGAATATACATTTAGGACATTTTACATAGGTTTTAAGGTAAGAGTTTGACTTGCTGTTGACGAGGTTTTTTCACCAGTTGTTGCTGCAGTTCGCCAACTTGTTACAGGTCAGGGTGTCAAAACTAGATAGCTCTGCCTAGCAGCTTTGCTATTCCGGCTACAAACACTTAGCTGCAACTCATACGCTTTCGATAGTACTATGTATTTCTGTTTGCCTGTAATGCATGTTACGTATTTGTCACTCTGGAACAATGTCAGGTTAAACAAAAGAGAAAAAGAAGTGTTTCGTCTGCTTTTCTAGAAGCTATTGAGCCCAATGCGCAAATAAATACGGTATAAAGTTAAATAAAAACGTCCAGATGCATTTTTTACGTTTGCCCGATCCTCGTGTGACGCGCCAACAATCTTGTCAACACAGATGTCTGCATGCCAAGCAGTCAGTGAAGCCCCAGTGGGGCATCAGGAGAGCGCGTCCGCCGCACAGGAAGCCGCTCCTGCTGTTATGAATGAAGCCTCGGCGCTGCTGAACTTCTCTGAGCTCACGCCGCGTCGGTTCGGCATCACCGTGGACAGTTTCATTCCGCCCTCATCAAACTGCAAAGGTAAGAAGCCCGATCTGTCGCTCACTGCGAGGATGGCAGTGTGGATCACGTGTGGATCCGCACGTGATCCAAGCCATATTGTTTCTCGTTATCGTCGCAGAAATGAGAGTTTTAGCAGGATGTTTTATTTTTCCATCCCTGGAGGCATATAATTGGGTGTCTGAAACCTAATTTTAGCAACTCGGCTCCACATGAGCCGCCTCGGTTAAAAATGTGCCACTCAGATGTGAAGCAGCTCATCACATCCAGCTTCACTGCAGCAACACGCCAGCTTCTGCAACTACACACACACACACACACACACACACACACACACACAGTAGAGACGTTTATAAAGGCATTTTAATAGCACAGCTTCATCAGTGCAGTGCACTGCAGAAGTGTTGCACAGTTTTCTGTAAGTTATTACAGTAGAGAAAAATAAACAACACAACACAACTTGTAATTGTGGAGTTGATTACAATCTTTTTTTTAACCCCCCTCCCCCCCCCAAAAAATCTGAAAAGTGTAGTGTGCATTTGAACATCTCACCAAACGTGAATCTTTTGCCTGCAGAATCAGGCAGAGGAAAACCTGACACTGTACAGTCATTTTTAATAAATAATAATCTACATCCCGATGAGTGTTGTTTGTTAGATTAAAAGTACCTTAAAAGTAACAAAAATATCAGCAGGTCTTAAACACACTTTTCATTAATCCTCCATTGCTGTTTTTAATATTTTATAATTATTGATCTAGTGTAAAATTCTATTATTAAACGTCATGTTTCGTTAAGTGTAAGTGGGAAATTATCATTATTAACAGATTTTTGAAGGGCTTTCAAATATCCGTCTGTGTGTAATTGATCAATATTATGTTTCTCTTGGTGATAAAGCTTTTAAAATAAATGGATTTTTCAATAATATTCCAGCTTATTGAACTTGTATTGAAAAACATTCACATGTGAAATAGGCATCTTCAGGACACTACTAACCTAAAGAACTTTTATTTATATCACCAACTCTGTGCCGGATCCGTCCCCCTCATGGTTTGTGGAGCCCGCGTGAGATAAAAATAACGATTGTGACTTGTACGAGGATGGGTCGTTGATGTGAAAAGAGAATTTGTGGAACGTTCCTTCTGACACCAGCTGAGTGTCACCATTCTCTCCTCCTCCAGACAAATCCCGCCTCGCACAGATAAAGGCCCGGCGGAGATCCAGTGTCGGCGTCCGGGGCTCGCCGGAGACGAATTCCCTCATCCGCTTCAGGGCTCAGCAGAGGATGAAGACTCCACCTGCCTCACACACCCCAGAGGTGGGCGAGATGCTGCTCAGTCTGACAACTGAGCAGCGTTTAGATAAACGCAGCGATTAGATAGCTGAACATTTGCGACCGATTTGCTCTTGTGTTACTCATTTGTTCATCTGCGTAGGGACAGTAAATCCTGCACAGAGCAGCTTCCTCAACGCAGGGTTACTTCAGTCTCTGTTGCTGGATGTTTCTGAGAGCGTAGCTGATGATAATTGTTTGAATTACTGAGGGAGGTTTTCCTCTTTTTAGTCCCAGAAGACAGATAGCAGTTGGTTCATGTGTATAAATTTGCAGTTGGGTCATTTCTGCAGTTATTGCCGTGTTTTAGTGGCAGTATGTGAACACAACACTGTAGTCCCAACCGGCTTTGATCCCAGAAACCTTTGAGTTTCTGTTTAAAATACCACTAAGGAGCAGCCGATACATCGCCAGCTACATCTGGGAAAATTACAGTTACATGTAAAAGGTCAACATTTTGAATTTGATTCTGTGTCTGAAATACAAACTTGACTTTTATCTAAAAAGACGACTTGGGACCACAGGGCATCAGTCCAGCTGTTTTTGTCTTTAGCCCAGATAAACTCTCCAGTGGTTTGACACAAGTAAGGCAACATTAAGTCCTGTCACAGTAACAGGTTTTGTTGGATGATAAATTATCCCAGAAGTTACTGCGATAATTTTGTTGTTTTGAGACCATTTTCCAAGTAATCTAATGGAAATGACTTAATGATGCAGGAACAAATGATTGTAAACTTTAAATTCAAATGGACATTTAACATTAGAACTGGAAGACATTTTAACTATCCAAAAATAAATAAACAGAAATAACAAATCATATGAAATATGAATCATATTTCACACCATGTGAAATTAATCAATTTAGTTCATAATGATTTTTGCTTTCTAAAATAAATATATATTTTTAGAGAAGTGCTTTCTGGAGAGGCACAATATTTAATTTTAATGCTCGTGCCCTTTTCTGAAAGATATTTGACAAATTGGTTTTGATTAAAACTTAAATTAGAAACTTTAGCACTTTTTGCTCCGCCTCCAAAAAAAAAACAACAAAAAAAACTGAAGTTAGCCAATCAGGGACAAAAGAGACCAGAAACCGTCAGCCAATGACATTTGCTCATCTGCTCTGATGTGCTGATGATTAAGAAAAAGTTAACATTAACATCATTTAGCTTCTCCACTGTGACTGTCTTGAAAGTTTTCTGTATGACAGATAGGAGAAGTGAATTATGCTGAAAAAGTGTCTCAAAAAGTTTCTGTCAACACTCTGGAGCTTTTTTCTCTCTGAGAGCTACCAGTCCTCCAGTCTGCCCGGGGTGAGTCACCAAAGTGAGACGTTTTTCTAATTGCCTTTAACTCGCGGTGCCGCTGTCTGAGGAAATAAAAATATCCAAGTGGCTCTCTTGAAGCAAACCAGGGTTGTGTGTGCGTTTGTGTGTGTGATGGATGTGCTTCCTCTCAGTAATACCACTTTGGTAACTTCAAAAGTTTATGAGCTGCCAAGCTGCATCACTGAGTAGATGGTTTATTTTATTATGTAATATTTTTTTGCCTTGTCAACCCCCAGGCCGTCAGAAGTACCCCCGTCGTCCCCCAGGTCACCTCCACGCTGAGGCAGAAGATGGCCTCCTTCCAGATCCTGATGGACGTGGCGGAGAGCGACGCCGCAGGACGCATCTCCACCGGAGATTATCCGTCTGGTGAGGCGGCCCGCGTCACCGCAGGATTAGTAATTTTCGTTTCTCCATGGAGATCCACGCCAGGAAGATTTCTTCTTCTTTTTTTCTTTTTTTTTTTTTTTTTTTTTTTTTTTTCTTTTCTCTGTCTAATGTCTGGAGACACAGTTCAAAAGCTCAGGATTAACGCCCCGCACTGCATAAGCCTCACTCTGACATTTACAGTCAGTCGTTTCTGCTGAGCTCGGTCAAGCTTTGTAAATAGGCCACTTTACAAGTGAGAATATCTGCCTTTCCTGTAATTGAGGGGTTTTAAAGTCGTTTTGATAAAACAGTTTCATTTTGTTTCGATGGCGACGTCCCCCAGGTTCCTTTTCGTTTTCTGTGTTTATGTAATTTATCCCCTTTTTTGATATGTATTGTTTTGTTTATTTTCCAACTTGTCAGATGGGCTCAGCTGCAGCGAAGAGAAAGAGAACAACCCACCAGCTGCAGGCAGCAAACCCAGGCCGCCGGCCCCCCCCGGACGGCTGCAGCACGGAGATTAGAGAGGGGAACATCTCTGGCCATCACTCAAGTTTGAAGGAACAGGAGGTATGCATTTTCTCACACACACACACACACTTGCATCACTACTGTTTGTTTACATAAAAACAACATCATTTTTAAATGAAAGCTATTGGTGACCAAAAAAACAAGCTGATTGGCTGATTCTTTGCCAGAGGTATTGTTCAGTTATTAAATAGAAAAGCCTGATTTTACAAAAATAAAAAACTCTTTAATCAAAATAGATCATACACAAGCAAATGTTAAAGTCAGTGAAGTTTTTGGGATATTTGAAATTAGGTATTTTTTTTGTGTGTGAGGAGGATTTGGATATGTGTTTTTCTAACAACAGCCTGGAGTTCATACAGAAAGTTTTGTGGTGATTAACTTCTCAATAAAGGAAGAAACTTCAGGAAAACAAGTCAAGTTTGCTGTAAAAGAGAAATTAACTAGCACGGTTCAGTCGTTTTCTAAAACAATATTTGTCTCAAAATATGACTTGCTTGAAAAAGTAAATTGTTAATGTAATTTTCATCTAAAAGTCCCATTTACATTATTACTCCAAACTGCTAGAAGTGGAAAAAAAGGTTCACTTTAAAGGTCACTTTTTAAATCGGTCACATCTCCAATACATCTCACAGAATAAATTGACATTGATAGAAATTTTCTCTTTACTTTCTTGTATTAACTTGTAGTTTTAGACTTGTAAAATATATACGATATATAATAACCTACTTATGTCTATGCCATTTAACCTAAATTGAGTTTTATCTAAAGTTTGTTGTTTTATCAGGTCCATTTGAACTTTTCCAAGCCAACACCACAGGAATTTCTGTTGTTTTGCGTTGCTGTTATGCAGTTAAGTCATTTTATCAAGCTTTTCAAAATGTTTGGATCCCATTTTATTTATTCCAATATACTTTGAGACGATATCAGCTACTGTCTGAAAGTAACAATAACAGATTGATTTATTAATAGTGTCCAATCTGTTAGCGGATCCACCATGAAACATTTTGGACGACTAACAGCAATTCACAATAGATATTTCAACTTTTATTAACACATTTGATCACATCTATTTTTACCAACATAAATCTCTTAAAAAAAAAAAACCTGCTGCTCACAATAACTGCATTCAGCTGTATTTTTCAATATATTTATATTTCGTTTTGCTGTCATGTAGTTTTGGGTAATTGTAAACGTCCATCATGTAACTAATGACATAAACCGCAATAATAGCCATTTCCAAAGCATTTAGTTTTCTGCCTCTGTGTTTATTCTCAGGATATCATACCTGTGTATGGATTCATTTTAGGTTCTGTTTCTGTGTGAATTTCTCCTTTCACTGCTGCAGGTTAGTGGGTATAAGTGTAATTGTGTGACTGAAAGTTCTGTGTTTCACTTAGCAGCATAAAACACCTTAAATCCACTAATCCTATGAAAGAAAGCACAAACTCAAATTGCTAGAAGCGGAAAAAAAGGTTTACTTTAAAGGTCACTTTTTAAATCGTAAGTAAACAGCAGTGTTTGGATGGCATTGCCGTCGCGGTGAGAGTCGACTCGTAGGTGAGGAAGCCTGACAGTAGCAACATGTTCATTCGTCTGCCTCGTTCTGGAGCTTTAAGTGTCTTATCTGCCTTGGCTCGTCGGTGCCACTCGACGGCAATTTCTCCAACAGTCCTGCAAGCATTCCTTTATTTCTGCTCGGTTTAAAGCCACTATTTGTGCTTTTATTTTCATCTGCTGTGGAAAATCAAAGGAGACGCCTGTTGCTGTTTTTTTTTTTCTTCTTCAGTCTGGGATTATTGGGGTCTTTCATGCTCTGTTCTTTGTGTTATGTGCCAATCAACCTTTGCGTAGCGTCATCTCCGAAATGGCATACGCTTTTAGCGCGTAGACTCCTTTTGCTCTGCACGGTGGCATGTGCATCAGATTTAACCAAGCTGTAATAATTCAGCCAAAGAGCTGAGAGGTAAATGTAAAAGGATAAGTATTTATAGCCCTGATCCCTCAGGGTTACTAAGCACACCTATGCATCGGCAAGGAGCAAAACACTTATTAAAATCTGATTTAGCTACAGCTACGCAGCAGGTGTGACTACAGAGACCTTTACACCACTGCTCTACTTCAGAGCCTTCTTTAATAGAATAAGATCAAGTGATGCCTTTCTATGAAGCGCTCAGCTGTGAAGTCATACAGGGAACCACAAAGAGTACTCCATATTTAGAAATATTGCCATGTCAGCTCTGTGACTCTTAAGTGGTTTTCCCCTCTCTCATGCCTTCCTGTTCCTGCTTTAATCTGAGATGAAAAGGTCCAAGTGCTCTCATCGTTTCTATGGCCACTTTGCAGCTGGATGTCTTGTTCACTGAGCTCTTCGTCTGCATTCAGGTTTCCAGACTGGAGCTGCTGTGACGGTCACAGTCAGGCTCACGTTTCCAACTTGTACACAGAGTAACATTGTCTTCTAACTGTCCACCTTACGAACAAGTTTGAAGGTGAAACTCTGGTGGTATGCTGATGAAAGTTTGGTGTTTACCTATCAGCTCATCAGGTTTGTCTGAATCTGTTCTGGTTTTGATCAGTCTTTTGGTTTATTAGTTTACACTGCAGTCTGAAGTCTCGAATGTTTGAGTTTGAGTTGTATTATTTTTGATGAAAGTTGATCTTAAGGGATTTCATTGGATTTATCATCTCTTAAAGCTTTTTCTCTTTCTTTCTTTTGTTCTGATTTACTTTTGATTAAAAATGCGTTTATTCATATGAAGACGAGAGAATAAAACACCTCAAAGCAATGTTAATTAAACCTGCTCTTTTTCTTTCTCCTTCTCTCTTCTTTATTCTCCTTTTTTTTCTATTCCCTTCTTCCTTTGTTCCCTGAGCAACCAAAGTCTCGTACTAAGAAAAGAACCTGGAGGAAAATAAGTTACTCTATCCAACATAGCAAACCACAGAGGTCCTAAAGAATTAATGTAGTCAATAAATGGTTGCCATTTATGAATGGCCATTTAGCATAATAATTAATTTTTGCGATTTTAAGGAGCAACTTGACTTCCTTAAGGCACAGAGATGGATGGTGGTTTATACGGTTTCCATAGCAACAGAAGCAATACCAGGTGGGGAAAAGAGAGTTGCTGAGACGTTGTTTGTTATTGAAAATATGAGCCTCCGAAGAGAGCAAATACAGATAACAATCTGTGTTCTTGAAACTTTTGACATTGTGAAAAGAAAAAAAAGTTAAAAATCCAATCCAAATGTTCAGAAATAGTTCTTAACATAGAACATGCGATTCAGAGAAGAGGATGAACCAAGACAGCTGTCTATGAAAGCACAAAGTATTTTTGATGAGTTTTGTTTTGAAAAGTGGTTCGCTCATCAGACAGTCCAATTCCACAGCTCTTTTACCCAAGAAGAAGGGAAAACAACAGAACAAAGATTAAATAAAAGTGTCTAATTTGAAAATAAGAGAAATAAATGGGAAGCGTTCAGATTAAGAAGGACAGAAACATTTACAGTGATATCATCCTGATAGAAATCGCCACACTAAAAAGAAAAGGAGCCATGAATAAAAGAAGATGGAAATAGTTTGTTGGCTTTTGAGCTATGGCTGCTTCTTTTTTCTCAGTTTTTGAGACCATGATAAACTTTTCTTCTTTTTCTTTTTTTTAAAAAAAATCACGAGCTGTATTTCCAATCCAAACACATGCAAAACTTCGATAATCTGCTATTGTAAAAACAAAAGACAACACAATTTTGCGGTGTTTCCAGGAAATAAGAATTAAATCAAGTTTGTTCATGTGATGTTATTAAAAAAAAAGAAAAATGCCGTCATCCTCCTACCACTTCCTGTTATCGTCTTTGTGGTTTTTGCCAGTAGTAGAATCCGATTGTTGATCACATGACTTACAATGCGAAAAGTGTTTCCATTGCAGTTTGTAACATACACAAACTTGAAAACTGCTACTACTAAACCTCATCCTAACACACAAACTTTATATTGAAAATCATTAGTTTTTTTTGTTTTGTTTTGTTTTTTCTCCAAAATCTGTTTTCGTAATTTAAATTTGCGTAATTATATGGTCAATGGAAACGCACGTACTGGTATTGCTGTACGGAAAGTTTGGACTCCTGGTATATAAACAAATGTTCATCTTATCCCACATTGGGGTGTGAAAGCGTTTGGCAGGAAAACCGACGTTCCAAACGGGTCTGGAGTGGATGATCTGCAAAAGGGAAGGAATGATTAAAACGTGACTCCCTTTCGTGTCGCAGAGACACTTTATTTGCCAGCGGCCATACTTAAGATATGCACTGTTAAGAAATGAGTCTGCTGTGACAGAAACATGGATGCTTTTTGCTCATAGGTTTTTGTTGCATCAGCCAAATTTTTCCGCTTACTTGGTGAGGAGCGACGCCTTCACTGCTCCATCGTCAGAGGAAACTCTTACTGGCTGACAATTTACCTTTGGCAGCGCTCTGAAAATAAAACTACAAATATGTCATATTTAATCCATTGCACCAAGCAAAGCTTGTGTTTGCTCGGCAATTTCCCCCACTCATCTTTCATTCATACGGTGGTGTGTCAGTGACTCAGCCAGCAGACGACGTAGCTATGAATCAGTTTGAAGTTTGTAGCTTTGAATACCTCACATTCTGACTGTCAAAAGGACACTTTTTTTTTTATGAAAAAACATTGAAATGCTTCCCAGTTTTGAATTGTAGAAAGACCTATCATCTCCTTTCCTTTGGAAAGTGTTTAAAAAAACTGATCTCACAGGAAAATGCAAAGAGATGAGTGTTAAAATTAGCATTTTTGCACAATACTTTACAGACGGATTCTTTTTGTCACATTTAAATGTCTTAGAATATCATCAAACTGCTGTTATATCAAAACATAACCTGAGAAAATGCAAAACAAAGTTTGTCAACGAGTCAGCAAGGGAAAACTTCTGCTCAAACCAGCGTGGCACTGGGTCAAATACCCACAGACCATCAACTTTTGGAATGTTTCTTTTTTTTTTTCTCACTTTTATTCACTATTTTAAAATTATTACATTTAACATAATTGCTGCCTCATGCTTTTTTTTTTTTTCTTGTCAGAAACTTGCTCATTTCATGCTTGCTATTTTTCATTAGGATAAATTGGAATGTATGTATTATTGAACTGAAGTGATTTTTCTCGTTAAGTGCCTCCAGACGACATTCATTGTGAGCTGGCGCTGTAGAAATGAACCGAATTGAATTGAGTTCACTTTTTTTGCCCCTCACCTTGCCTCTGGCGTTCTGAGGCGCCCCCTTGTGGCCCTGAATAAAACCATTGTATCCTGAAGCAGACTCCCATTCAGCAGCAGCATGCTGTCCTTTCAACTGCAGCCCAGATTCACTGAGTATCCCCCACTTTCCCTGCTAACAGGATGCTTCCTGCAGACACCAAAGCCCAGGCCCACCTCCCTCTGACGACCCCTCAGCCATTTCAGACTCCCAGCCCCTCCGCATCCCCTCTCTTCCCACTCTGCTGGAGATGAAGCCCCCAGGTAAACACACACATGCGCGCGCACACACACACACTCTGAGGGAAGCTGGCCTTTGATCTTGTTTTAGTCTAACCTTTGAGATTTAATGCTCAGTGCAGCTCTTTTTTTTTTTTTTTTTTTTTTCACTCCAGCCTTGTCTGCAGGGCTCCATTGTTCGCACCAAGCTGTAAAACCTTACTTGTTTGCACACAATTATGAGTAAATGATAGATTCAGCCGTACACAAGTGCTTATGCAGAAATAAACCTGGCAGTAATATTTGTAAATTTAAGCTTTCGCTGCTTTGCTACAGTAAACGCGGACGAGACGCCTGCGGTGAAGAAGAAGAAGAAGCAGGTGCACTTCGGGGGTCCTTTATCTCCCGAGTTCTTCGATAAGAACTTGCCCCCCAGCACACCGTTAAAGAAGGGGGGCACCCCAGCGCGAGCGGCCACCCCCGGCGGGGGCCTGCAGCCGCGCTCGGTGCTGAAGACGCCGCAGAGGAGCGACTCAGAAGACCAGCTGGAGCTTCTCAGCCTCGCAGCGTTCGGTGCTTCTCCCACATTCTCAATGCCTCGCAAACACAGAGTGGCGCCGGAGAGAGAGGACGGCGAGGACGGACAGGTGTGGGTGGTGTTAAACCTGTCTCTGCGAGCAATAAATCAATTAATCACGCAATAAATTAAAATCATTCATTTTCATTTGGACAACAGTCATTACAGAAACGCTCCGCTGCAATATCGTAGAAACGCAGGTGAACCTTTGACACGCAGTACAACCCAAGGTTATTATAGTTAACTGAAACTAACGAAAACTGAAACTGAGAATGTATTTTTGGTAACTGAAATAAATGACAACAGTAATTAATGTGGTGAAAACTAACTAGAACATGCTGACATCATGGACACAACATCCTTTTTGCGTTTATGAGTCTATTGGCGTTTCGAACTGATGTGAAGTTGATTTTATTTTCCATAAGCTGTTATGAGATTACAGCTGATTATGGTTGTTTTGTTTTCTTGGCCTCTAAACAACGATATTATCGTTGATTGCAATAATTTCTGGGACAATTTATTGTCCATTGAAGCTCACCAAGATGGTGCTTGTGTGGTGCTATAATGGTGACCACACTATCAACAAAATTCTTAAAATCGCTTAAAATTTGTGAAGTTTGTTGTATTAAAGCTGAAGACTAAACAAATATTCACTGTTTTTTTTTTTGTTTTTTTTTCCCCTCAGATATTTTTCCCGTCCATGGAGGAGACGGACTCGGCTGTGTCGAGTGAAGCAGGTTGAGCAGAACTCTTCCGGTGTTGATGTTCTTGTTTTCGTCCTGCTGTCTGTGATAACCATGTTGTTGTTGTGTTTTTTTTTTTCTTTTCTTTCTATTTCTAGATTGTCCTTTTAATGCTCAGCCGTTAAATTTAAACATGGTTTTTCACGAGGAGTCGCTCTCTCAGCATCTGCGAGGTAAAGCGCTTCTCATGCTTTCCACATTTTCATCTCCGTAATTGAATCAAAGGAATGGGGGGATTTGACACTCTTGTTTCAGTAGTGGCTGCCTGGAAACAAACAGATCAGATGTTTTATTAGGTTATTATTCCAGTTTGAAGTGTGACTAGCAGACTTTTCCTCTTTCCCTTTGACATAATCCTATATGATGCTTTCTCTTTGCTACGTTACCTCAGAGCTCCTGCCTCCTCATCCACAGCATTTTAATGCCTTGTAAGATTCAGCTTATTTTTATTTGTCAGAATCGTCTTTAGGCTTGCGTTCATTTGTTTATGCATTTATTTTCAGCCCTGACAGAAGCTGATAAGCGAATAGTTGGTGGAACGTTTTGATGTGTTCATATTTGAAATATGAAAGTATTTTCCATGCATGGTTGTCGTCCTGCTGCATCCTACGCCTGCTGTTCTTACTAATCTCTACCATCTTTCCCACGTATTAAAGGTATTGGCAGTGACTGTGCAATATCTGTGGACACACTGTTATCGTAACCGTCCATGAACTTAGAGTCATTATCAACAGTAGCTGAAGGCCAGTTGTTTAAAGCTTATCTCAGCCGATTTGCTGCTGCTTCTTTCTTTCTCCCATTTGCCTCAGAATCCGACTCGGAACCGAACCGAACCTCTCAGACGGATCAGCCGACGGCCGAGGAGAAGCAACTTGACGGCGACGCTGAAAGTCCGACCCCGATCCCGTCCACAAACAGAAGAAGAGCAAAGGTGTGACCCCATCCTGACTAAATGTCAAGATCAAGTATCTGTGAAAGAGCAGCCAGGGTGAAGTCATTGTGTTTATCTGATTGTTTGAACTGTAAATGTTTCATCAGCTAGGGATACCAAAAAAAGTCCAAATTTCATTTATAAGATACCTTTACCAGCTAGCATTTTTGTGTGCCATATTTATAGTTTATTTTTTTTCTAGCTTAAATTTCATTGAAAGTGGAATTAAAGTCTTGAGTTTGACTTGCTGAAGCCAGCAGATACCCTGATGTTGACATGTTCAGTGAAAACTAGAATAGAAAAGACATACGCTTTCTGTGCTGTTGTTTCTGTGCAACAGCAGCAAAGTGACAGGCAACAACAAATAGACTCACACAAAGATGGAGTATAAAGAACAAAACTACTGCACAGTAGTGGCAAAATTTCAAAATAAATACTGTGTCGTTATGAAAAAAAAATGATGGCATCAGTCAGTAACGAGAAGCTGCCAATTTTCCCTCCATCATCCCCAATCAGGAATCTGAGAAAATACTGGAGAAATCAGTTTCTATTCTAACACATGAAACTTTACTTACAGTTAAATTTATTATTTGAGCAAAGTTCATCCTCTTACAATAGATTTTTTTTGTGGCTTTTTCTCATACAAGGCAGCAAAGCTTTTAATTAGTCTGTAAACGCGTGAACTCGTCTCTCCACAGAACAAGGAGTCGTCTGAAAGCGAGCCTCCAGCGCGGCCCGGCAAGCGAAAGAGAAAGGTCTGCTTCCACCGCTCGCAGTCTCTCCCTGATTCGTACTTGTAGAACTCTTCGGTTGCCAAATAAGATCAACTTTTTAATAATTCAGGGGTCATTGCCCGCTCCCGTCTAATCTACTGCTTAATTCCTTCTGGATATGAACCTAATCACGCTCTAAAACTCCCACTCGGAGTGTGGAAGAGCGCGGCAGACACACAGTGCGTATGAAGTATCCTCAGGCCAACTGTCTGTTCCTCCAGCAGTCAGAGGACGGCGAACCCCTGAAGAGGTTGACGCGATCCGCTGCCAAGTCGGCCTGCAGGAAGATGAAGGTGGGTCTGCTTGCTACATTCCTCTTCTCTGAGGATTCTGCACACATAACCCCGGAGGCCAGACATTGATGTGTGCGCGATTTCACTCCGACTTACTTTGCTCGAGTTTAGGAGAGAGATATAGAGCTCCTAAATGTGTATTTATCTCTATATGGCCGAGCGTAGATCGCTGAAGATCTGTAATGTCCAAACTCTTCACATGAGGGACAAAAATGTCGAATTAAAACTATTCTGGGGGCGCACAACATTTTTAGTGTTTTTCCTTTTTATTATAGTACCGTAGCGAGGAACGCGGAAATCATTGAAGAGTTCAAACCAAAGGAGGGTCTTGCAAGTGTGGTAGATCTAAAAATGCAAACTACATCCTACCCTTTTCAGGTTTTTACATTTGTTTTTTGCCCATATTAAAACATCTTTTAATATGTCACTAAAACTAGTGTCTGTACATAAAAGCCAAACTTACTGGAGGTTACTGTACCAAAAATACTGGTTAGTTATTATTATTAAATAACGCAGAAAATCTGTTGAAGAATAACTCAAAATCACTTGTGTTCCTCCTTTTTCTCACTCCCCGGGTCCGCTACGCTACACGCAGGCCCGTTGCCATAGCAGCTGACAACAGCGCCACTGGTAAATGTTTTTTGTTTTATTAAACACCAAAAAACATGCAAGCATTTCCCAAACAAAGAACAGAACCTTCACTCTGTTACAGTATTACGGTTTCAGGGTTAATGTTTATTTTGCAGTTGTTAATAAATGAATGCCTGAACACGACTGTGGTTAAAACACCTGCTCCACTGATGATCTGTCTGAAAGTTTATGTGGATAACCACACCGAATTCTGCATCACATACATGTTAAGGTTGTCAAAGTCAAGCTAGCATAGCTTATCGTTTTTTTTTTTTTTTAATTAACGTTTTCCTGACCTTGTTGTCTAGTTGTTGCAGCGTTGATGATTAGAAGCAAAGCACTGCATCCCTTTTTCTTTTATGTGTCACCTGCACATTTAAGATTTATAGTCTTATGTTGACAACTTGACAGTAAAACCAATGCTGGTCATAGTCAACGAATAGCTTGTGTCCTCCTGCATGGTGGGATGTTGTGAGAGTGATGTCATAATGTCAACTTACTTTAAGTTGCCAACTTAAAGTAAATCCTCTCAGTGCAGGAATCTGAACGTTTTGTTGGTTGAATACTTCAGCTAATCTTAAAGAACTTTCTGCTTTTTCTCCTATCCTTTCAGTTTTCCAACTAGTTTGACAGTCTTCTTCTCAGTCAAACAAGTAAAGACAACATGGCAACCTTAACCCTCATAAAGTCAAAAATTAAACGCATGCAAGTTTTTTCTTTGCATAACACTCGTCACAGCATGCAAATGCTTGAGTTTCAGTTGGGTGTTTCCAAAGTTTGTAAAATGCTTGAATGTAAAAAGTCCACTTTTGTATATTTTTTTTTTTACAAGGCTAAATTTGGAAAGCATTATAACAGTTGAGACCATATATTTTTAGACACCTAAAAAAGAGACTTTTTTTCTCTCTCCCTGTCTGAAGTTAAATCCGATTAATACCAACATTTTATGAGACGTAAAATTGTTATATTTTACTTTATCTCCTCCCTGCTGTGGACCGTTGAATACTGTCATTATTAATGACTGATAAATAATAGCATACAATAGGGAATTCAAACTATATTTTCAAGTTCATTTGTATGGTTTTTAATCTCCAAAGTGTGATGATGGAAAAGTTTGAAAACCGGTTGAATGTTACCATGGAAACAGTCTACCAACCCTGCATTGACGAAAAGAATCCAGTCCCGACCTGTTGATCCATTATCTGCTTGTTTCTACTGGTTTTGAAATGACATGTAGTGTCAGGGCAGCCGTGGCTTTTATGACAGGAATATGGTTGTGCATGTAATTAATCGTTTTGCGATTAGTTTTTTTCTTTTTTTTAAACCCAGAGTATGACTGCATTTATAAAATATACATCTAATCATAGAACAGAACTTTAGGAAGAATATAAATCGCTACATTTAATACTGCATGCAGCGATATAGAAGATAAAGCAAGATGTCCGTGGATTCTTCCAAGTTAAAGTTTTGGCCTCAATTGCTTAAATGAATGGATAAAATTCAATGGAGAATCTGTTCATTCAGCTTATGCTTTTGGAAAATGCTTCAAAACCTTGTCATTTATGCACAGAGTTGGATTCTAAAATCCATTGTCCTCCTAAAACCAACATAAAGTTATAAATAAGCTTGTTCTTGTTTAAATTGATTTAAGTGATGTCTTTGGCTCTATTCCTGTTGTCACATTAACTAATGTTGAATTGATCTAGCTCTTTGATGCATGAGTGAAACGTTGTTGTATTGACAAATTACTAATTCTACAACAATTATTCAGTACAGCTAAAGAACAAAACAAAGCAAGATGCAGACACATTACATCTAGATTGACCCAGTTCTGAAGTAGCTCAGATATTTACTATTTCTGGCTGAATGTGTAGAATTTTTTATTTTTTTTATTTTATGGTAAATAAAATACTGACTAGTTTGTCAGTAGGTGGCAGTATTCTGGAGTTCACTAAAAGAGACTAATATGCAAATACACCATCAACACCAACACATGGCCAAGAAAAAGAGATTAGATGTGTACATTTCACGACACAAGTCCATATCGACCAGACTGCTGAATTAACCTTTTGTTTTCTTCCTAACATTGTTGTACAGGTGGCCCAGTCAGTCGCCCGCCGCTGGAATAAGGATGTAGATTACTCTCTGTACGGCTCACGCGCGTACGCCTCCAAGAACCCCACCCTGAGTCCCATCATGGAGAGGCTGTCCTTCATCCAGCGGACTTCAGCCGGACAGCAGACCTCTGAGAGCCCCACAGGTAGCATCCGCCATATCCATCTTTGGATGCGGTTACTGCTTGTGTTTGTGTATTTTTGGTTCAGGAGAGTCAGAGAAATCTGTGTGGTTCTTTTGCAGGAAAGGTAGAAGTGAAACAAAGTGCTGAGATTTTTCCTATTTTTCCCTCTGAACAGCCACACATCAAGGATATGTCATCAACCTTCAGATGCCATATGTTACTCTCCATAGAGAGGATTGCACAGAGGGAAACTTTTCCATTAAATCCGTCAGCCTTCCTAGCTGTAGCCCAGGGAGGGACAACAGACAGCGAAGGATTACAGCCAAGAGAGGACGGAAGAAGAGAAAGGTCAGTGTTGCTGACTGCGAGGTGCTTCAGGAGGAAATCACAGAGCAGCAATTAGAAGTTGACGTTTCACAGGGACCTCTGCCGACGCTCACCAAGAGAGAGCAACGTGAAGCCGACCTTGAGGAGCCCTCTGCTGACACCCTCCACACAGACTCCAGCAAATCGGAATACGACCCAAGTACATCGACACCAACTCCCAGCCACGCTCCTTTAGGTGAAGACTCCGGCAAAACAGAACCAGCCAAAAAACAAGCTAAACGAGGCAGAAGGAGCTCCGCCCTGCTGGAACCACATCAGGCAGGGGAGCAGCAACCCGACTGCGAGGGGAATGGGAATCAGGAGGAGGAAGGGGGTCCCAATGTGGACCTCGCCCCTTGGCAGGCTGATTTTAATTTTGAGGACGTGTTCAAACCTGTCGCCACCAGAGGGCAGCGCACGGTACGCCGCAGTCTGAGGAACCAGGCGAGCTCCGAGCACGTCAGCACCGGACTCACCTGGGTGCCTCACACCTCCCCCGAGTCGATCAAAGAGACTCGCAGAAGAACCCGCCACAGGCAGCTCAGCGAGGCGCTGCCTGTCCAGCCGGCTCTCCCAGAGGAGACGCAGGACCGGACTCCTCATCGAGCCAAATGACACCAGGGAAGTCATGATTTCTACAACTCTGATCCGTTTGTCTTGAATCGAGTCGATCTGTCTTGGGAGACTGATTGTTGTACATTAGTTGGAAGAAAGCATCGATGGTTTTGTTCCCTGTGAATTATTTCATCTGACTTCAGTTTCCCTCGAGTAACGAAGTCGGTCAATACACTAAGAGCCCAATGATCTCTGCTGACCGCCTCCTGATCAATATCACCCACTCAGCTGGTAATCACAGTGCATCTTCCTCCCTCTGTCCCACTCTGAAGTCACTGGATCAAGCATCTCCTGGTCAATACCGACTAGGTGGACAGATAAAGATGACTTTACTGCTAATATGTGGGATCTGTGATTTTATTTCTTTTAAACTGTATATAGTGCTCAAATATGAAACAGCTTCTTTTTTTTTTAAAATCATCTTTTGTTCTTGAACCAGAAAGTGTCCATATGTAAAACAGTCCAGCTGCTTCTCTTTGCATCTTTGTGTTCACATCCAGTAAAGCAGTTTTTCCTCTCACTCACAGCCTCAGACCTCTTCCTCGTTAGCCGAACAAACTGATGCGTAAACGACTGTTCAGATTTCCATTTCCAAACTGGCCATGTATTGACCCGTAACCTCGCCGACCGTCCGCCAGTTATAGATTCAAATCAGCTGCTCGCCGCTTTCCCGATCCATCTATCTGAGAAGAACAGAGGGAGCGGTAACAAATTGAGTTTCAAATTCAGTTCACATCGGGAAATTGGCTTCCTCCCCATCCTCCCGAATGATGCATGACTGTAATCTATCCATCATTGGGTAATTGACTACCTCCCTTCACATCAAGTCAGTCACTTGGCTGAAGGACGCTGGAGGTTTCTGGCTCTGCGGAGTAAGAGTGTGTGTGTGTGTGTGTGTGTGTGTGTGTGTGTGTGTGTGTGTGTGTGTGTGTGTGTGTGTGTGCGCCAAGGCCCCATCTGTCCCCCCACCGGAAGACGGATGGACACAATCATGAGCTGTAATGTATGATATGTGGATGGTGTAGCAACACTGCCATCTTGTGGACATTTTGATGAGTTGCACCCCCAACTTAAACTCAAATGTGCACTAAATACGTCTCAGGTGCAGAATTTATATTAAATTGATGCGGAATAACTTTTTCACTTAGTATATAAAAAGCTTTAATATTTGTTGACCTGGTGTTTGAATCTCTCTCTTTTTGCCTCTAGTGGCCTTTATTTTACAGTGATCTGACAGGAAAAGGGGAAAGACCTCCAGCAAAAGGAACCGACGACGGGAGGCGAACTTTGCGGTCGATAGTCTCTGTAGTCCGGGTTGCCACACGGCGCCCCGAGCTTTACTAGTGTTTGAGTCCACAACCGAACTGCTGCACGTCTCATACAAGAGTGTGTGTGTGTGTGTGTGTGTGTGTGGAAGCAGGGTGAAGCCCCCTCTCCCTGGCAGACGGGCATAGTGAAGACGGCTTAACACCAGAACAATGGGGTCCTTTGACCAAAAACGACGCCCCCAAGACATGTGGCCTCCTGTCACCTTGGCAACCCCCCATGGGATGGAGAGTGGGGTGACAGCTGGAGGGGAGGACTTACAAAAAAAAAAAAAATGGAGTCTATTTCTTCCCACTGAATCTCTCCCACTCTGTTTTTTTTCTCGACCTCCTCTCCCGGTCTTCCTGAGCGCCGGGGCCCTCGTGAATGTGGGTTACATCTCACTTTACAACTTCATGGGATTGACCTCGTGGGGGTTTGAAGGGAGGGAGGGAGGAGGGGGGGCCCTCACCATCTAACTAGTTCAGGGAGAAATCGAAAAATAAAGGCCGACTATAAATCAGCTCTTTATAGGCTCGGGGATAAGAGAGCAATTGACAAATTTGGGGCGGCCCCGCGCCGTTTTACACACTGTACGCTTGATTTTCCGCCTCATTTTAAGCACAAGTTACACGAGCCTCCTCATTTAGAGACCCGTTTCAATTAGTTAATTAGTGACTGAATGGTCTTAAGTTGTCTGGCCTTTCTGAGCTCGTTGCGGTGAGCCTCTATTATCGATGCTAAGAGGGTATTTCTCTAAGCTCAACGCCGCTCTCCTATGGAGTGAAAGACGAGCGGGAGGAGGGCGCCGGAACAAAGGCGGCGCAACAACAAGAGACCCTCCAGCTCCACTCTTTGCTCTGCTGTCACAGCGCGCCTCTGTGTGCGCGCAGCTGTGATTGGTTTAGACCGGCTCCGGACGGCTGCCGCTACCGCTGCAGCAAGGAACATTCACCCCCAGGAACTGCAGCAGCAGCTTCACTGAACTTTTCCCTTTTGTGTTGGATGCTGTCGTCGTGGTTGCACTCAATCAAATATTCCCTTCAAGTGGTTTTCTTTTTAAATAATGAAAGTTTTCAAGAAGGCGCTCCAGACGTCGGATGAGGCCAAATCTGAACTCGTTGTTCTCATTATGTTGTGTCTTAACTACAGCTGCACATCACCTGAACACACCACCACCCTCTGAATTTCATTTAGGAGCAGCAGAGTGCATGCCACACTTTTTAGAATTTTATGTGGGAGGGGAAAAAAAGATAAAGAAATAAAAAAAAAAAACACTCGTAATGTAACAGTGTGATGCCGTGTCAGATAATATCTCAGTAAAACATCAAAGGTTTGCATTTAGAAAAGCTGAGGAAAATTGATAAGTTCAAAAGGCAGCTTCCCAATTTGCCTGTTTCTTTTATTTAGAACATCCTGTTCAGCCTAAAGGGCATCAACATTCACTGCAAGGACAAGGTATTTAATCTTCAATCAAATAAATTTTCAAGTTTTTTATTTTTGTGCAAATTTTTACTCATTTTCACCACTTTGTGAACTAAGTGAGCAAATAGTCCCTCGTTTAGGAACGAAGCTCAAAATGCTAATTTCCCATTTGTCACCGAAAGCAGCATCAGTAGTATTAAAAGCAGAGCATATGTTGCACTATATTAACATATTTCTTGTTGATAATCGGTCGAGTCACTTCATAATTTGTACCAATGCTGCAGTTATAGCAATATTTAGCGTCAAGAACGCTGGAATCCTCTTCCAGCTGTTTTTGCGCTCAAGTTGCGCTTTTATGCAGGTGATGACTCTCTTTAATTCTCAATCATTGTATGATTTGTTTGAACCAAAGCTACTGGAAACACGCTTCCGATATGAAAGAGTCTATGAAAAGGAAACAAAGGAAAAAGAAAGGATGAACTTCACTTCCTGTCTGGGTCTATTCATATATTGTCCATTCATCGCTTTGAAATGAAATCTGTGGAAAGGTATGCACCTCCAAAAGCAATTTTAGCACATCAAACCTCCCGCAAAACTGACTATTGATGTTCCTCTGTATAGGAGAAAACCCCAGAACACACAACTCAGCCTCATCACACTGATTGGCCCAGTTGTTCACCGAACTCTGTAAATAGAGGGTAAGCAGAGGCAGAGCAGATCAGAGAAGCGTACCTGCACAATTCTCCAGGAGCGTTTGGACGTGTCTCAACGTCTGACTCCAGACGACCAAACCAGCCGGAGCTGCTGGCTCAAGGAGGAACAAAAAGACACAACAAGCGAAACGTGCAGTTTCTGAACGTAAAGTGCAGCGATGGGTGGCGTACCCGAAATAATACACAGTGAAGGTGTCAAAAACATCCATCATTTCATGTATAAAAACGTCGTCAGACACACCAAAGTATAGCGAGGTGGAAATTTTGGTATTTTATTGAACCCACATGAAAATAATAATTCTATTTCTTCCCCCAAATCAATTTTTCAATAAGAAACATATTTAACAAAACGTGCAGGTTTCACCTCGTTTCTCCTCTCTTCTGTTCGTGACACACACACACACACCTGGTTCTGTTTCCTTTCTGTCTGTTTCATACGTTAAAAACACACACACGCACACACACACACCCCTGACCCTGCCTCCGCCCTGCAGGTAAACGGTAAAGAGAGCAAAGTGCAAAGTTCAAACCCAGCTGCAGGCCGAATGAACAGTTTCTTTCTTGAAGTGTTTCTACCCCCATTTCTAAAATATAATAACAAAAAGTTTGGTTTCCCAAACTGTTTGTTCCTTTTACAGTAAACAGTTGTTTTGTTTTTTTTTAATGCTAAGGTTTTTACTGCTGGTGAAAACCACTTCGCAAACTGAAATCTACAAGACAAGCACAGTCATTTCCATATCAATCGAAATGATGGCAGCGTATAATAATTGAAAGTTTATTTAATAAACCAACACAGAATAGTGGATCATTGCGAAGTGGCTGAAAAGTGTGGCGTGTGTGTGTGCAGAGCCACAGCAACAAAAACATCTGGAACTTCCTTCTCTGATCAATAGCTTCTACATCAGATGGCGCGTAAGACCTTTGTGAATACCAATTTTCCAGTCATGACAGATTCTCAGCGCCATCCAGGTCTGGACTTTGATTGGGCCGTTCAAACATGCTTTGACTAAACCATCGAGATCATTTTCCTGCCGGAAGGGGAGCATCCAGTATATTGTAAATGAGGGCGAGTTTCCTCTGACCCACTGAGGAAAAGCATCACCACAGCATTACACCGCTATCGCCGTGTTTCACTGTGTTTCTTGGTCCTTGGGATGCTGTTGATCTCTAAACTTCTATTTTTTTTTTTTTTAAATAAAAAATTTGGGCTCTGAGGTGGTCGGTATAGTTTAGCATTTTCACATTAGTAAACATGATTCTTAGAGTCTTAAGTTCAAACTATTTTCCAAACCAAATCCTGGTTATAAACATTTGACTGCAATGACAAGATCTGTAGAGCGTAGATCATAATGGAACAAATTAGCATTAACATTTGCCAGCAGCAGATGTTAGTCTTTTTTTTTTTTTTTCTACCATATTTGTATTTTTCTGATGATGATAGAAGACATTTATTTTCCATCTTATTGCTGTTTGTGCGTGGTACAAGCCACGGTACTTGCAATCAGGGACGGACACAGATGGACAGTAGGTGGTGCTAGAGAACCTGTGGACAAAAAAAAAAAGTACCCTTCCAAAATATTTTTTTCTTTCTTTCTTTTTACGTTTTTACCATGTAGTTTGTGGCCCGATGTAACATTTCTGTCTTTAAAAGTCTGCTCAACCAGACTTTTAAAGGCAGCAGGTGGTTCCACGCTCCTCCCCAGGTGCCCCTTTCATCCTCTTGAGCACCTGGCCCCCCAAAAATATTTGTGCGCGCCTCTGCTTGTGATGTCAGCACTAAACGCCGCCGAAATTGGCTCGTCAGAACACACAGGGAGTCTGTGACGAGACGCAGCGTCCAGCTTTGACTCGGCTCTGCCTGCAGAGAGCCCGTCCCCGGAGGTGACCCGATGGAGATCTGCGCCGGCCGACCGGCTCCTGTGTGAGAAATGAACCAGGCTGACGTGTGTCAGCCGTGATGAACGAGCAGGTGTTTGGGTCGGTGTTAAGTAAATGGGGTCGTTATTGATGACCTCTGAGCTCTCTGACTGCTGCCAGTATCAGTGATGACTTCCAGGCTCGCAGTAAGACAAAAGAGAAACAGAGCGAGAGAGAGAGAGAGAGAGAGAGAAGGGTTTGTTGTTCTGGGATTCTTTGGGTCAGCGAAGGACTCACGGCCTCGGGGGAGAAGCGGTGCCGGCTGCCAGAAGCGGGTTGAGTTGAGTTGTGCGGAGCGATGACCTCGGAGCGGGAAGTTCACAGGCGGTCGCCTCCGAGTGGACTGGCTGTGGCTCCATCCCATCACGACGGCCGCTGCCGATTCTCTGTTTCCAAAAGAGTGGAGGCGAAACGCGAGACGTTTGTTTATTATTTGCCGTGAAACACGCTCATATTCCTGTAGATATGATATAATATTAAACCGGGAGGATCTTCAGTCAGTTTTTAACACTGAAGGTCACAGAGAAACGAAACGAGTCGCCATCAGCTCAGCAGATGTTTGGTAAAACTCTGGCTTAATATGTAGCCGCTTCTCGTGGGTCACTGTCGGAGACGGTTTTAATTTATTAGTTTCCTGGCAAAAACACGAATGACATCAGCGCCGTATATAGACCTGATATGTTTGCTCACATCCTGTGCTTCTCCTGGGGGCCAAGCCTCCCCTATCCTTAAAATATCCTGACACCCCTGGCAATGGATACCAGTAAGACAAAATCTAAATGGTATCCAGCTCTATCCATGCGTAAACCTGCTCTTGAAAATAAAGTCCTCATTGAAGGAAGTGAAGGTCATCATCTTCCTTAATATGATAACGAAAGCAGGCCTCTTGCATGATGCTGCCACCGCCATGTGTCCCAACGTGGCTCAAGGATTATGGCATGAAAGCAGGAAAGGACAGAAGAATACTATTTGTAGAAAACAACTGAATTAATGGTTTAATTTGGAGGAGTGAGTAAAGTCAGCCATTTCAATGAGTAAGTGTTAAGCAAACCAAACCCCAGACGGGCTCATTACCTCACTAATGCAGCCTTTATATGGGGGTGAAGAACCAATCAGGTGTTTCCAATTAGTGTGCCTGCAGCAATTAATTTCAAGCAGGAGGAAACCAGTCAATGTAAATGGGTCCTAACAAATCTGAAAAAGAGTGGTTATAAATTCAGACATATTCAGAATTAGCTTAACTGAGCTAAACCTAAGCTAAGTCTAGCTAATCTTCTGTTAACGCTGACTATCTCTAGCTGAGCTTACGCTAAGCTAGAATGCAGTTAACTATAACTATCGAAATTATCTTGTGCTACGCTAGAGTGGAGCTAACACAAACTAACTCTAGCCTAGCTTGTGCTAAGATCGAGCAGTGCTGGTGGTAACTAACTCTAGCTTATGCTAAGCTACAGCAGAGGTAACGCTAACTAACTCTAGCCTAGCCTATGCTAAGAGAGAGCAGAGCTAACACTAACTAACTCTAGCCTAGCTTGTGTTGAAGCTAGAGGTGAGCTAATTATAACTGACGCTAAATTAGCTTGTGTTATTCCAGAGTGGAGCTATCTCTTACTAACGCTAGCCTATCTTATGGTAATGTAGAGCAGAGCTAACGCTAACTAACTCTAGCCTAGTTGGTGCTAAGTTAGAGCAGAGCTAAATTTAACTTTCCCAGTAAAGGCTCTGAATAGAAAAACTGATATTTCAGTTTTTCTTTTTGAATAAATTTGTTACAGTTTCTACATTTCCGTTTTTCTCTGTCAATATGGGATGCCGAGTGTGCGTCAATGAGAAACAAAATGAAATCCTTGATTTTTCAAATGGCTGCAATGAAACAAAGAGTGAACAAATGAAAGGGGTCTGAAAACCTCCCATACCTACTGTATGTATATATGTAAGCTTTTGTACATAGTAGAAAAAATGCCCTTTAAATCACATATCCACCTTGCTTTAGTTTTAAAAAGATCATTCAAGTTGTTTGGCAGAGAAGAGCTCCCATCCTGAGAGAACGGCTCGAATAAATCATTAAGACACCAAAGTTATTCTGGCTTTCATGTCAGAGATGGAAAAATGAAAACTTCTGCTCACAACTGCAGCTGTCCACAAGCATCAGCCCACAGCTGCGGCGACGCTTTGAAATCTTTTCCAAGGCCTCACATGAAACCGAAGCGACGGCACCGTACGCCGCCGATAACTTCCGCTCAACTGTTTTCCCATCTGAAACCTGGAGACCATCTGCCAAGCGAGAACCCGGACCGGTTCCTCGGTTCCGCCTGCCCTTCCCCGGCAGACGACGCTCCGTGCGACACCCCGCAGTACTCGACCGCGTTTTCACTCTTTCTGCATCAAAGGCTGCGGACGTTTGTTGTGTCGCACGCGGCGACCCCAGAACATTTCTGGAATACCCTTCGGCAGAAATGCCGTCGGGTTTGTCCTCTTGGGACGTGTGATATTTTTGTTCCAGTTCATTCGAGATGTGAGCGTAAACTCTGCTTCCTTGAAAACTTGGCCACTTGGCCTCGGCCAAACCACAAACATCCATGAACTCTGAAAGCGAGTTATGTGATAGACCAAGACAAAACACTGCTTCGTTGTGAAATGGAACAAAATTCAACGTTTTTTTTTTTCGTTTTTTTTTTTGTAACAATGTAGTGCACATGTACTTTTGCCTTATTTCCTAGAAATGGTTTTAAGAAATGTCTTAACCATAAACTCTCCCTTGGTGTGTTCTGCCACATGAGCTGCACACTTCTTTAGAACAAATCTACAAAATATAAAATTGCATTCGGGCAGGACAGACGTTAGTTGTGAACGAAACAAAGTTGGTCTTTAAGGACGAGTTGCAACAAGAAAGTCATTATCGAAACAAAGCCTTTCCGTTTGAAATACACGACACATCAGCCTTGTTGTGTCGGGGGCACAGCAAACACGCAGAGGTAGATGTTCCGATTCAAATCAGACCCAAGTTGGGTTGCTGGCTGCCTTTCCATTGACCTTTTGAACATAAATTTGCTCGATGGAAGCGCGCCACCTCGTTATTCAATAAAAGGTTCTGAGGTGGTTCTGTTGGTCGTATCGCCGCTGATTTACTTTTGCAAAACTGCAATGGAAGCACTTTTTGCGTCACACAAATCAAGTAAAATGTGCAAAATGGTTGTCAGGATCTCAGGATCTCGGAGGACAAACGGTTATCTATTGCAGGGAGTAATAGATTACCTTGGAGATCCTCTTCAGTGACTCTGACTTCCACAAACTGGATGTAACAAAAGAGGACAGGGGTACCTCTGTTTACCGGTGACTGCTTCACCCGCAGGACAGCATCGAGAGGGAGACGGTAAATGGGAAACAACAGGACAGACGCAGAAGGCAGAAGACATCCAGAGTCTTTAAGGCACAAACCGGGGCTGAGAACCAAAACTAAACTCATACTAGTTAGTAGTTAGCGTAGCCGGCGATGACGGCGGATGAACAGTAATGGTAAGTTCTCTGTCCACCATTAACAAATTGACCACCATACACAAGCCTGATTGACAGCGCTAAGAACCTCCTCCTGGCTCTCAGTGGATGCTGATTGGTTGGGAGTGATGCATTTCTTCAGATGACAGGCAGTATATATTCTCAACAAACATGATTTTAAGTCTTACATAGAAATTCATCTAACACACATCAATAATTTATGTAAAATCATCAAAGTGTCTGGAAAGTGGATAAGAGATCAATCTCTTCACAGATTATTGGTCTCATAAAATGATGATTCTTTTAACTAATATGGACATTTTTGTTGTATTTTATTTTAATAAAACTACATATCACAACTTTGTGTACTCTTAATGCCAAGTACATTTTTACTATTACTTGAGTAATTTCTTGGACGACTACTTTTTACATTTACTTGAGTAAAAACGATGTTGACGTAGTTCTATTCTTACTTGAGTTCAGGTTTTGAGAACTCCACAGTATTATGTAAAATTCAAGCTTTTTTAGCTTTAAATAATGTCATAATGTTATTCCCTCATCCAAAATATACCAGGAGTGTCACCTTGATTCTTGCATGAATCCTTTGGCAACGATTCAGCTGTGCAGAGAGTTTGGTTGGACTTAGCCCCGCCTTCAAGGCGCGACTCCTCCTCCAAATTTCCATGCTTCTGCCTCACAGAGCGTCTGTTATGCCTTGTTGCTTATACGTGCTTCACAAATAAAATTTGATTGATTGATTGATTATAGAAGCTACTTCTCAAACACTAGTAAAAACGTCGTTAAAGGGTTACTGGAGGAGTGATGACTTCACGAAGGCGTAGCTTCAGAAAAACCAGGAGTTTCTAGAGACTCAGAGGACCAATTTCAGGAAGTCATATTTCCTGTAAGACATACTTGAAATTTCAAACATTTTTAAAACAACTGAAGTCAACAAAATAAGTGGATTCCTTTAGAAAACGGCACAGTGAGCTCTGGAAACGCACAACGCCACTCCGTTCAGCCTCGGGAGGGGAGAAGTTCTGCACGGCAGAAGGTTTCTCTGCTTTCACACAACAAACAGAACTCGTCTCACATGATGCCTCGTTTGGCTCTCCGGACCTCCCACATCACACACTCCTTCCCAGAGTGTCACAGAGTGTTGGAGCACAGGCAGCAGCGCTGGCAGCAGCTCCGCAGGGTTTGCAGGGCAGGATGCGCCGCAGACAACAATGCCGGCCTCCGGAACGCTCTCTCTCTCTCTCTCTCTCTCTGTGACACACACACACACACACAGACGCATTCCTGTGGGTCTGCTCTTCCTCAGTTGGTGTTGGTGTTTGTGGGGGGGGGGGGGGGGCTATAAGCTCCTGCAGCTCAGTGAGCTTTGTCTGCCACCCCCACCTCCCTCCGTGCTGCTGGCCTTTGACCTTGTGTGCGCTCATTTACTTGAACAACAAGCCGTCCTCGCAGCAGAACATTAAGACCTCTTCAGTCTTAATGTTTGGCCCGGATCGTGGAGGGATTTATGTCCGGAGGCAACCGTGTCGGTGAATGC
>VMRN01000034.1:3182851-3245709 GCA_010277015.1 Poeciliopsis turrubarensis
GTGTGTGTGTGTGTGCGTGTGTGTGTGTGTGTGTGTGTGTGTGTGTGTGAGTTTGCGTGTGTGGGACGGGTGAGGGGAGGGCCACGGGGGGCAGGTGGACACTGACGGGCCCTGCTGGGGGCTGAGGGCCCCTAGCAGGTGGATGCTCAGAGAGCAGAAATGAAAAAAAGGCGGATTAGGGGGGATGAAAGGAAGCGAAGGATTACTCGTCTTTCTCTCTCTCTCTCTCTCTCTCTCTCTCTCTCTCTCTCCTCCAAAAACTGAAAACAAGCCAAGTGTCTGGAGCTGCCAGTCCATTCAGCCGTGTTAAGTGTGTAAAAATAAAACCTGGAAACTTTTCCACTTTTCAAGAATGTTGTAATTTACCAAAATAGAAGATCACACCGTTTGCGTCAGTCAAGGTTTGTTTTCCAGATTTCCATGCCATCTGTCGTCCTTCCGCTCCTGAAGAGCAGAGATATCTGAGCTACACTAGATAACTTTTCATCAGCTTCCTTCTGCTCTGTTAAAACAAAACAAAGCAAAACAAAAAACACTGCTACAACTTTGAGCTAAATCATAAATCCATGTGACCGCTTGCGTTTTCCCATCAGATGAAGGATTAAATTTGATTTCATGTCCCTTGTTTTGTATTTATTGCTTGTACTGATTGTGTTCATAAATAAAATTTGTGTAGTTAAGTCATCTTGACCTGGTTCTGCATGACCTTTGACCGGGAAACAGCGCATGAAAACTAGCCTTTTGGCCAATTCTGGCCCATTTCCTGAAATGTGAAGTAATTTGAATAATTCCTGTCAAATATATCAATGCATTTCAAATGTTGTTCTGCTGGAAAGAAGAGGAATAAAACGAACGACTCGTTTCAGCCGCCAAGCTTCAGAATATAACCATGTTATGGCGGGGAAAACTTTGTGGTGCCATCATTCTGCCCAACTGTTTATCTTACTGATTTCTCACGCGTTCAGCTTCCTCTCAACGTTCACTCCCCTCTGCCCTTACATTGGTGAGTGTTTGACATTTTAATATATGAGCATTTAATAGCAATTCGAACAATATTAAAACACTCAAGCAATAGAAAAGCAGGAAAAAAAAGAAGAAATCTGTGGAAAGAAAGCTGTATAAAAATGCGATTTCAGGTGAAGAATGCATCAGCACACCTGCAGATTTGTTCCCACTTAAAATCACTACAGTCACACAGGCGCTTCGAATCGGGCGCCTGTGATTAAAAACGTGACCACTCAGCATTTTGAAGAATGATTGCCCTGCTTAAACCGTCATCCGTTTAGTGTGGCTTGCTCTGTTCCCTCTACAAAAGCACAAAGGCCAGACTAAAGCCTGACACGAATAACGTAAGCAAAGACGAGGGCTTCTGGAATGATGTTCTTCGGACAGATGAGCGAAAAACTGAATTATTTGGAAAACCTTAACAGGTGAAATTTCAGATACAAGCCAAATGCAGCCAACCATGGAAAGGAAGATCATTCTAGCTGAAAGACATAGAGGTGGAAGTGTCATGGTTTGCGGATGCAAAGAAAAAAATATATATTAAAAAAATATATATTAAAACCATATATATATATATATATGGTTTTAAATTTAAAATAAACTGCAGTTTATTTACCCAAAGTTGTCACACCATGACAAATCTCATATCGTCCCAACTTCAATTAGAAGCGAGAAACTCTGCTCCACGTTGGGCAAACTTCAGATTTTAGAAAACAACTTTTCTAATGATTAGATGATGATTGCATCACTCACAGTAGCACTGTTGGTAGTACTGTTGCCTTGCGCAAGGAGTTCCTGGGTTTGATTCCCGGCCCAGGGTCTTTCTAGATGGAGTTCTCTCCAGGTACTACGGAGAGAACCGCAGTCGGGTCTCTCTCAATTCTCCTTAGGTACGGATGTGCGTCCATGATCGTTTGCCCTGTCTGCATCTGTGTTGCCCTGCGGCGGGCTGGCGACCTGTCCAGGGTGAACCCCCACCTCTTGCCCAGCACCCCTCGTCACCCCACTCGGGACAAGGATGTCAGAAAATGGATGGCTGTATGTATTATTCTTCCAGTTGTTACATATTCTGTATATTAATCTCTTGCTACTGTTGGCTGCTGCCTCTCTTGGGAGAATATAAACTTGTAAATTTGTTCCCCATACACTCACTGTTCATCAGCTGTCTTCACCCCACCACCCGTGTTTGTTGCTGCGGTGAACACGGATCATGATCCCACCGTGTTATTTATTCATGGCCGGCAACCACGGCCGTAGTGGCGCGAGCTTCTCCCCGAGCATTGTCCATCTGCTGGCTCGCCCACTGTACACGAAACGGTAACGTGAGTCCTCAGGAGGTGCACTAATGGCTGCTCGACTGTTAACGCTTCACACTATTTATCTCTGTAATAACACCGCCGTTAATTATAATTAGCGTCCTGTCGCCGGGATGTGATTTATCCGTCCCCGCAGAAGCGGAGGGGGATAAACAGCGAGGTAAAGTGTGACCCGAGCCGCTTTTATTTGATCACCGCCTGCGCTGACAGGGCCTCGCCCTCTCACAAGACACTTCCAGCATGGGAAAACATCAACTCTAATTGTTCCCTATAAGGAACCGTAATCCGTCTCCGAGGACTGCTCTGCACATCATTTTACACAAAGCCCGAGATAATTTAATTTCCACGGAGGGAGCGTTTGGCTTTACGCTGTAATAGAAAATGAAGACATGCTGTCAGAGTCCCAGAACAGGTGCCACGGTATCAAGATAAGCACAGGCTTGAAGCATTTTTTTTTTTATTACACTAATTATTACACTAATAAGTTGAGAGTAACTTACAGTTTCCTTGTAAATTGAAATTTGGTGATTTCAAATGTTACTGGATGATTAAAATTTTCCAGAAATCATCGCAATAAATGATCATATTGTTGTCTGGAGATCATTTTCAAGCATAATGTATCGGCACATTGATGCAAGTTTACCCTCTCAGAAAGCAATAAACTCGGATTTTGAAAAGAACACACCACAACTGGAGTTGAATGAGTAGCCGAAATTAAACGCAACAGCCAAAAACGATAAATAAAAAGGAAGCAAACATTCCTGCCTTTTAAGATATACTGAGCAATGGAAATTATGAAGTTAATTTTGATTTATCAAGTGATTAATTGATTCATTTCTTACTACAGACTTAACAGCAAATTGCCCACTTCTAAGAGATAGTACACGTGTTAGTCCTCATTAATATAAACATGTCATCAGTTGTGTTTGCTTTAAATCTGAGCAAAACATTACAGTGTTCAGAATTCATTTGCAGAGACAGGTGGACAAATACACCTTTGTTTACACACTGAGGTACAACATTCACAGCTTATGAGTTATTATGTCGCAGTCACAATTGTAACCATATCAAGCTAATGATATGCGTCTGGGCTGAGAAAATATTTAATATGCAAAGTAGCTGTTTGTCAGAGCTGGCAAAAGATTCCATGAGGCCCTGGGCAGAATTTTATTCAGAGGCCCCATTTTCCACCACCAACTGCAGCATTAATTAATTGCTTTCCACATTGTTCATAGTTTTTTTTTTGTTTGTTTTTTTTGGATTCAAAAGATTTATAGAAGTAGAGGAGAAGCCAAATTTAATGTTATGTTCATGAGAATCCACAGAAAAAAAACAACTTTTACCTGCTTTTGTATTTATGCTTTTTTATTTGTTATTTTACCAGCTCACAAGTAGTGCTAATAATTAACTTTAAACGATGAACGTGTTAGCATAACTTTCAAGTCTAAACAATTTTTCTTTGTAAGGGTACAACAGGTACCGTGTGAATACAAGTTCTCTTCAGGTCCCAAAGAGTTTTATACTCTTATTTTTTTTATTGTAGTTTCTTAATTGGGTTATATTTTTACCTCAAATTTTTCACTTAGCATTATGTTTTTTTTTTTTTTTTTCATTATTGCCCGACTAGAGATTGACATTGCAAATGATCTTAGGCAAGAAATGTTTGAAGACAAACATTTGTCCCCCAATAAATATTGTGTGTTTGCCAGCAATGGCCATCGTTCCATTTTTTGTGTGTGCAGCGTAGCGGAATGCAAAACTGAGGAAAAATAACATGGAATTAGTTTGAAATAACATGGAATTAGTTTGAGGGTGTTACAGTTCAATCGAGCTCAGCGCAGATTCAAATGCAATAAGATTCCTTTGCATCACATAAACATCATGCTGCTTCCACCTGCCACCAGATACTGCATCTGATGTCATGCTGTCAGCCTTAAAAATTCATCAATTATTTTAATATACAGTGTCTTATCACTGAATATACCTTGATGGATCAGTAGTAGATATTTGGCAATAATTTATTTAATTTTTCCCCCCTTAAGGGAAAAATAATAAAACAATGATCAGCAATGCATCAGCAAACTACTCTGCACTGGCAGATAAAATAGCATGCCCCATCATGTCCACTGTAACAAATACCTGCACACTGCAACATCTGATCAGTCCAGTTAGATAAACATGCTTAGGTTCTCAACACACTGCAGCGAGGAAGTGTGCCTTACTTTGATCTTTAAATACCCTCTAACGTTAACTTTTAAGAGAAAGGCAGACGCTCCCTTGGATCTCTGCTGCATGAGCACCTACCATCTCTTTTTATTTATTTATTTATTTATTTTTTATTTTTTTCATTCTCCCTCCAACACCACCACCATCTGTCCCTTTCTTCCATTTCATGTGCTCAAGCGTTATCCACACCCCTCTCATAGCAACAGCACGTCGCCCCCGCGCCTTGCAGTGGATTTTTCTTCCTCTGGATCTGCGCCTCGCACCATGCAGACGGTCCCTCGGCCCTGCCTGACGGCTCAGTGTTCCCCCCTCCCCCAACAGCCGTGCTCCTATTTCACTCAAAGATGGCGTCGGCTCTAGAGCCCCTGGTCCTCTGGCTGCATTTTTAGCCTTGTTGTTGTCTTCGTTCCCCAACGGTTCTGGCACCTTCTTCGCAGCGGCTCGACACGAAATTCCGGTGAGTAACAGCGGAAGTCGGATAGGGTTCGAGGAGATTTGTGTGTTTTTTTTTTCCTTTCTTTCTTTTTCTACCAGAGTGAGCTTCACCCGAGCTTCCCTCGGAAACCAGAACCGGACCAGCTTTGGCTTTCAGGGGGAACCGCGAGAGGTAGCGGGAGAGAGGGCTACGGAGGGATGGTGCCCGCGGAGGTGGGTGGGTGGCTGAGTGGAGGGGGGCTCGGAGAGGAGGGGAAACCAAAGGCCTAGGCGCTCCGCTGTGGCGGCCTTGTCTCTCCACCTCACCGCAGGCTTGAAGCGACACAAGAGGGCGGTTGGTGAAGGGAGGAAGTCCGCCTAGGTGGAGAGCCGCTTTGCAGGGACGGTGTGTGAGCGGGCAGAGGCTGCTCGCCCGTGCTGAGTGCAGAGAACTAGGCCGCGTAGCATAATGCTGCAGAGTCCGCCGCTCGGATACCTTCAGTGTTGCACTTGCCCGCTAGCCGAGATGGCCGTCTGCAAGTTGCATTGTGCCTCTTATATAAAGGCCGCAGTCTCACGTTAGTATCATGACATTCAGAAGAGGATTCCTCGTCTTGTTTGTGTTGCTGGAAATCGCCACCGAAGCGGGAATGTGGCGTGTTTTCTGCGCTGGAGTGTTAGCCGTTCTCTTGTTACATGCTGTTTACGTCTCGGGGTAGCGAGTTACGTTAGTAACAGTGTGGTAACGCTAGCTCGCGGGCTACAACGTTAGCTTGCCAAACAGCACCGGGTAACGGGAGACTCTTGTTTGTAAATACGTGTCAGACTGGAAGTACATATTTAAAATTGAGCGGCACAACGTAATAATAACCCTTTAACGATGCAACAAATGCCTCTGGTTGGTCTTTTACCTAGCCCGTGAGCTAATGTTTGCTAGCTGTGTGCGCGTTTGACTACACGGTGTTTACATTTAGCAACCCAGCTGACCAGGTGGCTGGTTGTCCAGGTTTCAGGAGTGTTTCGTTGGTTTCATTTGTCGCTGGGACGCAGCACCTTTATTCAAAGCGACATTTAGCGTTAGCCACATTAAAACTCAATTATATACCTTGTATTGACCCGTAATGACGGTAATTAGCATGTTCACACGTATCAGAGCTCCGCTCGCAGCTTTGAATTGTTAATGTGAAAAGGAAAGCATGGCTTTGTTTACACTGATCAGGCATTACACCTTGACCACTCTCACAGGGGAAGTGAACGGTACTATCTTATCATCAGAGCAACCATTAGTGGATAGGATAGGATATATTAAGCCTATTAGAAGCAGGAAGCTTAGGGATTTGAGTAAGTTTGATGTGGTCAGTGTGGTTTGATCCAACAGACGTGTTATAGTAGCTCAGGCTGCTTAAGAACTTTATTTATTGCTTTTTTAAAAAAAAAAAAACATCTTTAATCATGTACTTTGAACAGTTTGTTGTGAAAATATGCCTTACAGAAGGTGAACCTTTGCGGTTTTGAAAGAAACTGGTAACAAAAATATCCGGAGAAGTTGCATGTACATCTGTTGCCATATACATTTATGTAATGTATATTTTCCTGTTTGCTGTCTGTTTTCTGACAATTTGTTTCTCTTCAATGTTTTCCACAGTTTTCATCAGCTGTTGAGGCACAGTGGACTCGTAGGTGATCAAACCTGACTTCTTCTCTGTGAAGAGAAATTCCCTCCACTCCACAGATGAGAATCCCACACCAGTGAAAGAAGAACAAGTGGAGACAAGAGAAGAAGAAAAAAAAAAAACGTGGATTTGGAACTATTTATTCTGCTTCCTTCCTCTCTTTATATTGTAACACTAATCTCATGTTCAGGAGACCTTGATCGAATCTGTCAACTCGCACTACGACGTGTTTACTTCACCTCTGGCAGAAAACAGACTCTTTTTTTTTTTAACACTTTAACGGAAGAAGGACTTTATTTTTGCGACTGTGAGCGCTGCCACCTAAATTAAGAAATCAACCTGTTTTTTTTGTTGTTGTTTTTGTGCTCTGTGGGAATTTAATTTCTAAAGATCTGCTGCTTTTTCCACTTCCTCCTGCTTCCTGCCAGGCACGCTCACCTGGTTAGGAGCGGGCGGCAGGTGGACTGTATTTTACCAGGTGGCGGATCGGCTCAGGGTAGATTGTGCTATGATCAACAGCTCCTTTCCGTGTTGCTCATACTCAGCTTCTGAGGGACTCTCTGTGCGGCCCCAGGACAAGGGATAGTAAGCTGGTTGAGGACGAAGAGGAGGCGGCGGCGCTACGGCGCAGGCCAGGCACTTATTCGGCTCACGGTTCTCTATTTTTTTTCTTATCTGTATTTTTGTTGTTGTTTTTTGTTTGCGGTCCTTGCGGTAAGGCCTCTGGGCCACTGCATCTGCCCAGGCCGCAGCTATGGTGAAGCTGGCCAACCCGGTTTACACCCAATGGATCCTAGAGGCCATCAAGAAGGTCAAGAAGCAGAAGCAGCGACCGTCGGAGGAGCGCATTTGCAATGCGGTGTCGATGTCCCACGGTTTGGACCGCAAGACGGTTCTGGAGCAGCTGGAGCTCAGCGTCAAGGATGGCACCATCCTTAAGGTCACCAACAAGGGCCTCAACTCCTACAAGGACCCAGACAACCCTGGGCGCTTGTCTCTGCCGAAGCCAAAAGGTGGCGGCGGCGGAGGCTCGGGAGGTGGTGCAGCTGCATCAGCGGGAGGCGGCAGCAATAACGGCCCCAGCGGCATGTCTCATACGCACTCCGGAAAGAAACCCGGACTCGACTGGAACAAGCTGATCAAGCGGGCACTGGAGGGCCTCCACGAACCCGGCGGCTCCAGCCTGAAGAACGTGGAGCGCTTCCTGAAGTGCCAGGCGGACGTGGCGGCCTACCTGTCGAGCAGCGGCTCCATAGGAGCCGGCATCTTTCACCAGCAGCTGAGGGTGGCTCTGAAGAGAGCGGTGGCGCACGGCCGCGTGGTCAAGCAGGGGCAGACTTTCCAGCTGGTGAGCCGCTGTGGAGGTGGCGGCAGCGGCGGCTGCCAGAACGACGGGACTGGGACGGTGTCTCTGGAAACGCTGCCGCCCGTTCGACTGCTTCCCCACGAGAAGGACAAGGTAACGGCACCGAACGCATCTCAGTCCAGACGTAAACACCATTACTGTCAGATTTACGCCAGTCAGCGTCAGGCTGGCCACCACAACAAATTTTGCTGAACGATAAATTGTTCCGGAAGTTTTTTGCGATAGACAATAATAATATTGCTGTTTTGAGGCCATTATGTAGTAACACAATGGTACAAAAATATAAGTGCATATTCTCAAAGATCAACAAACTTTTAATTCAGGGAAACAACAAATAAAATTAATTATGAAGTCTCTGTAAACAAAGTCATCTTTCAAAAAAAGGGATAGTTGAGACCAAAGCACCAATTTTATCATTCAGTTTTTGTTAGAAAAGGAGAGAAAAGAGGAACGATAAATAATTCAAGTGAAATTTATTGAGCTGTTTTCAATTTACCACACGATTTATTGCAACGTCATATTGTTGTGTGTTACACAACAAGAGACTCTGTTGAGTCTCTTGAACATTTTGGGCTCCAAAGGACAGATAAGTATTGCTAATAACTGAAGCAAAGTTTAGTGAAACAAGCTAATTGTAGAGCAATGTTTATTCCTAGTGTCAAACTATTATGACATAAACATTGAAGACAGTTGGTTTAAACCACAGCTCTTAATTTTGCTAAAACTGTGCAGAGCCAACAATAATAATAAAAAAAAAAAAAAAAAAAGCAAATAAATGTAGATGTTTTACGTATGGAATAAAACCTGCATTAAATTTTGACAACAGAATGACAACTTTTAGTAATATTTCATTTTTAGGGATGCACCAATTCAAAAATTTGGACCAATATCCCCTCTTATTGTTGGGGTTATGGCTGATAACTGATATTTACTGATGTATATACATCTTGTATCCAGGTGTACTACTATGACACCGGGGGGGAAAAAAAACAACTTCACCACTGCTTCTTTGCTTCAGTTAAATTTCCCACAATCCTTTGCTGCGTCAGTATTACGCGACCTCCTCCCCTTCCCTACAAAAACAAATGTCGACATGATGGAAGTATGTATCTGTTGTTAATATCGCTTTTATACCAGTTTTATCTATCAGACCAATACGATATCTTAAAAATATTGCTGATACTGATATCTTAAAAATATTGCTGATACCGGTCGCTACCGATGCTAATACCGATAAATCGGGCATACCAATTTTTTTTTCTCATCAAAATTACTAAGAGTTTTTTTTTGTTGTTGTTGTTTTCCTTTTGATTCAACCATTTTCCACTAACATAAACATCTGATAGAAGACAAAGTTTCCAGATAGACAATTGTGGTTCTTTTAAAAGTACTCACAAATTTCCTATTGTAAAAAGTACTGGAGTCTTCTTTTTATGAAAGGTTATTTAACATTTGTTAAATAACATTTGTGGCTCCAAACAGGTTTAGTTTAGCCGGACAAAACGACTCATTTGGTTTGTAAAAGTTTCTGGTTTAAACCAATCAGGATGACCCGGTTTGTATCCAACAGGATCAAGAAGATGAACTTGATCTGTAAAACCAACTTTACAGACTCTGATTGTCAGGCTTTTAAAACGTATTTGTCGTTTGAAGTTGGGGGATATCAACCTGTTTTGCCAAAAAGTTAACTCCAGTTTTCACATGATAATTTTGAGTGGTCTAAAAATCAAGCAGTTTAACGGGGACGTGATTCGCCAACACCAAATCGTTTGGTATCAAATGCTGTATGTTGTTCGTTCTTTTCTTTTTCTTTTAGACAGGCGCGTGAGTAATGTCTTCACAGGTATGCCTTGTTTGTTTTTCGTCCGTGGCCGGCAGACTTGTTTTCACCCGTTAAAAGAGGAAGATGAGGTCAGGCTTAGAGAGTCATGTGGCTCCCAGCCTCCTGCAGCGAGCGCAGACCAGCTGCAGGGCTGCTCCCTGTCAGCATCTGTCAGGAGATGCGAATAAGAGAGAAGGAAAGCGAGGGAAAAAGGAAGCAACGAGGACAAGAAAGAGAAAAGAGGAGGTGGTGCGTAGCAGAGCCAGAGGGCGAGGCCTGGATGATGCAAGCTTCTGGCCTCTGGAAGGAGAAAGAGGGAGAGGAAAGTGAGGGAGACAGAACAAGAGGGGGGGAGGCAGACATGCAGGCGACAGAGGAGAGAGGGAACACACCCACCTCTGTAACCTGATCAGAGAGAACAGCCGTCTGCTAACCTCAGCAGACCCGTTACCCCGAGTTACCGCGTCTTAAATCTACCTGAGCGCTTTCCGCTATCGGCCCGTTACCCAGACGTCGTCGACCTTACCAGTTTTTCGGCTCGCTGCCAGCTTTGTCTAAGATCCAGGGTGCCAAAGACGGTGAAGATGCCGACAGCCGCACGCGCAAACCCAGACGAAAGGATTAGCCCACAGAGCAGGCCGCGGGTCACGCGGGGTCGGCCCAACATGGTGACCCTCTTAAGGGGAAACGGAGAGCGACCTGTTTCTCTAGAGCTAGACAGACAAACATTAGTTTAAGTAATACGTTTTTACTTTTAATACACTGGTTTGCAGTTCTAAAAAATAAACTTGATGAATCAACAAGTTGTTGCAGGATATTGCTTTTGGGTGTGAAACTGTGCTGAAAGTGAGCAGATTGGCTCAAAAGTTGTTTTGTACACAACAGAATGACAACTTTTAGTAATATTTCATTTTTAGGGATGCACCAATTCAAAAATTTGGACCAATATCCCCTCTTATTGTTGGGGTTATGGATGATAACTGATATTTACTGATGTATATACATCTTGTATCCAGGTGTACTACTATGACACCGGGGGGGAAAAAAACAACTTCACCACTGCTTCTTCTTCTTTGGTTCTCACAGAACATACACACTGATATGAGGGTGCACCAATCAACCGGTTGATTGGCCCCAGTTTTCGAAATATTGGCCTGTCGGCCGAGATTTACATGCAAAACCAATCTGTGCAACAGCAAAGTCTGGGCAGGGTGATAAATCGATTTCCATTGATTAATTCAGCGAGTCTAAGGCCTGTTGTCGTGTTTGACAAATGTGTTTTAAAGTTTCTATTTATTTCAACTTTTATGATTGAATATTAGGAAGAGGCTAATATATACATCTTTAATTACAAGATTAAACTCTTATTAAGAGCAAAATAGTAACTCCAACACAAAACAACAGTTAAAATGAAGAATGTTGTGAAATTACACTTTGGTGAGAGAATACTAAATAGAAATACTTCATCTTTTCACACATCAACATCAAATTATCTTTAGTAGGAGGACTTTGAAACGATTGTGCAAAGCTGTGTATTTAAAAAAAAAAAATACTCAAACTTATCTGGTTTTATTTATTTTTGAAGCCTACCTGACAGCGTAAGTTATTTAAAAAAAAAACTCGACATCAACCAAAGTTCGAATCAGCTAATGGGGCTTTTTAAAAATCGTCGATTGGCCAGAAAATTCCAATTAGTGCGCCATTAACCCCTTTTATAAATGGCTGTGAAAGATTTCACCCACTAAAATAAAGTTTAAATATCTTCCGGTTCCTGTTAGGATTCATTTCCTTATTCACTATCAAACATCCCCAAAACACCAGATGCACTCTAGAAGGAAAACAAAGTCGGTCATTCCTCCAGCGCCCTTCAGTCTTCAGAGAAAATCACAAAATTGCCGCAGCGTTCCGGACGTTGGCATTCGAGTCAATCTGATCGCTTTTCCTGTTGCCACTCTGTCGTGTTTTCCCAGCATCTCCGTCGACTTGCCACGGGTTACCGCCCGCGCCGCCGGTGTGAGCGGCAAATGTGTCAAAAAGATTAAACTGTGCGCCATAAATAAAGGCAGAGATTGCTGTTGCGTAATCACTCCCTCCTGCCCCCCCTCCCCCACCCGTACACTCTGCTTCGCTGGGCTCTCCACTGGCACATCATCGCCTCGCATGATCGCTGGCAGATATGATTTCCAGGGGAAAGAAGTGAGAGAGGGCGAGTGGAGGGAAATCAAAACAAATGGCTGAGCACTAGCTTTGACCCCATTTGCGGGGAGATTTGTGCATTCGGTTGCAGCTGATGGTTGCATCGGGGGCGTTCTATTCAAACGGGATCCCAGAGCCTATTTCTGGCTCCCCTAATAGGGTGCCATTGCCAGGTCATGAAGGGGGAGAGAAATGGGTGAGGGAAGTCAACTAGGGGTCATGGATGTATAGGTGGCAAAGCTCATTGCTTCCCTGAGCAGCCATTAGGTGGGACGGGCTTAACGTTCAGCTGTGTGTGTGGTTATGTACTTTAGCGTGTGTGTTGTTGTTGTTGTTCATCCAATCACAGTAGGTGAAGGCAGCCTTCCTGCCCGCCGGTTGCCCTCTCCCTAACAGCTGGAGCGGGGTGAACCAGAGTTCTCCACGTAGCCAGGCCGTGTCACGGCGAGGACGTGTGAAAAACCCGACGCGTTCGCTACGCACACCTCCCACTTAGCCCCTCCCCCCTCCAAACTGTCCCACTGACCTTCCCCCGATGTAATATTTCTTTGGTTCTCGGTGGCTACCGTATCTCCAGCTCCCGGAACTGTCGCATCCTCATGGCGAATGCTGATTGGCCGGATTACTACTGTGATGCGTTTTCTTTCCCGTCTTCTGCTGCAGTTGCAGCATGGCGTTGGGATTTTGTTTGCATTTGTAAATCCAGGCGTTATGTCTGGAGATTCCATTCGGAAATGGTTTGTTGTTGTTGTTTTTTTTTTGTTTGTTTGTTTTTTTTTATTTTATAAACGAGGGATGCACTGATTGCAGATTTTTGTCTGTTCACCGATTTCCCACAATTAAGGAAATCGACGCTGAGAAGTAGACTGGCCTGTGAATCGGTGCTCCCCTGTCAGAGGCGAATTTTCTGCCCAGAGCCTACAGTCGTGTTTTACAGCACGTATTTCTTTGAACTTTGATTCCATGTTATTTCCCATAAGGGATGATTAAAATGAAAGCAAGTTTTTTGGTTTTTCTGATATTTTTTGTCATTTCTTTATTTTTTTATTAAAGGAAAACATTTATTCTCTTGTAAACATCTCGTTGCCATAGTATTAGGGCCTCTCTGCCACAAAGTATTTAAGAACGAAGCAAAAGATTTATTAATTTTTTTTGCTTTTTTAATTAAAAATAATGCACTCCACCACTAAATGACAACCTGCAAAAGAAAACTTGGACTAGACCAGAGACTCATCTTCCAGCAGGAAACGAACCCTAAGCACACATCCGGAGCTACGCCGGAGCGGCTTGGATCAAAACAGTGGCCTAGTCAAAGAAAATCCCATGCGGTGCAGAGACAAATGGCGGTTCTCTAGCGTTATCGCCCAGCGGGGAGCGTTTACCTTGAGCTCACCAGTCGGTGAGCGGCATCTGGCATTGGCAGCGTGTCTGCAGCAGAGCCGCTGTCCAGCTAGCCAATGTGTGGAGCAGCTGTGGAAGTAAGGGCTGGAGGCCGGCCAGACGTTTGATGCCGTCGTTAAGATTTCTGCTCCCTGGCTAACCTCTACATAGATATTTATGTATATAGAGTTAATGTTTTTATGGAGAGCTGATGGAAGACAGGGGAGTTTGATATTTCATGAAGTTACAGAGTGCCTGGAAGCTGGTTGCCGTTCAGGAATTTGAGTTTTTTGATGATTAGGTTTGCTCTGCTGTGACCGTCTTTCCTTCTTTTTTTTTCTTCTACTATTTCTTTTCCTCATTGTTCTCTCTTTTCTTGTCTTTTCCTAAGCTTCTGTTTCAGCAGGGAATGCTGGAGCTCAGTTTGGTGTTTTCTGTAACTTCTCATGCCAGTTTGCAACATCTATAATCGTGCAGCATTTCGCTGCAAATGTTACCAAAATAAAAAACGTCGCTCGTGGAGAGATCATGATGAGGCAATTTAGGATGTTTTCTAAGTGTAACATGATTTTATTTTTTTTTTTTTTTTAAACAATTTAACAGAAAATTGGATTCTGGGCTAAAAAAAATTGACATTTTCTGCACCTCTTGTCATTATTTTGCTAATTTGGATTTTTTTTTTCACAAAGAGAATCCATCACACCTGAAGATTTTTGGGGCCAAATCATTCACCTGGATAAAAATGTCTATTTCTATCTGCTTTGCAAAAGCACAAAATCTTAATTTTTAGTCTTAATTTCCAGTGCAGATATCTGAAATAAGGCAAAACTAAATTAAAGGTAACTTTTCAACATATGTAATCTTGTCTTAAGTAAGTAATTCTTGAATATAGATAAAAATTACATATTTTTTTATGCACAAAAAGGCATTTTTCTCATTTCAAGTTAAAGAAATCTGCCTGTGGAACTGGTACTTTATTTACTATACTCAAAAATTATTTATTTGAATAAGTCTCGACTTTTTGCTGAAAGCCTACCTGTAAGATAGATTTTTCTTCTTTCAAGTGTAAAAACATGTTGGTCCTAGAAACTACACAATTTTGTGATCCGTGCAGTGTGAAGAAAAGTACGGTGGCCTCGGAGGATCAACAAAGTGACCAAAAGAAAAATAATCTAAATGGAAGTAATGGTAAAACTGAAGTTATAATAAACTTGCCAACATAACTTCTATCGTTATTGGATTGTAACTTTTCCATTGCGTTGACCGTCTTTTGATTTCTTTCTTTTCCTGTTGAATCCTAGAGTATTAATATCACATTAATGATGGAAAACATTTGAAAATTACATATTTAAAAAAAAATAAATTTTTTATTATTATTTTTTTGAATCCCAAACACCAGACATGCGCACAGGGCCGTAAACGCTTTCGAGACGCACCGTGGGCGGTTGAGTCAGGCAGGGTCGGACCGGGTCACGCTCACCTGGGCGTGTTTCTCGACAAAAACCGGTTACCCGCCAGACGGGTTTTGAATTCAGTTAAGGCGCTAATTTGAAGAACTAGCGAGCTGCTAGCCGTCACCACGAGACGTGAGCTCAAAAATCCTTACCTCTGCTACAAAACATTCACAGACCTACACAGACATGTCGGTCATGAGAAACGGTGAGGGTGAGAAATCTCCGGAGTGTCGTTGTGTTGCTAACGTCCATCTTGGCAGCCAGGGTTAGAAAAAGTCTGAAACGAGGAGGAGCAGTTCTCAGGAGGAATGTGTTTCTGCAGCTCCTGTGTCCCTGCCACTGAAGCAGGATTAGCTCTTTTTTTCTTTTTCTTTTTTTATTTTTGAGTATCTGCTGGGGATTAATTTCCAGTGACAGCCTGTAATCTGAACCCAGTTGTAGCCGAGGTGACGCTCACTTTTGCGACGTTTAAAGGGTTAAATGTCAGGAATGATCGAGGTGTTGGTCATACCCAGGCTGCCACTGCTGCAGATTTTCTCTGGTTTTTTCCCCCCTTTTTTGCCCTCTTGTTATTTTTGTCTCCTCCGTGTCTCTTTATTTTCTCGCTTTTTTTTTCTTTTTTTTTCTTTTTTTTTCTTTTTGCGACCCCTCTGTTTCTTTTTCCCCATCTTGTGGCTTTGTGTTACTCCACATCTTTGTTCTGTTGAGCTCTATAATTATTTTCAGAATGTTTTAAGATCATATGGAGACTTTTCCGTTCCCGGTGCAGGATTATAGTTTAATATTCTCCACTATTGGGGCGGGAAAAAAAAAAAAAAAAAAATACCCGAAACCTCTCACTGTTAAGCCGCTGCTTATCCTCCTCCTTCCTCCTCCGCTGTGTGTTTACCTCTTCCTCCTTTCACCACGTCCCTGTCTGTGTTTCTCAGGTGCTGTGCTGCATTAGGTGTAACGGGGGGTGTGTGTGTGTTGCAGGCAGCCTGAGTCAGAAGGAAATGAACCTAATAAATCAAGTTCTTGTCCCTGTCTCTTCCCAGCCAAAACAACGTGCCTACCTTCTTCTTTGCTGCTGCACTTTTTGGACAAAGGCTATCTTAAGACTTAATGAGTTTCTCAGGTATTAATCCATTTGTTTTTGGTTTTTTTTCCAACAGAATCTATGCGAATTATGCAGTTTTGGTTACTTTAATTTCTTCATATTTTGACATTTTTGAGGTTTTCTGGAGAACTTTGCTTCCGTTTAAATCACCTTTGACTCCAAGCCCTGCTACTTTGCAACAACACCGGAACCCGTGTGCAGTGGGGCTGAGCGATATCAGGGGGAAAATGGGTGATAATACTGGACTGTGATAATTGTACTTCTTTATTCTTGCAATAAAAAGTAAACGGTGCGGTGTTTATGCCTTCTGCTTTTAGCTTATAGCAAACATAGACCAGAGACAGGGCTGTATAGAAAATCAATAATCTATATCGCAATAGGCACTTGATCAATATCAATAGATAATGCGTCTGATAGAATTTTCAATAACGCAGAGCTCGAACCGCACAGCATTCTGGGGGATGTAGGCAGAGGAAAGGCATTAGCCACGCAAGTTTTCTCATGACGTGTTCAAAGATGTTGCAGTTCTGGTAAATGTGCAGCTGTAATATCTCTTAGTTTTGCAACCGTAAAATTTGCAGTAGTTAGATGCAAAGGAAAGACATTTCCATCAAGAGAAGCTGGATCAGATCATTTAGGGATGGTTATGAATATGTTTACAGGAGCAATGCACTGATGGCAATTTTCTGGACAAACACTAAACCTTCAAAAGCCCGACATGCTGATTTCAAAGATATCAATTTATTTATTTTTTGGTCTGCAGAGTCACTAAGGCTATGTTGACACGGCAGGCAAATGTTGATCAAATCTGACGTTTTTTTATTTTTTTATTTTGAGGTTAGTTACCAGGACAGACGTGGTAGAATGAATGTGAACTCCCAAAACTGATTCTTCTTTTCATTTCGAGTCACATCCATCTGTCCACTCTCTGTGAATGCGATTCCAACGGGAACAGCCAAAACGAATTTGATGTGACTTCGTCGGCACGTTGCGCCGTCGTTTGCCAAAGTTGTGCACCGCGGGAGCAAGATGGACGACAGCTGTGACAGTAATCTGCCCCCAATGCAGTCCAATGCCACCCAACACTCCCGCTCTTCTTCCCAGACATGAATCGCTGCAAATAAATTCACATGAATGCATGTTTGTGTTGGGACACACAGTGCTGCGTGAGACGTCAGCGTTGTTGTGCTTTGCGCATGTGGGTCAGTTTGGAACCGCAAACCGTTCTCTCAAAGCCAACATTTTAAAAGTAATGCTAAAAACCTCCGCCTTGATCTGTAAACCCTCCAGGGCTGAAACGATTAATCGTGATTAATTGATGATTGAAGTGACGGTCAACTAATTTGGTAGTTGATTAATCTTTAACTAGATTAATCAAGGCTCACAAAAAGCCCGTTTGTTGAATCAATTAAAAATGTCCATACATTTTTAATTATATAAACAAGATAAAAACACCTTTGTCTGTAAATATCGGTTTGGTTGCCTGGTTCAAATTGTGTAAAGGAAAGCTGTCATTGCATTTTGGATCATGAAATGTTACTTTTTTTTTTAAATTCAAGTACTATTTCTTTCAGTGTATTTTTACATTGTACAAAAAAAACCCTAAGACATTAAATGAAAAATCTGCAGAATATGCTAATTTTTCTAATTCGATTAGTCAATTTGATCATTAAATCATCAGATTAATCAATTATTAATTGAGTTAATCGATTTAAGTGATCGGATTAATTAATTGATTAATCGCATTTAAAAAAAAAAAAAAAGTTGCCAAAGAATAATCTATTGCGAAAATAATCGTTAGCTGCAGCCCCATAACTTCCTACCTCACAGTTATCAGCACTGATTAGCTCTTATCAATACGGCGACTTCGAGAATTCGGCGGGACTTTTCCGTCTCGATTTGTGCCCCTGCCAGCGCTGCTGTCTGCTAGCCGGGCGTTGGGGTCGATTGGCCGCAGGTTGCAGATGGCTTAACAAACCCATGATGACCTTTTGCACAGTTCAATTGAAAATAAAACTTTCTCTTTTATGCAAATCCAGGCGAGCTTTTACTGCCGTCTCCATTTCCTGTTGCAGATGACAACTGAAACTGTGCGAGATAACATCGCGCTTGGTGTCTTGGTTTCATAAGCCTCATAAAGGAGTCTGAGCAAAGGCGTTAGCAGCTATTTGTCACAGTCTGTGAAGAATTTTGTTTAATAGCAAATATGGAAAATGTTTCTGGTTTTTGAATAGTTCTGTGCAATTTAGGCTTTGTGTTAAATAACTAAATGCGTCAAGTGACTGAAGAAGGTTGATTCCAAAAATACTTACTAAAAACAGCTCCATTTTTTTTAATCTCTACCATAACTTTAGCGGTTTTTGAAGCTGCAGGAGTTTTGGGACTCTGTTCTATTTTTTTATGCTTTTTTTTTTTTTTTTTTTTAGCTTCTTATAGTCTGAATCCTTTTTGCTTTTGTTGGAACAGAAGCGCCTCCCTCCAGCCTGAGATGTTTGCAGTCAAACTGTGGGAATCGGACCAATATAAAAGCGAAGCGATCAGAAAGCTTCACTTCAGCCTCGCCAGATTGTTGAAGACATTTCCTTCCCTTTGTTTCTAGCTTTTTCCCCCCACACGGCTGTTAGCAAGCACCGGCCCAGATGTCATGCAACTTGTTTTTGCCCAGGCCTTTTCTCTCTCTGCCGCTCGGCTACAAAGCTGAGCCTCAGAAAACCAGCTGGTCTTAGACTGGCTTATTCTCTTCTGTTTTCCTTTCTATTCAATGTTCTCCTTCTCAGAGCTGTGTCTCTTTTCCAAGTCTCCAACTTTATTGCTTCTCTTATACGGATGCTCACTGTCTGACAAGCTGGACAGGAATTCATCAACTCTCTCTTCTTTTTTTTTTTTTTTTTTTTTTTTAATATGATTATTTGTACTGGGGTTTTATTTTAAACGTTGGAAATAGTTTTGTTTTTTTTCCCCTTCCCCCCCATGACACTTTCTCCTCATAAAGAGTCTTTGTTTTTGAGGTCTGCACACATGGAGCGTATTGGATTAAATGCAGATCTTCACTTGCAGTTTACTGAAAACAGCAAGTAATTGTGTTACATTGCAGGGTATTATGGTTGTGTTTGATGTTCGGTTCAACAATCTGCTTACATTTAGGCTCTGCTATGATGCAAAAATCTGAATATTGTGTCGAATTTCCAGGTCTTGTAAAGCGCTAACCAGTTCTGTTCTAACTTCTATCTGGTTTTCCTTTAGAAGCTGTAAGAACTGTTTGTGTGAAGCTTTATATCTGTTACACCTGAATTTCTTCGTGGGTAGACACCAGGTTATATCAGAGGACCGTAGCATCCATACATCTCCAGCATGGGGCCCCGGAGTCTGATGCGGAGACGTTTTTTTACAGTCTCCAAGACTGTAACTTTCTTCCATTGTGTTACCATTTTAAAATCAGGACTAAACTAGGGCTGTTGTAAAAGATTATTTTAGTAATCGAGTACCCTATAGAATATTTTTACGATTCGAGGAATATTTCTTTCTTTCTCTCTCATATTCCTACCGTTCGCTCTGTAGGAACAAACGGTTCCTACCGTTACAAACCAAAAAAAAATCAAAGCAGCACAGTTTTACAAAGATGTTTGTGGACGTCAGAATAATTGTCACGATTTTTTGTGTTGTCGCAATCGTGACGAAGCGATTTCGACACCACAAAACCATCGCACCGCAAAATTCAACAATCCTTATTTCTCCCCCAGACCCTGACAAAGTGCCGCACAATCCAACACCGTGCTGCTAGCACTTCACAACGACTCATAGGCGGAAGTAAGAGCGCTGCCCTCCACAGATTATGATCCGGCGGAGCACGGTGCGCTACATAATGAAACGTAATTTAACGAAGCTTTGAGGCAGATGCATTTTCCTCGAGGAATTTTAATAATGGAGGTACTCGAATCGTTTCATCCCTAGACTAAACCACTCCAAAGTTGACGAGTGTGCTATTCCAACTAGCTTGATCTCTTTCTGTGCTTCTCCTGACTTGATTTGACCATCGCCAACTCCTAGCCGTTGTTCCTCACCAACAACTAATCTGCACATGACTCATTGTTTGCATCAGGTTTTGCCACACAATTTCATCCAGACTTCTTCCTTTCTACTTACTACGTGATCAGTGATCATTCGTTTCACTAATTGAATTACCAGTAAAATTATTGCCTTTTCTATTACTGCTGATATGTTTATTCTGATTAATTATGATGCATCAGTAATAATAGAAATAATTATTTACTAATTTGGTAATCGATTCTAGAAATGGGCATTTGGCTGAAAGAACAACACAATGTGTGGTAATTAAGCCAGAACTGCACAAAAATAGCTGCATTTTGCATTTATAATTAAAAACAAGTCTTTGTCTGTAAATATGTTCTACCCAAAACCTCCTCAAGTGGCGTAATTCAATCGTCACTCGGTTCAAATTATGTAAAACTATCCAATTATTAACTGGTTAAACTATAATATAGTCAGCTGATCAGCCCTGCACTGTATTGATAAGCATTTCACAGATTGAAGTATTTTTGTAGCTACACTCTTTGCTACAAATGATCAAGCGGGCACCAAAAGAATGCTCTCATTGCTCTTCAGGCGATAAAATTTTGCTTATTTATTTAACTATTTTTAAAATGTTAGCATTTTTTAAGACTTTATAGTTGGTGTTCAGGTATTAATCTTCCAATAAAATATAATATCAAGTGATGTTTTCAAATTTCCTGTCAACTTTAAACATTTTGAAGTTTAGCAAGTTTTCTGAGGGAAACCTTGCTTAACACAATCACTACTGTCAAAGTTGAACATTTTAGTAGATCAGTGTGGATTCTATTTTTAGAAAGTTCAGTTGATTGCACCAACCTGGTTGCATTCCTGTATCACATTAAGCTGAACACACACCAGCCTCACCAACGCTCTTTTGACGGTGCTCTATTCTGAGATAAAAGTACACCTGCAGTTCCTTCCACCATCACTGGTCATACATCATTTTGGGGGTTTTTTTGTTTTCATCGTTTTGTGCTTGCTTGTACATTTTAAAGTTTCGTCATTGAACCTCCCCAGCTGCGGACACTCTGCGGTCAGAATCACCCACCTAAACCACTTCAGCTAACGGCGTCGGTAAAGGGCGCGTAACCGCCGTCCTGCGATCAGCAGAGACTCCGGCACATGGCGACGCCACATAAATAATACAAGCTCTCTCACACTCCTTGTCACCCCGAACTAGCTGCTCAAACAGACACACGCTCTGCAGCGTCCGTGTGATTTCCAGCCCGCCTTTAGCGCGCTAATATACGCGGCGGCGCTCGTTGACCGTGGCGGGACGCGAGGCCTCGGCGTTGTTTTCGTGTGAAGCCGTTAATTTGACTGACGGTTGTGTCCTTCCTGCAGCCCGTGGCGGAGCCCATCCCCATCTGCAGCTTCTGTCTGGGGACCAAGGAGCAGAACCGCGACAAGAAGCCGGAGGAGCTCATCTCCTGCGCCGACTGCGGCAACAGCGGTGAGTGCAGGTTCAAACTCCTCATTTTAACGTTGGAAGTAAAGGCTATCAAATATTTTATTCGGATAAAAGATTTGAAAACCACGAACTCGAGATCTCTGCTTAAGACGTAACACGGAAACGGTTATTCAGTGGGGGGAACAAACTTTCAACCATGTTTAAAAGTCATCAGGTCACCAGTGAAACGAATGTCTCAGCAACAGATTTCCCAGGTGGATTTGATGTAGGACTGAAACGATTAATCTGATTAATCGATTAGTGAAACGATTGTCAACGAATTTAGTAATCTATTAATCGTTAACTGACTCAAAAAAAGACTGCTGAAAAAACATGCTCATAGCAGTAATTGCTGCAAAACTAAACAAAATAGACATGCATTTAAGATAAAAGTAGAATGTTTTATGTTCACCTAATTCAAGTTCAATAAATGCTATGTCATTGCATTTTAGGGAATAAAATATTTCTTTTCTTTCTTTCTTTTTTTTTTTTAAATCAGTTAAAGTATTTCTTTATTTGCAAGTATTTCTAAGATTTCATGAAAAAAGCTTACATGGTTAAATAAAAAAAAAATCTTGAGGACCTGCAATTTTATTTCTCATTTGATTAATTGTCAGAATAATCAACTGCTGAAATAACCTTCATTTATAGCTCTAGTTTGAACCAAAGGGAAAATGTTTGTAGAAAAGCACCCCCTGCCCACTGTTTCTCCAGGTGTAGGAGGTGTGATGCTGTGGGACTGCTTCTCTTCCTAAGATCTGTAAGCCTCAGGAAAAGCAGTAAAGTAAAAATCTGATTGAATCTGCAGCTGAAAAACGTTTATCATTCAACAGAGTCAGGATCCAAAGCGTGGCGAATGTGGTCGACCGCACTCAAAATCCGTCTGCTCCCATAAAACCTTTTCCTGACAGTGAAGTTTATTTCCTCCAGTTAAGGAATGTAGAGACGTAAAAGCTGCTCTTTCTTTCCCAGTGAGGTGATGCAGATTCATTGACTTTAATGTTGTGTACACACCTTTTTATTAGGATTGTAAATGAATATTTCCATATCTTTATACATCTGGCTTCTCAGCTGTCAGTGGAGCAGTCCTCAGTTTTTCCCTCTGAACTGACGGCTTCAGTAATCTCCACCTCTAGTCTCAGTCGGCCAATTGCAAGCCTCCGAGGGCTTTAATATTTTAATATGTCGCTAACAGCACTGTTAATTGCATGAACTTCAGCTACCTTTCCATCAGTTTTCTAGTTGAACAATCTGTTTCCCGCAGCAGGAGTACGAGTTTCCTGTTTATCTGAAGCGAATAAATCTAATTTCACTCTTATAGTCGTTACATGATGTGAAAAAGATCCTCCGCTTCCCTCAGCTCTCACAGATTGTCGTTCACGTCTGATCACCTACTTTGCAGCTGAGTTTGATCCTCCGACAGCTTTCAAATCCCAAAATTGTCCCGCCCCTCTTCATCTTTTATTTCTTTCACAATCATGCATCTGTGTCAAGAGCTGCCAGTCACAGCAACCAGGAATCAGTGTGTGATGTTGATGCAGTTTTGTGTGTGTGTGTGTGTTTTCCTACAGGCCACCCGTCCTGCCTCAAGTTTTCCCCAGAGCTCACGGCACGAGTCAAAGCTCTGTGGTGGCAGTGCATCGAATGCAAGACCTGCAGCAGCTGTCAGGATCAGGGGAAGAATGCGGTGAGTGGAGGAACAAACATGGCCGACTGGCAGCCAGACAGGCGGCGCCGAGCGATTCCTCTCGTTCCTCTGCTCCGTTGTGCAGAGAGAGGGGTGGCGTTTGATGAAATAATTCATTTGGATGTTTCATGTATGAAATAAACGTAAATATGCGCACACTTTTTCTGTGGACGATATGAAACTACAAAGCGTCAAAACTCACGTAAATGCACTGAAATCTGACGACATCCGGTGTTATTTAGACCAAAAAGCATCGAACCCGATGTTTTTCATGATTTTGATATTTTACTGTTTAAACGCAAACGATGAAACCGAACCACATTTATCCTCACACGGTACGTTAACACGCACACAAAATAAAGAAACTTAGAAATAAAAGTATATGAAAATCTCGCTACTTTTTACTTAAAATGCTACTTTTTCTCAGTTTTTGTCTCGTAAAGATGTGAAGCATTGGTCCGCACGCCGAAGTGCATGAAATGCATCATGGGGTCATTTCATTCTCACTAAAAGAAGAAAACAGGGTTGCATCAGCAAATTAACTCAAACCTGCTGATTAAAAATAATCAAAAGGTTTGATTATTTTTAAGGTGGTGCTATCACACGTACATAAGTGGCTGCGTGATTGAGGCACAGCGCTTTGGCTCTGACGGAGAACATCACCAATGGCAAGTTTCAGAGGGAGCGATTGATCAGAGATCATATTGATCTTCTGGGAAATGTTGATGATGGTTTATGAGCCTTTTACATTGCTCAGTCTGATCATCCTGGAGCTCTGAGCGGAAGTTAAAGAGCCGTCCGGTACCGGTCCAGCTGCAGTCTTCCTTCAGTCGAGTCGCCTTATGGACATCAAGCATTCTAGTTTTTAGAATGAACGTCCAAATTCCCACTCAAATGACTCTCTGACTCGCTGTCTGTCTTTAAATGCCGGCTGAACGCGCTACTGTTCAAACAGGCATTTGCAGAATCTCTATTTATTTATTTATTTGGATTTTTTTTTCTTTCTTTACAATGTAATTTTATTTTTGTGAGGTGACATTATGTGTCCTCAAAGCACCTTTTAAATAAAATACATAATTATTATTACAAATACTTACACTGCTTCGAACAAGGACGTTGCCATGGTTATTACATCACATGGCGGCAGACTTCCGGGTATTTATACTAATTTACATTAATATGTATTTATGGAGGCGACAGGGCGGACCAGCAGCTGCGCTCCGTTTCCAGCAAAATAGGATTTATAAAGGAAAGGCGCGCCGCCACGTGTGTGAACACGGCTTTATGCATGAGGCCCCTGATCATACCAGAATGATTTCAATCGATTTTATTTATTTGTTTTTTTTGTCCTCGCTTTATTTTCTAAAAGAAGTTAGAATATTCTCAAAAGTGCTTTTTATTCCTGTCAGCCCTTCTATGAGTTGTATGATGGAATATTAATTCAAGAAGTTTAAGAATTTATAAGAATACAGTCATACTGTCAGAAAAAAGAGGCAATTTTACCAAAAAAAAAAACACACATTAAAATTACTAATAAAAAGCTGAGTTTGTGCAGACTTATTTCAGCATCCTGTTACTGATAATGATTTGATGTTGACGTGTTAAAAGATTCAACTATTGTCTGTAAAACTTTTAATGATGTATAACTTCACAAGATGCTCATTTTAATTCTTTGTTACTTTTCATATTGGGGTTCCTGTAAAATTACTACTTCCTTCTTTAAGTATTCCAACTTTATTCTTGCAATATTATGACTTTATTCTCATAAATAAAATATAATAGTCACAGCCTGGCCCCAATATTCCATCATAGTTGACCGGAAACTTCAAAGCAAATCAATTTATCAGCCGGTTCTACGTCAGGCGCGTCTGATTTGTCGATATTTGTCTTTTTGTCTCTGCAGGATAACATGTTGTTCTGTGATTCTTGTGACCGGGGCTTCCACATGGAGTGCTGCGATCCGCCCCTCACCCGCATGCCCAAAGGTAAATGATGAAGATGCAGTTTAAGGTCTGATAGAGAGAGGGCTGCTTTGAATTCAACAGAAAATTAAGAATTATTAGATTATTTCCATTCGGGCATCAAACCTCTGTCTGATTTTTGTCCATGCTGCTGGTGGATGAGATCTTAGCACCAGAAAGTTTTGGGAGTTTTGAGATATTTAATAAGGAGGGGAAAAATGTTGCTCTAATTTTTCTGTTTGTTTTAGTAGTTGAGTGACCGATCAACAAAAAAATTGGCTTCTTTGTCGGATTTTAGACCCAGAATCAGAAGCATGCATGGCTTCGTCACACCGCCAAAGCAACATTTTTCACATTGATTAGTCCCGTAATTCATACAATAGTGTCAAATTTATAATTGCCGTGTAAAGTTTTTGAGGTGGCGACCCAAACTGGCTGGGAACGTCACCTTTCAGCATTTTTATGTTTAGCTTTCATGTTTGCAATTAACCCAAACGCAGCGTCGTCATCCTGTGGTGAGCTTGAGAAAATTGAGGAACGAACAGGAATTATAAATTCTTGTTGTAAAGAGGAAAAAAAAACCCCCATCCATAAAAGCTCTGAGGAGTCATTTCCAGTTTACTCTGTTTCTGTTTTAATTAGCTATAAACATTCAGTGCCCTAAATTACCAGTGAGTCTCTTTTCCTTTTAAAGAGCGAAACAAGGCTGACCGGAATATGAGCATGAAAAGAGAAAATGAAATTAGACGGGGAGAAGAGAAATGGTGAAGGTTAATGGAGGTTAAAACCATCTCCTGAGTTCCAGCTGCAATCAGCCGTTTCTTTTTGCTTTTCTCTTTCTCAGGCATGTGGATTTGTCAAATCTGCCAACCCAGGAATAAGGGAAAGACGCTTTTGCACGAAAAGGCGGCGCAGATCAAACGGCGATACAACGCACCGCTGGGGCGGCCCAAGAACAGGTACTGAGGGGAGACCGGCCGGAAAAGATGGTGGACGAATCCACAGTGCGGGAAATCACATCTTTTCCACTATATTAAAACTGTTTCATTTAATCAGTTTGTTTCAGGAATTTAACACAACAGAAGCCCGTTCCTGAAAAGTAGAAGGAAAATGATTTTAAAAAATATTTATAAATAAAACTTATTGGCATGTGCTTTATGAAGCCACCTTTAATTTAGTAACACTGATTGAAATCCAGTTAATCCCGGAAGAAAACAATGCGAGTCAATAACCATAGACCAACATCAAGAGATGCAAAGAAATAGGTTAGTCAAAGTCCAGGTCAGAATCCTACTAAGAATCCTGATATTCACAGAAACACTCCATCAAGTCGGATCCCATTTGATCTGTTTTGCAAAGAAAAGGCGTAAATTTCAGCTTCTAAGTGCCAGACTCAGTTTGAGTGTAAAATGGCAACATTTGTTTCATTTTCAGCTGGTTCTGTTTCACACTGCACTGCCAAACGAATCAAACTCTTTGAGTAAGCTGTTCTCCTCCTCGCCTGTGGTAGCGCTGCACCAAGAACCAGTGAAGGAAACAACTAAAAAATCTCCAAAGAAGACACTGAGCATCACTTCCTTTGTCACAAAAATGAAAACAAAAAAAAAAAAAGTCAAATTTTAGTGATTGCAGGATTTCTCTTTTCTCCCTCTGGAGCTAGATTTGTTTTGGTTGTATTTACCCAGAACACATGCTAAGCCAGTGGTTCCCAAAGTGTGGGGGGAGCGGTAGAATGAGGGGGATTTTATTGTAATCTTTAGGAACCACTGTCAGGCTCACCTTCAGTCAGGCTAACCCGCCATCCTCTCTCCCCACAGACCAGGGCGACCCTTCAAGAAGCTGGGAGGCCGAGGTCGGAGGAAGCGCTCCACCTCGGCCAACTCTTCCTCCAGCTCCTCTTGCGAAGGTTACCCCGGCGATGACCGGCTACTTTTTTCGATGCGCGGGGACGACGAGCAGTCCAACAGCAGCCTGCACTTCAACAGCAAGACCAAGGGCCTCATCGACGCCCTCACCAAGTTCTTCACGCCGTCGCCGGCGGGCCGCAAGGCGCGACAGGAGGTGGTGGACTACTCGCAGCAGTGCCGCATTCGGAAGAAGGCGGGGCGGAAAGGAGAAGGAGATGACGGGGGTGGTGAGGATGAGTCTGTTGTTATCGTCGGAGACATCAGTACAATACTCTTGAATTAAATGTGTAAACCTTTATATCCCTCTTTTTGAGACGTTTAACCGTTCTGTACTTGTTACTGATGTCGAATGTGTCTCAAATGTTTTAGGGCAATGATTTAAAAGACAACATCTGCAGTTTTTGTGAAGTTATTTCTAAAGATTTGAAGTTTGAAGTGTAAAACTGCAGAGTAGAGGAAATGCTAAGATTTTCATCAAGAACATTAACCACTTTATTTGTTGTATCCTCAAGAGCTTTGTGTATTTGTTTGCCTTTGTGGAGAATGTTGGTAGCTCTCTACTGCTATCGGATTTGCATTCGTGTCAGCTCGTTGTTTCGGTTTGCAGACAATCAGGACGGCAGCGACTGGCGGGAGGACGAAGACAAACTGCCCGGACACGAGAACCTGACAGAAAAAGACATCGAACTGTTCAAACATATCCAGGAGATGGCGCTTCAGGTACGCATCCCTTACTATCTGAGAGGGGAAGACGCGAATGCGCAACACGCAGAAGGTCAAACTAGGACGAAACGCTGTGCTCCAAGCAGATTACGCTAGGTTGTTGTCCTCTTTTCTTCTTCTTTCTCCTTGTGTGTACACACATCCACTCCCACTTGTCAGTTAGGCTCATAAACTTTACTGTCAGTGCCCTGACAGGTTAGACAGTAGATAAAGAGACGAAGCATAAATTCTGCTCCTTAATGTCCCGGGTTTATGTGTCACAGTAAACCTATGAGACGGTGGGTGTTTGGCCGGCATCGCAGAGGCCTTAATAAAAACCTGGATTCTGACTGGAATAGCAACACTGGGCGCTGAAGTGTGCGGTGCTGACAGAGCAGTTATTTCACTGTAAAAAGTGTGATTAATCGGGATGAGTAGCAGTGGAAAAGACTTCATGATTGTCATAAACTGCGGGCAGGGCTCATCACACTGGTCTGTAAAGATTTAATGGATTAAAGTTACAGGGTATTGTTAGGACAAGGCCTGTTCCCCCTGGGTATCTTAAACCTGCATGTCTTGATATGTGTCCTTTTAGGAATATCCCAGTGAAACACGTCTATTAGAGGGACACAGCTGACTGAAAACTTAATTCAGCTAATGCTACACTGCCAATTTTAAACATTAGTTCTGAAAAAGAGCTAGTTTTAAGCAATATTCCATTCCTTTTTAAACATCTATCTAACTTAATTCTCTATTTGGTAACCACTGTTAATCATGACCAGTCACTTCTTGGTCTATCTCTATAATGCCTATCTTGACAATGATGAGCTGTTTGTGACCCATTTCCTCGTCTGTCGTTGACCCAAACAGAAAGTCGGCGTGACTGGTCCACCAGACCCACAGATGCGCTGTCCGTCAGTCATTGAATTTGGCAAGTTTGAAATCCAGACCTGGTACTCGTCTCCGTACCCGCAGGAGTACAGCAGGTAAGCTAACGCAACAAAAAATATTAGCACAAAACGTACATGACTTACAGTCGGTGCTCATAGGTGCAGCGGTTACCTTTTAATCGTTTTGTTTTCTAAAGCGCCACAAGTTGTTACTTGCTGTCGTCTGTAATCAGAATGGACTTGTTCCACATGTAACCATCTTCTCGTCCGTCTTCCTAGGCTCCCCAAACTGTACCTGTGCGAGTTCTGCCTGCGCTACATGAAGAGCCGCAGCATCCTCTACCAGCACATGAAGAAGTGTAGCTGGTTCCACCCTCCGGCCAACGAGATCTACAGGAAGGACGAGGTTTCTGTTTTTGAGGTGAGCAATGTGTTCAGGGAACGCCACCGGGTGTCAAAAGACGAGACCAAAAGTCCTAATCGTTGGCGTCTTACCCTCCCGTCCCTCCGCAGGTCGATGGAAACGTTAGCACAATCTACTGTCAGAACCTGTGTCTGCTGGCCAAGCTGTTCCTGGACCACAAGACCCTTTACTACGACGTTGAGCCCTTCCTTTTCTACGTCCTCACGCAGAACGACAGCAAAGGTTGCCATCTGGTCGGCTACTTCTCCAAGGTACGCAGGACTCGGAACGTGCAGAAGCTCGTTCTGCACGTATCGTGAGATAAATACATTTACACCATTAAACCAGAACCAGTGCGCAGACAACCTTTTTATATTTTTGTACAGCCACATGGTTCAGTTTTTATTCTACAAGTTGTTGTAGAAGTTTAGCCACAAGTGGCTCTGTGGACCTTAAACAGTGGCTCTTAATAAATTTGGCTAAAGGAATCAGAAGAAGCAGCTAATGTTTTAAATGTAGGAATAACAACAAATTACGTTTTTAAACCGTTTTCAATATTGTTCTTACAATATTTGCACTGAAATTTCACACTGAAAGTTCTAGTAATATTCTTTAAGATCTGTTTTTCTTTTCATTATGTTGGAATTTATGTGCTTTTTTTAATCACATAATTTTCCATCCTACAGGGAAAAACACTACCCATTATCTTTTTGCTAAATTTTGTTCATCTTTATTATGAATCGTAAAGAGAGATTAATTTTTTTTTTTAATATGACAGATTTCCTAAAGGAAATATTAATCTAAATTTATACAAAGTCTTTTTTTTCCAAAACATTTTACGGGACATTATGAAACGAGGAGGGAGAATACTTCTCCAAGTGCAGTAAAAATCTAATCGGATTAAATGAAATAAACAAACGCTGCAGGCACAACCTACAATCCTATATTAAAGGATCATTCACCAACTTTTTTCCCCTCTGCAAGAATAAAAACCTTGATGTCCATTCACTCAAAGAAAAAATATTGCTAATACTTTTTTATTCTGTTCTTCTGCAGGAGAAGCACTGTCAACAGAAATACAACGTATCATGCATCATGATTCTTCCACAATACCAGCGCAAGGGCTACGGACGCTTTCTCATCGACTTTAGTAAGGACTCCCATCCACCCAAAACGCCTGAAAACGTCGCCCGTCGTCTTACCCACGCATAAAACCGTTTTGGTTTCTTTCTAGGCTACCTGCTGTCAAAACGGGAAGGGCAACCCGGCTCCCCGGAAAAGCCCCTGTCGGACCTGGGCCGGCTGTCCTACATGGCGTACTGGCGCAGCGTGGTGCTGGAGTGTCTCCATGAGGTCCGTGACCGGCAGCTCACCATACGGCAGCTCAGCAAGAAGACGGGCATCTGCCCGCAGGACATCACTACCACCCTGCACAGCCTCAACATGTTGGAGCAGCGAGGAGACAGGTCAGGAGCGACAGCTTAAAGCCGCGTCCGGAACCGCCCGGAACCTCGTCCAGAGCGGTTCCGGGCTCCGCTTGGGTTTCACGTGGTGATCGTGCATAGAAGTAAAATAGGGATGCCCGATATATCAGCGCTAACGTTGCCTGATATAGGTCACTTTTTAAGATACCATACCATACTTTATTTATAAAGCACTTTAAGACAACAACAGCTGATACAAAGTGCTGTACACAATAAAAACAAATAAAAACTCTTACAGTTTAAAACAAACAAACATACAATGTAAAGCTAGATCTCGCTGGAGTTGAAAGCCAAGTAAAACAGATGTGTTTTAAGACGAGCTTTAAAAGTGGACAGTGAAGGGGTCTCTAACCTGCAAAGGCAGGTCATTCCATAACTTAGGACCCACGACAGATGGCAGTATCGGTTCCGATAAATAAAATCGAGCCGATATGAACAACCGATATTTATATTTATCTCATTGCAGACCGTTTCTGGTCATTTTTTTCCCCAAACATAGTGAAATATAAATCTCATCAGCTATAACAGCAGCATCCATTGTGAATATTTGTATCAGCCCAAATTTTCAAATTGGCGTATCTCTAAAGTAAAGTGTAGAGATGCACCGATCCGATAATATCTGTATCGGTCCTGATGCTGAAAGAAATTCTAGATCGCATTAGATTCTAGATTCCACTTTCTGAACCATTTGAAAGGTTTGTTGCAGTTTATTTTCTACATGTTTGACCAAGATAGTCAGTTTCAGTTTCATTATTTACATTGGCTGTTCTGCTAATTATCGCACTAACCGAACAAATTAAAGTTGTTTTTCAATGTTTGACCAAACTTGTGAAGCTACTTGAGTAAATAAATGTTACACCGATGCAGAGCTATCAAACAAATTTGTGATTTGGTGCATTTAAGCCTCTGTTTAAAAAAAATGAACATTTCAAGTCAGTGTAGTACTGTTTAAATTGAAACAACTGCAACTGGGTTTTTTTTTTCATTTTTTGCAGGCTTGTGTTGGTGCGAAGGGAAAAGGTGGTGGCCAACCACATGGCTCGCCTCAAGGCTCGGCCACGACAGCTGGAAGTTGACCCTGAGTGTCTCCGCTGGACTCCAGTCATTGTCACAAACACAGTCGTCTCGGAAACGGATGGAGAGGACGAAGAAGAGGAGGACGATGAAGGACCAGACGGTGGCAATCATAAGGGGGTAGGCACCACAAAATCGGGGGGGTTTTTTTTGACTGAAATTGAGTCAAAGTTTTTGATATATTTCTATGATCTGAGCAGATGAAACCAAGCCACAAGGTTCCAACAACACCCTGGCAGATGCAGCAGAGAGTGGAGGATGAAGAAATGAAGGGCTTCCTGGGGTTTCCCCTCAACCAAAGCACCCCAGCTTCCCCGTCTGTTCATGGCCCGCCGTCTGTCCCAGACCCGGCGCACCCTCCTCTGCCGACGAACGGCGAGCGTCGGCCGCGGGGTCGTCCGCCCAAAAACTGCCCCTGGGGCAAGATAAAAAACAGCACGCGCGTCGGACGGCCACCCAAGATCCGCCCCATGGAAGACGAGGACAATGAAGACGATGAGATTCTGGGGGAGAGCAGGACGGCTGGCTCTTCGAGCAGCCCACCGTCCCTTTTCTCCATGGATAGACAAGGAGACTCAGCTTTTCACTCTCTGGACTTGGCGAGGTACCCTTCAATAACCCCTACGACGCGAAGAGGGCGACCGCCGAGAAAGAAGAGGGGCCCAAAGCCTAGGCTTCCAGATGGGACTGGGGAGGGGCTGACACAGTCCGTCCTATCCAGGTTAAATGAAGCGGCGTCCGTCGACAAGAGCTGCTTCAGCGAGAGCAGCGACGAGGAGGAGGATGACGACGACGAAGATGATGACGAGGAGAGGGGATGCTCCCCGCCCATCCTCACCAAGCCAGCAATAGGGCTCAAATGCAAGGTAAGGAACTGCCTCAAGCTGTCAGAATTAGAGATGCATCAAGAAGGCCACTCAGAAAGTTAAAAATCCAATCTCACCAACTTCGCAGCAGATGGTGTTATGGTGTTATGTATACTCTGAAGTTAACAGTTTTCAGAGTCGTTAAAAACGACTGTTCAGAGGAAAAATTCCTCTGAATTTTTTCCTAATTCAGAGAAAAAAAATGAAAGAAGCTTTTCAAAGGAAATCTATGTGATTCAATCGGCATCGAGGAGAGAGCAACACTTTGACTAGAAACAGGAAGGGAAATGGAGTCTGTTGAGATTTCAAAAAGAGTGTTGACATGTCCGAGTCAAGCATACTTCCTCGCATTGAGGCGATGACATCATCACATTGTTTAGCAGCACTATGCGCACTAACCAAAGTGTTTGCTAATGCAACATGCTAAAGCCAACGTAATCTGCTTTCTTACCAGACCTGTTTATTCTGGTCTAAATAGCCCAGAGTTCATTTGAGCCGGTTTTATCACCCCACAGTGCAACGATTCAAAGAGACAGAAGTGACGTCCTTAAACGTATAGTTTTCCATCGTATATGTGATCTCTGTGAACACAGCAGAACATTGTCCCGTCTCACACACCATCTGCATTCAGCAGTGCTGCATAAAGCGAGTATGGCATTTTGACGTTTAATCCCCAGAAAGGATTTTTAAACTATAAATCAATTCTTGATATCAAAAAATGAACGTTTCAGATATTGTGATGTCTAAATAAATTGTTCCTTCCCAGAAGCCCCTAAAGAGGCCTCGTTTTCGTCGGAGCAGTCACCCACAGAGCAGCGTGGTGACAGAGACCATTTCCGAGACGACGGAGGTGTTGGATGAGCCCTTTGTAGACTCAGACTCCGAGAGGCCTATGCCCAGACTTGTAGAGGAAACGTCCCTGGGCCACCCACTGCGTCGCTACCCCCCAGCGAGATCTGCTCTGAGATTGTCTGAGCCAACGCCCAAGAGAGCTCGCCACTCCAACCTCTCCGATTCAGAAGATGGTAAACAAATTGTTTTTGTTTTTTATGAAAGACATGAGGAGTTTAGTATAGATATTTCTACATACACTGGTGTAGGTTTTTCATATGGAATTCTTGCTTTTCTTCTTGCTTTTCCAGAACTAACACCTGTGCTGAAACCCATATCCGCTCTGGCAGCAAGGCCATCAGAGTTACCAATGGTCAACCCCGAGGTCCCCGTCAAGAAGAAGAAGGGTTGGCCAAAAGGAAAGAGCCGCAAACCGCAATGGGCGAAATGCGATCCTGGGAAACCCCCTGGTGGTGGGTCTAACCAAGAAGGCGGCCAGATCCAAAGCAGAGATTTGCACACCCCTAAAATCAAAATGAAGCCTGGCCGTAAGCCACGGGTCTTTTACCTTCAACGGGAGGAGGCTGAGAAGCAGGAGAAGGAAAGACAGCAGCTGGACAAAGACTCCCAGCTGCTCCAGGGAGAGGATCACACTACCGCAAGTCTGCGACTCGGCGAAACTGACAAACAAAAAGACTCAGACGATGACGACTATTTCCCTAAACCTACCGAACAAAAAGTGCCCAAAAGGCGAGGGAGGCCGCCAAAGAACCGTTCCATCCACCAGCCACCGCAGCCTGCCCCCAAGCCTCCTCCCACATCCGAGCCGGACGAAGAGGATGAAGAAGACGACGACGAGGACACTGAAACCGCATGGGTGGACGACAAGCCCAGTCGTCCACCATCTCGTCCCCTACTCTCCCCCTCGTCTTCCTCGTCGGCGTCAGGACCGCGGGCCCCACATTCCCAACCCCACGATGCAGAGGTAGCTGACGGGGAGGACGAAGACGACAACGAAGACAGGGAAGAAGAGGAAAGTGGCAGCATGGGCAGCGGAGGCAGCAGCGTAACCAGGCGAGTGGCCGTCACACCGGGTTCCGCCAGCAGGCGGAGCGAAGAGCACGACGCAGATGACGAAGGTGACGGGCATTTAGAAGACAAGAGCAACAGCTGCAAGTCGAGAAAAAGACGAGATTTGGATGACGAAGAAGACGAGGAGGATGAAGAGGACGAGGATGAGCCCACCTCTCGGCCAAACTCCCCTCCGGTCAAAGAAGAACCCCAGGGTGGCGAGGCTTTTTTAGACATGGACAACAGCGTGGTGCCAAGCTATGTCAGCAAGCAGGAGGAAGACGAGGACGAGGAGGAGGAGGAGGCTGAGAAGGAGGTGCAGGAAGCCAAGTCTCCGCCTCCTTCCGCCGACCCCGTGCAGGAGGAGAGGCGGCGACGAGAGCAAGAGGAGTCGGCCGCAGCGGCTGCAGCTGTGGAGACGGTCACAGCTATGGCGGTCCCTTCTGAGAACATACAGCTGGAGGCGCTACACCCGGATGACAAAGACGTCACGCTGTTGATGGAACCCCAACACGCACACTCCCATCCACACCAGCACTCCGAGTACAAGGAGGAGTTGGGCCAACACCATCCGCATCACCAGCATCAGCACTCCAACGAGCTGGACCTGGAGACGATGCAGGCCGTGCAGTCACTGACGCAAGGAGAGGCCCAGGAGGAAGAGGCAGAGCCGCAGCCCCACCATGGCACTTACCAAGACTGCGAGGAGACACTAGCCGCCTGCCGGACCTTGCAGAGTTACAGCCACACGGGGGAGAACGAAGAGGAGGGTCTGCCATTGGTGGAAGAGTGCGGAGCTTCACAACACAGCAGCCCACTCCCAAACCCTCCAGTGCCTCCTTTGCCCAACCAGTCTGTCCGCTCAGTCAACAGCCCAGGGCTATCTTCAGGTGTCGTGGAGACCACAGCGGCCGGACAGAGGGGCGGTACGCCGGGCCCCGCCGGATCCACAGGCAGCAGCAGCAGTAGCAACACCGGCAGTGGCTACACCCAAATCACTCCAGAACACCCGAGCTCACTGTCCGCCCCATCCCAGCAGAACATGGAGACTTCTCCCATGATGGACGTGCCGTCGGTGTCTGATCACTCGCAGCAGGTTGTGGACAGTGGCTTCAGTGATCTGGGGAGCATCGAGAGCACAACAGAGAATTACGACAACCCCAGCAGCTATGACTCCACTATGGGCGGCGGAGGGGGCAACGGAACAGGAAACGGGGGTAATGGAGGGGCGATGTCGGGCGCCGTCGTGGCAGGACCCCCCGCAGCTTCATCATCGACATCTTCCTCCTCCTCCACCTCTGCTACTCCATCGTCTTCGTCTTCGCAGTCCAACAGTTGCTCCTTTGTGCAGACTCCCAGCCTCACGCCCTCCACAGCCAATGGGGGGTCCCAGTTGGGAATGGGCAGCTGTAGCCTCATTCAGCAAACTGGACCAGGATCTAGTAACGCCGTGCCGCAGCCTCCGCCACCGCCGCCACCTTCCAACACCCCCAGCTGCGGTATCAAGTCCCCTCAAAGCTGCGGGGTGATCGAGAGGCCCCCCAGCACCAACCAGCAGCAGCAACCTCAGTCGCAGAAAAAGGTTCCCCAGCAACCTCCTCAGCAGCCGCAGCAAACCCCCAATCCTCAATCCCAACCTTCTGCGCCGCCGCCACCACAGCAACAGGCACTGTCCCAGTGCAGCATGGGCAACGGTTTCGCCTCCACACCCATGATCATGGAGATCCCGGAAAGCGGAGGGGGCGGAGGAGGAGGTCGTGCCATCTACGAGCGGATGAGCCAGGACTTCGGCACAGGGAGCTACCCTCAGTCCACGGCCACTTTCAGCCTGGCAAAGCTCCAACAGCTCACCAACACTATCATGGACCCACACGCCATGCCCTACTCGCACTCTGCCTCCGTCACGTCGTACGCCACCAGCGTCTCCCTGTCCAACCCAGGCCTGGCCCCCTCGCCCCACGCCCTTCCTCAAGGCCAGCCCACCATGACCTCACCGGCCAACCTCAGCTCCGGCTCCATGAACCTGGGCTCGCTCCAGCTGCAGTGTAACATGCCGGCCACCAACATCAGCCTGGGGCCTCCGCAGTCGCACAGGCTGCAGGGGCAGATGGCCACGGTCAAAGGCCACATCTCCATCCGCTCCAAAGCCACGCAGCAGCTGGCGCCAGCCTCGCACCAGCAGCAGCTCTACGGCCGCAGCTCGGCCATGCAGGGCACCACCCGGACGCTGACGGTGCAGCGCGGCATGATGCCCAACCTCATGCCCACGCCTGCGCCGTACAACTCCATGAACATGACGCCCCTGAACGCCATGTCGGCCGGTTACAGAATGCCGCAGAGTATGATGAACAGCGGTTACCACAGCAACCCCCCCTACATGAACCAGCCAGCGCAATACCCCATGCAGATGCAGATGGGGATGATGGGAGGGCAAGGTTACCCCCAGCAGCCTATGCAGCCCAATCACCATAGCAACATGATGTACACGGGCCCTTCCCACCACAGTTACGCTGGCGTCCCCAAACAGTCGCCGTACATGAGCAGATGAGCAGGGCGACGGAGATGCGGGACCAGAGTTGACGCTCATTATGTTTTTAAAATGCCCCTCGCTCCCCTCCGCCTGGTCCGGCGCCCCTGCTGGCGGCGAGGGGGGCGGGGCTAGGGTGATCGGAGGCGGAGTGTGCTTGGATTTCCTGTTCCTCTGCGCAGTCATTTTTTCCAGGTTTTTTTTTAATTTTTTTTTTATTTTTTGGGGCTCGGTTTTCCCTTCAGCTGGCTGTGTTCGGGGATTCGGGACGCGTACCGCAGGGCTGAGTCAGGGGGCCCCTGACGTTCAAAGAGCCAAAATGGGGTACACAGTGTTCCCCGGCCCCTGGAGCGGGAGGTCAAGAACGACCAAAAAAACAAAAACAAAAACAAAAAAAAAAACATGAATGACCCAGAGAGACAATACAGGAATTCCTTCCTCCAACAGACTTCGAATGAGATTTAAAGAATGGTTAACTGAGTATATCCAACCATGCACACAATCTTTTAATTGATATAGGAAGCCTTATCTTAAAAAAAAAAGACCATGAAAGCTTGTAGGTGGACTGTTTGGTTAAACATAATGTTAAATATTATTTTTCTTGTCGTTTTTTTTTTTTTTTCTGTTCCTATTTTTGGAATACTCGTGTGCAGTCCGACCTCTTATATGCTTTTGTCTTTATATGTGTGGCATTCTGAAACAGTGATACACACACACAACCCGCTAGGCCTCTCTGAAGAGGTCGAGCGTCCCTCCGAGGCAGCTCGGGTCAGACGACGGTTCCTCCGAAACGATTTAAAAACAAACAAAAAAAAAAAAAAAAAAGGGGAAGGCTCGCGCATCTGAGGCGGCGTCCGAGCTGTTTTTCCAGAGTCTCCCGTCTTCCCAGATGGACAGTGTTGTACCAAAAAACACGGTAAAGACAGAGGAGCCGAGCGTGTTACTGTCTTATTAATGATATATCCATAAAAGAAACAAGTAGCATTATTTTCCAGTTTGCTGCCACTTGGAAACAATTTTAGATGTAAATATTCTGGTACTTCCCTTACACACGTATATATGTAACATCCACACACGCTGACTAGCCGTCGCCAATCGGCGGCTAGCTCAGGAACGTCCAACATTCAGCTCCTTCTTTTTGTCCACACTCCACTGACCGACGGTGTACAGCGTCAGTTCTTGTTTTTAGCAGCGTGGGGGGAAGCAGAGTTGACCTGCTCAAAGTCAAGGGTTCTTTTTCTTTCTTTCTTTTTTTTTATTTTTATTTTTTTTAGTTAAAACTGTAGTGTTTTCTTTCTGCACTCCCACTGACTAGACGTTTGGCAGCAGACATCCAGCCTTTCTGAAAGGTGTGCCTAAAATGCCTGATCTAGTGCTCGGGTCGGCCCTCGGACGGAGGCGCACTTAAGCTAAAGCAGGGTGAGAGACGGGTGAGCGCTCCTACTTTCCCCGAGGGGGACGGCGTTCAGACGACAGGTGTAAACAGGACGCTCCATGTACCAGTATTTAAAGTCAAAAGAGGAGGGGATTTTTTTTTTGTTTGTGTTTTGTTTTTGTTTTTTTTCTACATGCATACTTTCTTTTGAGTGTATCGCTCTGTTCTGTACTCGTTTCTTTCGTCATTTGGTTTCTGAATTTTATCAGACTGGGCAGCTTTCTTTTATGACACAAAAGCTGACTCTTTTTGTCTTTAGAAAACTATTGTAGAGATTTTTTTTTTTCTATAATATAAAAAGGAAATTCTGACATTGATATTGGTACTGTCATTTTTTTTTCGCCCCCCCCCCCTCTTCCCCCCGCCCTCTACCCCCCCTCGTACCTTCTCACTTCTGTTTCAGGAAACGACAACAAAAGAAAAACAAAAACATTTTTTTAGCTCGCCTCTTGGATAATTACTAAGAAATTCAAAATGTAAAAAAAAAATTACCACTCACTTTTAGTGACTTTAAGATGCCTTTAACCTCTCCATTCCATCTCATCTCTAGAGTTTTTCTATCTTTGTGTAGTATATTAATGCTATTTTAAACAAAAGGACTACAAATATCTAAAGGTCACTTGGCATTCTTTTCGTTTTGTTTATTGTTTTTCTTTTTTACTCGTGTGCGTGCGTGCGTGTGTGTGCGTGCGTGTGTGTGTATAGGATGACTTCCTTACATTTAAGAGGCATGTACAAATGAGCTCGGTATATTTGTCTGTTTATATTGCTTCCCTTTTTGTATCCTTTGTAATTGTACATGTTGCGTTGTATGCTGAGAGAGAGCGCGAAAATAAAAAAATCAAAAAAGAGTCGTGGGTGACAGCGGAGCACACAGTGAAGGTTGAGTCGTGCTCAGCCGCCTCAGCTCTCTACTCTGGCCCTGTATGTATTTCAATTTATTCATTTTGTTTTTATTTTTATTTTCCTTTCTTAGCAAGAACTCTGTACATTTTAACATAAAATGGAAATAAATTATGTTGAGCCACTCCCGTTTCTTTCCTGATGAAGCGGTCGTCGCCTCTAACCACGCCTGGAAGGATCTTTAGGCTCTGTTCGCATTCACGTCTTCAAAATCAGAAGTGTACATGTAGATTGATTAACTATCTTTAAGCAGACGACGATGTTATGGCTTTGGATACCTGATAAACGACACATTTCGGTTAATTGGAGGCACACTAAAGTAACTTTTCTTTGTTAAAAATTCAGCCAAGATAGCAGAGAGTTGTGCAGTCGGGTTCACGCTTTTGAGGAATTTACCAATGAAGGTGCCTTGTTCGTCTTTTCAATTTTGTGCAAGTACAGACATGATGTAAATGTCCAATCACCCCACCGCTCAGGAAGGAGACAGATGTCCCAAAGATAAACGTGTTTCTGTCAGAATTTTGCAAATTGACCCCAGAACAAAAATCTCCAAAGGGCTTGTGAAGACGCCGGCTGAAGCTGGTGAAGACCGAATCATTGTCCACAGTGACCTTGACAATGACCTTCATCAGTGGGCCAATGAAACCAAAGCGGAACTGTTACGACCATCATTACATTTGGGGGGAGATGGCAGAAAAACCATCTCAAAGTGACACTAACTACTAACTAAGTTTAAAATGGCCTTCATTTAGATCCAAACAAATTCATTTTCCTCCGGTTGGGACTAAAATAGGAAGAAATGGTTTGATTTGTCCTTTGCACGCTTACTGTGAAATGCGGTTTGTTTATTTTCATGACGACGACACATTTCAGTAAAACCATGTTCGTCTCGTTTAGAGAAACTCTGCTCATCTCACCGATAACTGATGACTTTATCGTGAATAAAATCGCCTTATCGTTAGTAACCTCGATGTTTCAGGCATTTTCTCTCGCCTGCATTTAATCATTTCGGCTCATTAAGACAGAAATGCGAGTCAGAATAACTTACTTCATCAGGCTGTGATGAACAATAAACTTACTGGCGACATGCTAATGCTGAACCTGTTCGCTCAACTGCGAGGCCAGTGATGCAATCCTGTGTGTGATGGTCCATCCTGCTCCTCTCAATGATCAATATTAGAGGACAAAAATTAAATAAAATTCAAGTTCTGAGGCTCCTGTTGGATGCTGGGGTTTTGGTCTTGTAGGGAGCTGTTTTGTCCACCAGAGGGAGCCATGAGTTGGCTGTCTGGCAGAGGGTGGTCCACGGCCACCTGGAGAACTCAGGTCCAGTTCTCCAGCACCTGAGTGTTGTTGGCCAGTTCGCCAGTTTAGAATCAAACCAAGTGAAAGGAAAAGATACGCGATCCATTCATTACCATTATACTGAAATCACTGCTTAGACAACTTTAATACTTTAAAAGTGTCAAAGTTTAAAAAAAAAAAATGTTTCCAATAGCATTTGTAAATTAACTAAAATCTTCATTATAGCTGATTAAACTAAATTCCTTTGAGCTCCATAATTTGTCACAATCACAGCCACAGCTACTCTGACACCCCATCAGCACGACCTTCATACTCCCGCATATAGCCAACAGCAGAAACGTACATCGATGAAATTAAAAGTTTTATTGATGAACATCGTTTAAAGTAGGGATCTAAATAAACAGGCCGACATACGTGGCCTTTCCTGCGTTTCCAGGGGGTCCAACAAAAAAATGTATTTGGTTTAGAAATCCATATGCAGTGTTAAGATGACGTTTATACTTTGCCTGGAGATAAGCCAGACGAAATAATTAAAATAATAATCTGCATCCCTTAATTAATTTTGTTTATGTAACACGTTTTCAGCCACAAGGCAATACAAAGTGCTTATGAGTGCATGATGCCTGAAGTCTTATGATCACATGCTAACATTGCTCCAAATGGGTCAGTTATGGTTGACCCATTTGGAGCATGGGTCAGCCATGTTATAAAATTCTTTACATCAGTCTGAAGATCAAGGCTGCTCACAACCCAGCAATCAACTCAGATGATTGATGAGAAATTATATTTCTCCAAATGCTTCTTTCAATATTATCATCTCCATGGAGACAAAGAACATCAACTAACTGGATTCTTAAAAGTAACTCTCTCAAAATAAAAAGTTTTCCAATCACCACTATTGAAATTGCTGACCCTTTCTGAAATTGTAATCAGCGTGAAAATGTATTACAGCTCCAAACACACAAAGGACCAAAAAAAAAAACATTTTGTAAACAACTAATTATTCTTTCTTAGAAAATAAAACTAAACAATAATAAGTTTAAATATAAACTAAACTACTTAGAAATAATACAGGAGAAATATATATCTAAAAACTTTTCGAATATTCAAGTATTAAGGTTTTATTTCTAGGAGACCAAATATGTTTTTGAGGCATTTTCTGAAACCTGGAACAAGCACTGACTTCTTATTCCAAATATCTGACTAAAACAAAGCAGATCTTCCAAAACCAGAAGTAACTTTTTAAACCACATAAACAGTGTTAAGCTCCTGCAAAACCCCCAAGATTTTAACTACTAAATGAATCACAGCTGGACCAACTGAAACTGAGATCATTGTTTTCCTGGTGAATTTTAACATTCACTGTTAACATTCAAGTAACTGAAAATGACATGTCACTAAAATGCAATGGAACAAAAGACTGTTTTGGTCTTGAGTAATTACAATAAACGAAAAACTTTAGTTACTTTGTGAAATCAACAGGCACACATTGATTGTTCTTTAATGCGTTTTTATGCTACCCAATCAGAGCAAGGAGGCGGGTCTTAGCGCTGTCAATCACTCTCTGTATGCCAGTCTCATTATTGAATTACAAAACCGGTTTTGATGGGAGTTCAGGACATAGATCTGCAACCAGTGGCTTCAGAGAAAAATGTTGCTCTTAAATCGCTCCATGTTGGTTCTCTGTGCAAAAATTCAAATTTAATAAATATGTTACATATGCAAAGAAAATTTTAGATTGTTTTTAGAGTTTAGACTAAGCCTAAAAATCCAAGTAAATCAATGCTTTATTGTCTGTCCTTTAATTTTGGGCTATCTTCTTTAAAGAACTCAACTAGCCTCAGACAACATGTTTCTTTCCCCTGAGAAAACAGGATCCAGGCTCTGATTGGCTATTTCAGCACTGGGAGAAGGAAGAGGAGCTTTTCACATATTTATAAAGTATTTTTTATAAGAAACATACTGCAGCTTTCGAAAAAGACAGATTAATGTTGCTATTATTTAACTGTACATTTCAAATGCACACTTAATGTTGGAGTATAACTCTTTTCTCTTCTGTTAAGTATTATAATATTCTAAATATGGTCCAAAACAGCATCAAAATTCGGCAATGATGATTCTGATACAGAGACTTATGCCTCGTTAAGGTCAACTCCTGTTTGTTTGAACGGAAAGCAACTCCACAAGATGAAATCTGATACTGGAAACAAAATGTCAGACAAGCTACATTTTAAACCAATCCGCGGGCAGTTTTTCTAATGTTTACCGACACGGGCCAATCAGTACCAAATCTCTCACCTGTCACTTCCGTGTTATTGACCAACCAGTGCATTAGGTGGGCAGGACTTTTCGCTCTGGCGTGCCTGCGATTGGCTCGCTCAGCACCTCCATCCTGAACGGTTTAAGGATCTCCTGCTCCACCTAACGGGAAGCAGCGACGGCTGTTTAATCTTTCTGTGGCAGAAAAGGCGAAGGGCTACGCGAGAGGGGGGAAAAAACATCACTTCTGTAAGTCGGTGCCAGCTTTTGAGTGGTTCCACAGTCAATTTGTGTCCTTTCTAAGCTCTCAGCTCGGTAATTGAGCGGGTTCCCGAGTGACGGGGCTGCTCCGCTGTCATGAGACCGAAGCAGGAGGAGGAGGGACGGACGGAGCATCCTGATGTTTGCGGACGGAGGCCTTCGTTTTCCTGGTCATGACGGAGATACCTCGCTCCTTCCTCGCTGCACACTGTACTGCTTTTATGTACGCGAATTGTAGCCATCGTGGCTGCTGTCCGCCCCGAACAAGATAGCTTTTCGCCGCATGTTTAATGAATGGATCCGGTGTCATGTTCCCCAGGCAGCAGCAGTGTGTCATGTGAGGAGAGGAGGGCTTTTCTCCTCGCGATTAAAAAAACCCCATCTCCTCTTATATTCTTTCGAAAAGCTCATTTTACTTTAGACACTCTGAAATTCCCACGTTACTGGCACGCTTATGGTTTACTTGTTATTCAGTAAAATCAATCCAGGTCACTTCATAATTATTATTCAACCATGCACAATGTCAGATGTTTGTCTGTCATTGTCAGCCTTTTGTCCCTTGTAGTCCCTTTTTAAATAACGATGAACAATTCCCAAGACAAATACCTCTGGTGACGTCACAAGGAAGCTTATGCTGCAATCAAAAAGTTCAGAGCAAAGGATGCCTCTGCAGACTGCAGCTGAAAACAGTGACTGCTAATCTGTTGGGGTTTTTTTTTTTTGATTGATTGATTACTGGGCAGCAAAAGATGCTTAATATGATCTTTTTTTTTTTTTTTTTTAAATTTGAACCAGTTGAAGCTAAACCTGCCACCTGAGGAGTTCTGGGTAGAAGAGATTTACAGACAAATCAGCGTTTGCATCTTAAATGCAAAATTTACATGGATTTTTTTTATTTCTATTAATTTCTTTATTTTATCACTATGAGAGTCTTGCAACAAAATTTCGGTCGATATGGACATTTTAAAGGTGGAGTTAGACAAAGTCTGTCTATGTCGAAAATGTCTATAAACAGGTTTGGCTTAATTACTTCGATTAGTGTGTTATTCTTTCAGTAAATTACTATTTTTAGAGTTTACACGCCGATTAACGATGAATCGATTACTAAATTAGTTGGCGATTATTTTTGATAATTCAATTAATCACAATAAGTAGATTAATCATGATAGTTTGATTAATCGTTCTAGCCCCACTTTTGTTCAGACATGTTTCTCGCTCAAATGCAAAAGAGTCCATGTGGAAACGAGTAAAACGTTACGCCGTTTACTCACGCTAGTTGGATTCTTGTTGGTTTATTTGACGCCGTTGACCCAGATACTCACAACACGGTCGTTTTGATTTGCATTGTTGTTTTAAAGACCTTCCGAAGTCCTGCTCAGACTTCATTTCCCCCGCCGCACAAAAGGAGCGCTTCAGCGATCGTTGAAACCAACCCTGGTCTTCCTTCTTCCTCCCTCAGCCTCTCCAGCCAAGATGATCCACAGCCTGTTCCTGATAAACGCGTCCGGCGACATCTTCCTGGAGAAGCACTGGAAGAGCGTGGTGAGCCGCTCCGTGTGCGACTACTTCTTCGAGGCGCAGGAGCGCGCCACCGAGCCGGAGAACGTCCCGCCGGTGATCCCCACGCCGCACCACTACCTGATCAGCGTGCTGCGCCACCGCATCTACTTCGTGGCCGTCATCCAGAGCGAGGTGCCGCCGCTCTTCGTCATCGAGTTCCTGCACAGAGTCGTCGACACGTTCCAGGTCAGGGGTCGCTCGCGGGTTGCTTTTTCTCCGCTTTACGTCGGCCTCTGTCACGTCGACTCACACCTCCCGGCTTCCCTCCTCGCCTCCAGGATTATTTCGGCGTGTGCACCGAGGCGGCCATCAAGGACAACGTGGTGGTGGTGTACGAGCTGCTGGAGGAGATGCTGGACAACGGGTTCCCCCTGGCAACGGAGTCCAACATCCTCAAAGAGCTCATTAAGCCTCCCACCATCCTCCGCACCATGGTCAACACCATCACAGGTCCTCCAGCAAGTCTCAGCGCATTTTGCAGTTAAAATACACAAAGGGATGAGAGAGTTTCATGGTTTTGCACCACAAAAAAAACAAAATCTTACCAAGTAACTTTTGTTTTCTCTTTTGTGTAAATGTTTTTGTACAGTTGGATTAAGGCAAATTAGCATATAAGTAACTTTTCAGCTAGATATAGGAGCTTGTTTTAGGTCAATAATTCCGTAATAGTGACAAAGTTCTATTTCAGATTAGACAGTTTCACACATGACAAGCCACATTTTTCCTGTATAAAAACAAGTTGTTTTTATGAGTAATTCTGAAGGCCTGTCTTTGGTTTTCAGCTCCCTTCTAATGTGTTTTGCGCCACTAACTGACTATTGCTTCATTATTTGATTCTCATAGTTTTTATTCATGTTTTTCCAGGCAGCACCAACGTCGGTGAGCAGCTCCCCACCGGCCAGCTGTCCGTGGTGCCATGGCGACGCACCGGCGTCAAGTACACCAACAACGAGGCCTATTTCGATGTGGTGGAGGAGATCGACGCCATCATCGATAAGTCAGGTAAAGCCGCGGAGAGCTTTAAGAAAAAAAAAAACACACACACAAAATAAAAGCAAAGCTTCAGTCAGGACGCGTCTTTCGACAGGTTCCACCATCACAGCGGAGATCCAGGGAGTCATCGATGCCTGCGTGAAGCTGACGGGCATGCCCGACCTGACGCTCTCCTTCATGGTGTGTTTTTAAAAAAGAAAAAAAAAAAAAATTAAGAAACTTAATCTATTCGTAGAAATAGAAAGTAAAAGGCTCCCGTTTCCTGTCGTTCTGTCCCAGAATCCCCGGCTGCTGGACGACGTCAGCTTCCACCCGTGCGTTCGGTTCAAGCGCTGGGAAGCCGAGCGGATCCTCTCCTTCATCCCGCCTGACGGAAACTTCCGGCTGCTCTCCTACCACGTCAGCTCCCAGAAGTCCGTGTTGTAGTCGCGATATTTTTTCTTTTTTTTTACGGCATATCCTAGAAACGCCTTTTTGTTTTGTTTTGTTTACATTTGTTTGCGTTAAAATCACAAATTCAGTGCGTTCTATTAGGATTTTATGAGCCAAACGGAAAAAGTAAATAACATATTTAGTAATATTTTTGACGAGACAAATCTAAAAGGTGAGTGGATGGATTTTCATCCACCACCTCCTTAGTCTTTTTTTTTTTTTTTTTTTACCATAATAGCAGCTTTTTCCCCTTTTGATTTGAACCGAACATCAATTCTCAATTCTTACCATTATTTTTTCCTTGTCAGATGTTTTTTTTTTTTATTGAATCTAGATTTGGATTTTGACTGAATCAAATTGCTCACAATTGATACAGTTAAACTGAGAAATGTTTTCTGAAACCAAACAGTGTGGACCATTCACTCATCCCGCAGTGCGTACTTTGTTTTTATTAGCTTTTGTTCAGGGGTTTCAGGAAAAAAAGTGGGCTAAATAGATGTCTATGCGGCACTTTTTCTGATTTTGATTTGTAAAAAAAAAAAGAAAAAAAAGTATCCTCTACTTTTTTTTTCGGTCTTTGTCATCAATAGTTTTCATCTCTGTTTGGCTTCAGAAAGATATTCCACGTATTTACCTCCTGTCCGTCCTCTTCCTCCTCAGCCTGGTGGCCATCCCCGTTTACGTCAAACACAACATCACCTTTCGGGAGGGCAGCTCCCAGGGCCGCTTCGACCTGACCCTGGGCCCCAAGCAGACCATGGGGAAAGCCGTGGAGTCGGTCCTGGTCAGCAGCCAGCTGCCGCGGGGCGTCCTCAACGCCAACCTCAACCCCTCCCAAGGAACGTACACCTTCGACCCCGTCACAAAGGTACTGACAGACCCAACCGTCCCAATGTGTGTGTGTGTGTGTGTGTTTTTTTTTTTTGTTTTGTTTTTTTTATTCTGGATTTTCACTTCATAGTGATATTGTAAATAAATGGATATTCCAATGTATTTGCTCAACACTTTTTCTTTCTTTTCCTTTTTTTTCCCCCTTTTTTTCTTGCCATGGAAGTTGTTGTCGTGGGATGTTGGGAAGATCAACCCGCAGAAGCTGCCCAGTCTTAAAGGCACCATGAACCTGCAAGCCGGAGCCTCTAAACCCGACGAGAACCCCACCATCAACATCCAGTTCAAGATCCAACAGATGGCTATCTCAGGTACACACACACACACGCACACGCACACACAACTCCAATCACAGTCAAGCAGTTCTCAGCTGACAACCGCCTGATTTGGATTTTTATTTCTCTCACTAATGTTACGCCATGTCCACTAGGGGGTGCCAAATGCTCTAAATTCACCCACTTGACACTATAATACAGATGTTCCAACTGCATGGACAGAATTGGCAACATGTGAACAAAGTAAAAAAAAATTTCAGCAGGAAAGTTAAACTTACCAATTTAGAAATTATTTTCTTTCAGAATTTTAGATTTTTGAGCTCATAGTTCCTTCAACTCTGAAACGATGCATTGGGCCTTGTATTTAGGGATTTATCGATCCAATGTTAATTCAGACATGCTAATCTGGGGATTTATCTGATAAGTTCTTTAGGAGTATTTCAAACGTGGCTCACATGATTTATTGTTTTTAGTGTCCTCAGAGCCGCTCCAATGCCAAAAGTACAAAACGTGCCCTCCAGTGAACCCTCCAGCATTTAACCCGGTTTGTGTCCCCCGCACAGGGCTGAAGGTGAACCGGCTGGACATGTACGGGGAGAAGTACAAACCCTTCAAAGGCATCAAGTACATGACCAAGGCCGGAAAGTTCCAGGTGCGAACATAAAGACTGCTGGTCCAAACCACCAGGGGGTCGTCCAGGGAGGAAGAGGAAGGGGTGAAAGCCGGTAGATTCCTGGGGTTCCTGCTGAGGTTTACCCACTCAGACCGAGGGGTTGCGGAGGGGGAACCCATCCACACACTGCTGCTTTGAAAAAAAAAAACCCCTTCAATCATCATGTCTTCAAAGTGTCCTCACAACAAATTACATGTCTTTTTTTTTTACCCTTTTGTTGTTTTATTGAACCTTGTTTTGTTCTTTTTCTCAGATTGGTAACTTTAGTTTAGTTTTTCTTTTTGTCTTGAACACTGGAGTGACCAAAGCTGTTTTGTTTATCATGGAAAATCTCCATCTCACAGTTCAGACCGTTTCCTTCGGTTTCATTTCACCGCGCAATGTTGAAGAATGAGAATTTACACGTTCGAGAACTGAATGTTTTCCTATTGTCGTATTTCCTCACTGCCAGGAAAACTGCGTAACGTGTGTTTGCTGAGGTACAATTGGTAACGTTGCCACAGCAACTGAGCTTTTAGACATATTTGCATAGGGAGGGAGGTGATTGTTTCATGCCTCTGCATCCTCGCTCTGCTCCACTTCGTGCTGGCATGCCGGTCGGTAGCTGACCGATCAAAAATAATACGTTTCTGTAATACGACGAGTACCTCCAAGAAAATGTTGATGGTTTGCATTTTGTGTTTACAGTATCTTTTTTTTTTTTTGCCTGTTGAAAATACAGCCTCCAATGGAGTGTTGTGATGGTGGAATAAAAAGAAATAAAAAAAATGTTAAAGCTGAACGATTACACTAGCAGGTCCTTTTTTGCTTGTCTATGTTATGAATTGTGTCATCATATTGCTTCGTGAGGAGTTTCCCGGTAGTTTCTGTCTGGGCTGGTACAAGCATAATAACCACGGCGACATGTTTTTAGCAAATAGAAGAAGAGGAAGACGCTGAACAGGTTGTGAATTTCAACAGCAGATGTAATCTCACAACCTGTGTGATGAATTTACTGAGCATGTGTTGACAGTGGACAGTCGCTTGGAGTGAGCCGTTGACCTGCAGCACATAAAATGTCAACAACAAAGAAAGCATATGTTGAGAGAAGAAAGCAAGTAAAACAAGGTGTCTGTATTTTGTAAACTTTTTGAGTTATAAATTGGACCTTGCAACATGGATCTTACCCTAACACCACATCTGAAGGCTGTGCCGCCTTCATATGCACTTTTATGACGTCTGACGGTGGCGTAGGCATCCGGGGAATATCCCAGAGATGAGCAATGACTTAGCGTTTAACGACATTTAGAGTTGGAGCTAATTTAATACGGAAACTTAAAACTGTTCTGTAATAAAAAACATTTGATTAATATAACGCGCTCCTTCGAACTAGCCAGCAGCAATTCTGATGGAACTTTGCGTTTGGTGAGCTCACGATAGGAGCTACTTCTCAGTCAAACAGTTAAAAAAACAAAAAATGTTAAAGGGTTAATAGGGGAGCCGTGATGTGACGACTTCCTGAAGGCGGAGTCTCAGGAAGAGCAGGAGCTTCTTAAAGGGACAGAGGCCCAATTTTCAAGGCGTTGAATGATTTCTTTTAAACCATATTTGATAAATATTAGCTAATTGTGCTATGAAATGACACTATGTGTCTAGAAAACACATAGTCGACGTCCCTAGAAATTCCACTCGAATCCAAACAGAAAAGTCTGAATTGAACTGATTTGTCCACGTCTGTATGACACACATCTCAAGTATAATCAGTCTGTAGATGTTCACCCAGCCATTGTCGAGCCTGACTCACAAACTGCACTATCTAAACCAGGGGTGCTCGATACATCAGCCGGTCGATCACAAGAAGGTTTTGAGTCGATCTCTGCAGCAGGTGACAAACTGAAGGCCTCCAGGAGGCTGAGACCAGAACGTCCTCTTCTGACAGGCTTATCAAAAATATTCACTAAGATCCAAAACGTTTGTAGCCTCATTAAAGAATAATAAAAAGGATTTTAAAAAATCAATAAAACGTGTTAAAATGAATATTCTCGGTAATTATTGCTAAGTTGCGTTGCAGATCCATTAACAAATGAAAAGGGACTCAAAAGACCGACTGACTAGCAGAGCAGGAGTTTAAATTAACTTATGTGTTCATGAGAGCCTCATTAATAATCGATAACTAAATATCAAGCCTGGAAACCTGATATCGTAGCGGACTGAATGTTTTTAACGTCATCTCTGCTCGGCTAACGGGGCGCAGGCGGTTGCCACGGCAACGGGTGTGTTTAAAACTACAATGAAAGAAAAACAAGAGTAAAAAGGTGATAGTGGAACTGAGTTGATCTCCTGTTCGGGTTATTTTGTCTTTGTTGACCTTCGCTGTGGTTCATCACAGCCGCTGGAGTTTCTGAACGTTCATTAAACGACAAAACTTGGACTAATTACCTCGTTCGTTTGCAGTAAATGTGTCGTAAACATCAAATAGGACAAACATATTTGATTAGGTTTTAACAAACAAGTGGCTTCTACCACGATAATTATCTGAAGGCAAATTCAGAAGACTTGCCCTTTACTTTAACAGAGCTCTTTGGTTCCTATCAGTTTGTAGTTTCGCATGTTGACGTCATCAAACCAAATTTCACATCGACCAGAACTGACTGACACCTGCTGCAGCCAGCTTCTGACTGAAAAACCAGTAACCTGCTCCCAGTGTCAGAGTCTCACTGAGGAAGAAACCCCATTAGGTTTTCTATCACTTTAGCATTTCTGATATAACTGATCTATATTCGTATAGAAAATGAGTCAATAGGGTTTAATTTAATATTTTTCTGTGTCATGAGGTAGATCTCAGGCGGCTGGTGAGAGAAAAAGTAGATCACCGTGTTCATGGCCCGTCATCCCCCCTGCAGTTCACTTTGTCATCCAGAACTCTTGGTAGTCTATTTCGGATCATCCGCTGGTGACTTCACCGCCTCCTGCCTCTCGTGCTCGTGGGGCCATTCGGACCCTGGTCAGCTCGTCCTGTGACGTCACCCCCCACCCCCACACCCCCAATATGCTCCGGCTGGACTCCACTCCATAATTTCCTCGAGACTTTAAACCCCTTCCAGAAGCTTTTTTTTCCTCCCTCTCTTCTTGACCACAACATCGACCAGTCAGGAGCCTCAAGGCAGAGTTATGTCATATAGGTGGGAACTTTATCCTTCTTGTTTTTACCCCCCTCGTGAGTAAGTTGTTTTTTTTTTTTTTTTGTTTTTGTTTGTCAGTTTAAAAAAGCCACACAATTCACTGAGAGGAGGCATTTCTGAAACTCTTAACTTGAGGAGGAATATATAAACATTTTGAGGTAAGTTTGGTCTTTGTATTGTAAACGCACATTTTCACCCTGTTTATTTGTCCCGATCGCACGGACGGCACCAATTAACATTCGCCATTAGTACGGAACAGGTCATTATAACATCGACACAAACCCCCATATGAGAATGGATTTATAATTGCGAAAGCAGCCGAACCTCTGCTGCGGCGTAACGCGGGTTTTGACGTGAATCCCTTTGTGTATTGGCGGTGAAAGTGCGATTTCTGTCACCTGGAGTAATGAGCCGCGCGCGCTCAACTCCCAGCTCTGACTGACTGGGGTTCGTGTTATCCGCGCGCAGATAACGAGCGGCATCCTCGTGTAAAATCTGAGGGCGGGGAGTTGTTGGTCTTTATCTAATTACCGCTTTGATCTGCGCCGCTCGCCCTGGACCCCACCACCCCCCTCCCCGCGGGGGATCTCAGTCGGAGAGCACGTGGACCTACTGTAATCATAACAGCAGCAGAGGGGGAGCCCATTACTGACGCGACGGAGGTGGCGTCGCGCGCTCTTTACTGACTCCTCCACGCGCTCGCAAGATGAGACCACGTGCTCTGTGATTTACTGGTTGTTGTTAAATGCCCGCCCTCCAGCCCCCCACCCCGACCCGTTGAGTCAGCGTTTATCCGGTAGCGTAGTTGCAACATGTCGGCCCAGATACCAGTTTTGGGTGAAACTGGTCGAATATTCATGGTGGCGACGTTGCAAGTGAGGTTAATGCTGCTGTATGCAGTAGATAACTTAAGATGTGGCGTCGGTGCAATAAAGGTCGACGGCCTTAATGGACGAGAAGAGGCAGGTCAAATGTTGCGGCTTCATCTTGACTCTCAAACTTTTAAGTCCTACTGATGAACCGGCTGGCGTGAGTTTATCACAGCTATTTTGTCATTTCATTTGAAGTTAGCCGCATTAGCTTGGAAAATTTGACACCCACACAAATAGCTTTATTTTGAGTTTTTACTTCTCACTCCAGTATTTAGGAATACGGCCTCTGTGTGCCCCATTTTCAGGTTGGTCGGTACTCATATGGGTATAGCTAACATTTACAAAAAGTAAATGATGGCTGCAGCATGAAACGAGTGTTTTGGGGTTACACAACGACCCAAAGTTATTTGCCTGAACGACCTCAATGGAGCACCTTTATAGGTAAATAATACACCTATAACTGGTATATAGGTATATTATTTACCCTATGGGTCCTTCACCCTACACCCGCATAAGCTGCCCGCCAGACATGGTGAACCAAAGTGGAACCTCGGTGTAAACCCAGACCAATTCAGTTCCAATCCAACCCGAGCAAAACTAGTTTGGAGGCCGGACACATACAGTGGCGGGCCATTCTGAGCAAAACAAACATTGTGGTATTGATTGACGGATCAATGAATTTTTTTCTTTGAAAAGTAAAATATTGAATGAAACATCCCCTATCTATATAGTACAAATATTATGACACACACAGGGACAAAGTTAGCTGGTTAAATCAAAATCCAATGAGACTTTGCTCATTTTCAGTTAAGACTACATCTGTTATCGCTGCAAGCCATTGATCGAACCCCTTAAGTTAAATCGGGTGTAAAACTTGCAACATATCACAATCAGTTAAGTAGAATGTACACATGAAACACTTAGCAGAGTGGAAGTGTTTGAAAAAGAGGAAGCTTGAAGTTCCTGCTTCTACCTGTTGACAAAAAAGCTGGGGTGGTCCCACAGAGAAACCAGTAAGAGACGTGCATTTAGCCCATTACTCTGCAGCACACGTTGGAGACAAGTTAGATGACGATAGAATGAACTGCGGATTGCAGCGTTGCCGTCTAAAGCCTTCAGATAGTCACACATAAGAGAAAAGGGAAATGGGGTTAGTTATTACTCATTCGGTCAATTGCTTAATTGTTGAAGCTCTGGCAGTGATGGCAATGAAACCACAATGAAAAATAAAATGTTTTAAATCATTAAACAAAATTCACCAAAACCATAATAAGTTACCCATGGTGTTTCCACAGCGCAACATTAAAATGATTCCAAAACTTTCAACAAATAAGGAAATCTGGCTCCGCTGCAAGCGCTGAACCCAGGCTTTAGAAATAAAACACCAGGTTTTCTTTGCACAATTCACTTCACTGACGCTTGACTGGAGTGCGCGACCTCCAAACAAAGGAGTCCTCTCCTGGCATTAGCCCGTCGTCCCCCTCCGTCATTCAGGGACACACAGCCACCCTGTCCATGTGCGCTCTGCGAGGAAAACACATCTTCTCAAACCGTTCACGTAGCGCTGCGTGGCTAAGAGCCAACTCGATTCAAAGCCCCGACAGCTGGTTTTTAAAACCAGACGATGTCCAGACAGGAGTCACGAGGGTTTGTTTGTGTGCGGTTAAAACTAGAACTCCTAAGACAAATAAAGTGCAGACGAAAAGACTGTGATCAGTAGAGTTTTTTTTTTTTTTTTAATCCTAACATCTTGTAATGGAAAAAATGGAACAAGCTGCCACTTTGTGGTTAATTTAAGTTGTAAATGCCTCACTGTTGTGTTTCTCTGTTTGGTCTCTGCACACTTCCAGACAGTACCCAGGCTGGGTAGACAATGCCTTGAAGCTCCAGCAGTGTTCCCAACATCGTTGTTGTTTGCCAGAACTTTCTTCAAAGCGAAGAGATGGTATCCAGACTCAGAGTTAGCGCTCGGATCGTCCGGGGCCACCCGGGCGACTGGGAACGTCGCAACGCTTTCATGTCGAAGACGACATGAACACTGAGCCAATTCTTCTGGTAACATCCCATACATTTAGGAGGACTGAGACTTTCTCCAGTTTCCTTTGATTATCTAGACTCAGCATTATTCCATCTGTCCTCTTTTTTTTTTTTTTTTTTTTTTTGAAGTTGTTGCAGTCAAATCCTAAAGCTCCATTTAGGATTTTACACAGTTTGGATTTTAAATTCTGCTTTTTTAAAAATACACTGAACTGTTTGCTTTAATCCATGTGTTTTAGTCTCTGTTGTTTTTAGCACTGTTAAAAAACTGCGACAGTCAAGTCGCCATGCCCCGGCCGAGGGCAGGACCAGGCCCGCCAACCGAGGACACGTATGAGCTCTCGGTGGACGCAGAGGAAGCTCGGCCTCTCTTTTTGCAAAGAAAATGTTTCAGAAAGACATCCCCTTTGAGCAAATACATCGAGGCCGAACACCAGCAAGCGGGACTCTTCTCCCTGTCTCCGTTGGGGGCCGTCACTGCCGACCTCCAGAAGAAGAGGAGGAAGAAATGCGGCGCCTGCGCTCCCTGCCTTCGCAAAGAGAACTGCGGTACCTGCGCCAACTGTCTGAACCGCAAGACGGGCAAGCAGATCTGCAAGGAGCGCAAGTGTGAGCAGCTGAAGAAGAGACGGAGCGAAGGCGACGCGAACGAGGTACGATCTCTGATCTGGTCTTTCTAGCTTGCCTGAATGGATATTGTGTTAATGCCGGAGTTTAAAAAAAAAAAAAAAAACCCAGAAAAACAACTGATGTCATTTAATATTCGTCGAGTTAACCAACTAGTACTTTGTCAACTTTGAGCTGGAGGCCTTGAAACGTTTTCATGCCACGCCTATGGTTCTGTTTCTGGGGACATAAAATGACTGGAGAGAACATCTTGTCCACTTGGAATGGATAGATCCATTACACACTGTTCCAGGCATCCAGCACATCTTTTCAGGGATGTTCATTTTAGACCAACAAATGTCAGCTGGTGTTCCCACCGGCGAGTCAGGACCCGCTTCTTCTCAGGCTGGCTCTGCAGAGACGGAGCCAAACCTGCGAGGGTGCAAGTGCAAAAGTCCTCCCATGTGTGATGAAACCTGGCAGTCGGACCAAAAGTTGCCTCCTACAACTAAATGTTTTCTACTCGCAAAATATCGTAGCTCTTTCTCCCCCACCCGTCTTTGTGGCAGACATACAGAACCAGCTTCTGCTGCCATTTAATGGTGCCAGAGCAGATGGAAGTACGAGTCCTGCCAACGCAAATACACACGCACAATTTACACAGCAATAGAACACAGTGTGCATTGCTAAAATGGCTTGAAATGTTTTTTTTTTTTTTTTTTTTAAATCAATTAGAAGTTTGCACAGCAGATTAATACAGATTTGTCCAATTTGGGGAATGTTTTAAATGTTTGTGTTGGAGTCTTTTTATTTATTTATTTTCTTCTAATGGTAGACTGAGGGAACGGCGTTTGGATGGCTGAGGCTGTTAGGGTTACCGAACAGCAACGGCGGAGAATTCCTGCCGTTGCCTGCGCTTTGTCCTTTGACCTCTGCAGCTTCCACTGAGGGTGGGGGTTAACCTTAGGCCGTTTTGTGAGAGTGTGTGCGTGTGTAATGTGTGTGCTTTGGAGGGGTGTAAAGAAAGAGGGAGAGAGTGCAGTTTCCAAAAGTGTTTCTCTTGTGCTTTAATGGACGTGTGCATGCGTGTGTGTGTGTGTGTGTGTGTGTTTGGATGTGCAGCAGCATCTTAAGCACCGGGGGATGGAGGATAGCAGGAAAATCTAGAATAGAATACAAAAGCATGTCCAGAGGAGTAAACACACACTGCACACATGCTGATAAACAGCAAAACAATCATATTTCATTCATTCGACTTAAAAATATTCTCATGCTTCTAAGGAAAAGCCTAAAAGCAAAAAACATGTAATGTGTGCGAAATGAAAACAGTATCTAAACTTTTGGTTCCCAAAGAAAAATGTTTGTGTTGTAAGAGTGAAATCCAACTGGAACAGATGAAAATCTCTCAACAACCTTCACCTCAGAATTCAGCAAAGCAGCTGCGCCTTTAAAACATGGTGATGCTTTGCACTGTGAAATACCACCGGCGGCAGATGATGTCATAAGGACATCATCTGCTAGTACACATGTATCTGTAGTATAGGACTTGTTTTGCTTTTCGCTTGAATATCCAGTGGTAACATCATCAGGTTTATGACTTTACATCATGGGTTAGTCGGTTCCTTCGGTTCATTGTTCTTCCTTTTTGAGTGGTATCTATTTGAAACAAAGATCATTGTACCTAATCATTTTGTTTTGCCTTTTTTACCTTTGCATTGTTGCTAATCTACTTTGTATTTGCTGTGTAAATAGGTGATACCAAAAGATTCCTAGAGTATCACGAAACTAAACAAAAGTAACACAGTTTGACAACTACAGGACTAAACCTTTGTGACGTGAAGAAAACTTTACTCTTCTTCAGGTATTGAAAATTATAGCCATATGAGGGATACGAGCACGTGTAGAGGCACAAATGCATCAAGTTACTTTTTAGGGAACCTATTTAATACTGACCCAAACATAGTGCATACTGAAGCTGAAATGGGACGTGGAGTTTGTGTAGCCGAAAACTCAGAGTTTCTGCCATTGCTCTTCCAGTTTGGCTTACCAGTAGAGGCTTCAGAAGTGGCAGCCAGACGGCGGTGTCTTGAAAGTTTGCTTCATGATTTCAAGAGATGATACAACTGTTTATTTGTTTATGTATTGAGAAGCTTAAAATTATAGAAAATTTCCCCTTATTTTCAGTCAAACCAACTAACTCTTAACAGGTTATTCTGTCAGCATTGTATTGTCTTGTTTGTTGCAGAGATCCAAGAATAATCTACTGAAGACTCCACTGAGTCGTTATTGTATTTCTTGCATGTTTGTCCAAACTGTTATTTGAGCTTTTTGATTGACGGGGATTAATATTCACACGTGCAGTGCAGTATTTGATGAAATATTAGATCAGTTGTTGACGTTGGTAATGATAAAAAGACACCTTGTTTCCCCACCAAAAATTCGACCCTTCCAAAGTGTCATGTCTTAAGCCATGTTAAGAAATCAACACTAAATCTTGTTATGTCACCATTTAATAGACAAAGCCAATTGAATGAACCCCAACTGTTTGCTGGGGTTCGGGACCACAATCTCCCACAAATAGTTACAATATATGAATACTTGAGATAACTCAGAAAAATGCTTATAGTTGACTATTTTAATTGTTCAAACAGCTGATACATATCAATAATATGCCTGGTGGAAGCCATCTTAGAAGCCGATTGCTATGGTCTTCCTTATCTGCTCTTGGGAGTACCTGTATATATAAAAAAAAAAGAATAAATATGAAAAAAAAATTCATGAATAGGTGAATTTCCAAATACTTAACCACAAATAGGCAAGGGTCATTTTACTCTTACGTGCTCCCAGTCACGTCGTTGTGCAAGAATTGCAGCCCAATCTTCTTCTCAGCAGTGCATCAATTAATCAGGGTTTGTTTCTACCAGCTGCCTCAGGTCCAACCACATCATACTAATCAGGGCGAAGTCTGAACTTTGAATGATCCGTTGCAAGTTAAAGAATTGATTAACTTTAAGCAGTTCAGACATAGCTTTATTACCTGTCCACCTCTGTTTTTCTGTTTCTGTTGTAGAGGTGGTGCTGTGAGGGATCTGCTGAACGATTCGTTTTGGGCTAAGCTTTAGCTGCTGAGGAGATGACCGTACATGTCACTGCAGAATACTTTAGTACACAGAAGAGTTCATGGTTGTCTCAATGCCTGGGAGGTGGCCAGCTGCAGAACAAGTTGTCAAAATCATCATCATCATCATCATCATCATCGTCATCATCATCATCATATGAGGTGTTTTTGTTCTACTATGGTCTTGCCTATCTTAAGGGTGTAGTTCCAGATGTGCTTCAGGGAGAATGGAAATATGAAGACCTAAGTTGTTCTGGCATTTCCTTTTGGGAGAGCTCAACCTCTTTTGAGTCATACTCGTTCAGGCTTTCTCCAATTGTCCTGTCAGTTACTTTAATACTTCACTTGCTATCGGAGTCCTGTGGAGCCCGACATGAAGCTCTTGGTTTCTCCGATAATTTCTTGGGTCAAACTGACCACTGCTTGGCCACTGGTCATCCACTTGTACGTTTATTTTTTTCTCATTGTAGAATTGATTAACTTTAAGCAGTTCAGACATAGCTTTATTACCTTTCCAACATTGAGTGGGAATAGTCTTTGTCATTTTTCCTTTCCCCATGGATGTAAATGAATAAGCCTTGGTGTAATAAGTGATGCTCAAATTGTTTATCGTCTAATTTTATTACACATTACTTTGGTAAACAATTACCTTGGAGTGAGGAAGACACCTGAAAATCTTCCCCCCGACTCCCAACACACAGCCACACACACGCACACACACGCACACACGCACGCACACGCGCACACACACACACGCACACGCATGCAGCTCTGTGAAAAAAGCCTCTGATTTAAGACACGCTAACTTACTTACACATTCAGGGCTTATTCTTTTGTGGCTTGCTCGCTCAAAAATAATGCTAATCTATGTTTGGATTCAGTTTTTTATGCATTTGATGAGACTGAATTCGCCCAACATAAGTCCTTAGTGAGATAATTGAATATGTCTGAAATAAAGGGGAAGTACTGTGGTACCAGACTGACTCAACCCAAAGAGTAGAAATGCATTCATAGGTATAGTTTTTTTCAAGATGCAAATAATAAACGACCAAAGCTAAAGTCTTAATATGAAAGGTAGATTTCTTCGCCATTTCTTTTTCCTGTTCTCCTGAACTGGTAGCTGCAGTACGGTACGGCAGTCCTGTTAATGGTTGTTTTTCTACAGCCGGAACAGGATCCTTTGCCATTATGGAGGGAAAGTTTTAAAGAACTGCTGCTATTATCACAAATCTCTACTAGAAAGCACAGGATGAGAAGGAAATTCGTCTTTAAGCCTTACAATGACAGAACGCATCAGTCTGGAGATCAGCAAGAGCAGCTTCAACAAAAGGAAGATTGAAGTCTTTAAAATATCTAGCTAGGACCCAAACCTCAATCAGAAATCCGTGGGGTGAAGTGCAGAGCGTCGTCCAGAGGAGGCGTCCTCACAACCTCGCACATTTGGTTCACTTTTGTAAACACTTTTGTAAGTAAATGTTGTCAAGATGTGTCATGCTGACACACTCCTATAAAAAAAAGGCAGAGTGCTGAAGTCAAAGCAAAAGGGGATTCAACAAAGGTTGAGTGTATGCACACATATGCAACCACATTATTCTAGTCTTTTTATGTTTTATTTCTCCCCTAAAATACTTCAGCCTGTTCTTAAATTACGATGTAAAGGTCGTAGGTCACAGGTGGAAAAAGTTGTGAATTTTTTTTTTTTGTCTCACTCTCTTTTCTTAATGTCACAAAAAAGCATAAAAGTCATTGACCAAGCCTTGTCCCAAGGATTTGGGCTTTTATTTCCCCATCCTGTGCTCGGTTACGTACAAAACACCAAGACGTTTAAACTCCTCAGTTGCTTAATGATGGATGTGTTAAAGCTTCCCATGCATGTACGCACCATCATTCTGCGCTGCATCTGCTTTTTCACCTTTTTCACTGTAACTCTGAAGAGTGGTTGATGCTTCATCCGTCGGGTTTTCCAAATAAGATCCATGTGCATCCTGGATCAGCACACATGGTTCATGTCTGTTCGTGACTGTACAGCGAGACTGAATACACCTTGCTGGAAGAGACTGAGGACATAATTTACATTGAATTGACTTTAAGAACTGCACGACGCAGAAAGCAAGGATTAAATCGAGTTTTTTCTTCTCCAATGGACAAAGTGTTGAGAGTTTAAGAAATTGGAGGTTTTCCTCATAAAACTGTGCTGAAGCCAAGTTTTGTTGCTTACATCTGTATCCCTTCCCCCATGGTCCTTCCACCTCTGCCCTCTGACATCTGTGTGCATTCAGCAGCTAAGTTCTCCACTGCTTGCCACCCACATTCTCTGTTTTTTTGCTGTGAAAACTGCTCTGTAGCAGCAGCAGCAGTTTTAAACACTTGCCTATGTAAGATTGGTTCAACTGTCTGCACAATGTACTTGAGTCTCCTTTCAACACTCTAAACATGATGTGAATGAGTTTGCGCGAGTTTATCAGTCTGCCGAGACGAGTTGGTTGTTAAAAGTTTGTGGGCTCTTTGTCTAGCAAAAACCATGAGGAATATTTAAGGCCATTATGACTGCCCCCAGTCAGGGATTAACTTCTTTTCTTTCTTGTTCCTGCTGCAGAAGAATGATCTTAATTTACCTGTTAGACACATGAAAACATGTTGTAGAGGTTGGAATATTTTCTCTGGCTATACTCTTTCTGATTTGTAAAAATATTTACTTTTTCACATTTCCTTTCCCGTTTTCTAACACTACAACCTCAAACATTGAAATACTCCATTGGGTTGTAATGTTGGGGTATTGCTGTAATAAAACAAAAACAAAAAGTAGTTCCCGATCGTGTCGTGGAAAGGTAATGACTTACGGTTTTCACATTTTTTAGATAAAATATCTAAAAGGTGTGGTTTCCGCAAAAACTTTCTCAGTATTCAGCTAATGTCGAAACTACAAATTGCGTTGTTTCCATTAAATAAATACAAATAAAACCACATGTGAATGCATTTATTTATGCAATAAATAATTGAGGCATGTGATGTAAACATTATTCAGCCGTAGAGCTGAGGCATCTGATTCAGTCGTTGAAGTGACAAACCTTTTATCCTGGGGAGCGGCTACATCTGCAGCGCTTTTGGAAAATTGCTGCCAGCGATGGATTCAACACTTTTGAATGACAAACTCAACTTTATCAAACTCAACAGATCAGGAGCTCAGGTGGAAGAATCTCTGGAGCAGAAAGCTCTTAAAGCTCAGGCTTACTCGGGCATACGGTGCTCATTCTGTGCACGTGTGGGATCTGATAGTCATGTGCACTGATTGCCTACATTTCTTATGACAAATAACTTCATTTTCCATAATTCAAGTGGATGGTAACAAGCATAAGTGCCCAGCCCTGTTTCTTCTCCACCAGGGCGGCGACGGCACACCTGCACATAAAGTGGCTGCGGGTCCTTGTGGCTGGTCGTGGCAACTCTCAGGCCTACCAGCCTGGTTTTCCATACCAAACAGTTCGACGTGAACTCCACCGAGAGGTGGATAAATTTCCGATAAATTTACCTTTACACAGACGTGTCCAGCGGACGTCCACTTTGAATCCACATTGAGTATGTGCCTTTCCCAAGTATGAGAGGGGCCTTTAGACAAATCTGGCAACCTGGAAAATAAAGGATTTTGTCACAAGAAATGTAGGCAATCAGTACGCTTGACAATGAAATCCTGTCTGTGTGTGGACAGAGAGTTCACAGTTCACAAACGGTTGTGGACGTTTGCGAGAGCATTCAGGCAAGAGGTTCACCTTCCAGCAGGAAAATAAAATAAAACTATTCACACAGCCAGAGCTGCATTGGAATAGTTTCAATCAAAGCACCCTTCAGTTGTTTGAAAAGACTTGGAAACTGACATGAAAACACGGCCTCCGTCTAGTCTGACTGTGTCTGATTATATTGGAAAGCAGAGTATGCAGATATCATCTGCGAACTGGGTAAAACATTTGGAGTTACACTCGACAGTTGCATTGTTTTACTTTCACTTCGCAATTCTGATCTACTTTTCACTGGTTTATCACGTGCAATTATGGCGTTTATGTTGGAGCGTTCAAAGAGTGTGAATCTAACCAGAGCTAATTTGACCTCCTTAATCTATTTGTACTGCAAGGACGTCGGTGAGCTCCGACTGCGGCGCGGCAGCTGCTCCTGTCCACCTGTAAGAAAGCAAAGAGAGGCTCTCGGCTCTCGCTGTCCGGCTCACAACAATCACGCCTCTCTCACACATAAACACCACACACACACACACACACACACACACACACGCACGCACGTGGTCCATCTGACGTCAGAGGAGGGGATTTCCCGTGCCATGCGAGAGCGTCAGACAGACACCACAAATGCTGCGTCACTGTGCTGCTGCCTTGCTTCACCGTGCCACACTTCAGCTCCCTCCTCCTTCTCGGTTCTCACATTCAGTCTGTCAAGCCTCTCGCCGTCTGTCCGTCTCGCTTCGATCCGCTGCGTCTTCGCCGGCCTCCCTGAACTTTTGCTGACTTTCGCCCGACTCTGTGCGGTCACGGTGTCTTCGCCCCTCCTCTCTTTCACACGTCATTTCTGTTCTTCAAAACCTAAGCGTTCATTTGTTAGAGTAAAACTTCCCATTTCACTTTCAGAAACAGTTTTTTTTTTTTTTCCGTGAGGTTTGGAAAAAGCATCAACTTCACCTCCGCCACATCTCCCGACTGCCGCTCAAGACAAAATAAAATTTTCCCCTGTGCTTTTCTTTCGCTCAAGCATAGTAAACAAATAGGATGCCAATAAAAGAGAAGGTCTTTCACCTTTAGAATGTAAACATCAGGGAACCAGGCCGCCTAAAATATGCCTGGTATGTCACTATTACAAAAAGCGTACAAGGAAAAAAAAAAAAAAGAGTCCCCGGCGGCGTTTTCCCCCTAAAGTGAAGGATCAAGACATGTTTTTCCACGTGTTTGCTTTGCATATCGCAGATACGCAGTCCCAGCTGACAACCTGTTGGGATGGCTTCCAAGAGCGCTCGTAGAAAAAAAAGAAAAAAAGCGCATCTGCAGCGGTTCGTGTCGCCTTTGCTCGCTCTGAGTCAGCACAGAGGGCTTTTTGCTGCGTAATTGTGCTTTTTCGCCTGTCAGACCGGTGCTGGTGGTCTCGGCGAGAGGGGTCTGCGTGAATATGTGTGTGCGTGTGTTTGTGTGTGTTTGTGTGCGTGGAGCT
>VMRN01000034.1:3245719-3269196 GCA_010277015.1 Poeciliopsis turrubarensis
CACACACACACACCTCCCACCTACCTTCACTTTGTCTCTTTATGTCAGCCTTTCTTTTATTGCATTGCACACTCACACACACACATGCACACAGGGCCTTTTTTTATTTAACCTCCTCTTTCTACTGTTCCTCTCAGCACCCTCGACTGCTCTCCTTCATTTTCACCCTAGCAGCAGAGCCCGCCCGGCCTCTGATTGGTGGACAGGCCGCCTTTGTGTGATATCTGTAGTGTGACGTCTCTCGGGGTGAGCTCTGCACGTTTGTGTGTGCGTGCGTGCTTTGGTTCACGAGTGTATATGTTTGTAGATAGATTAGGGGCTCGGAGGGGAGTGGGTGGCTTTTTTGGACATCAGATATGCGGGAGGACAGATGAAAAAACCTTGAGCGATTGGGAGGAAGGAGTGATAGCAGTCACAGAGAGAGAGAGAGAGAGAGAAAAAAATCCCTCAGATGTGTGTGTGTATGTTCATGTGTTTGCGAGGTAGACCTATTGGCATATGAGCAAGAGAGACAGGGGCGGGAGGGAGGGGGGAAGTGCAACAGAGAGCAAGCGCGTCGAGAGAGAGAGGGAGAGAGAAAGAGAACGTGCGTACGAGGGCTCATGTAAAACCCGATTAAAAACACAAGATGGCTTCCTGAATGGGCTGCTGGAACGCAGACGAAAGACAGACTGAGAAGGAAGAGTGGGGAGACGCGGAGAGAGAAGAAAGGGACCGAGGGGCAGGGGGCGAAGACGAGAGAGGTAGTCAGGGATCCTCTTATGGGGATTCGGTCAGCGGACGGAGGAGTACGAACCGAAGCAGCGCCGAGGCTTGGAGGGTAAATATTCCTCTCTCCAGACTATTTTAGGATTGATAGGTGGGTGGAGGCAAGGAGGTGGGGATGGAGCGGTGGGGGGAGTGTGTGTGTGTCTGTGTGTGTGTGTATGTATAGGCTAGTTGGACTGGGGAGAAGCTCAAGACAAAACATCATTTACCACGGAGACAACCGGGGCAAATGAAAACAACAGAGACACGCTGTGCAAAATAAAAACACACTCGTGTTTCCGACCATTCCACCGCTTCCATCCTATTCGCCAATGCTCGTGCACTCGCTGCCGTAATATTTCCTGTTGAGAAGCCAACGTGCGTCCATAACCTCGCACCGGCGTCTGTATGGAGACATTACATAATTGTATAAGCAGCGGCGGTGGCGGCGGAGGGGGTAAAACGCCGGCTCACGTTGAGCACAAATCAAAGAAAAGATTTCCGCACAGGCTTTTTCGTTGCCAGGAATGATTGCGGGTTGGCGTCATGCAGCTGTTGGTACTTTTACCTAGAGCAGTCCCATGTCGCATTGTTCTATTGATTGTTAATCTTTCATCCCTCTCCCCTTCCCATTTTTCTCTCTCTGCCCCCCTCCCGCCCCTCTCCTCCTCGATCGGCTGTACAGGTGGGATATTTTGAAGACAGCAGTCAAGACCGTGTTGGACTCCCTGAACAAGCAGCTGAGGTAAGACAGGACCTTGGGTTCACGTTCGTGTCTACATCTGTCATCTTTGTGCCAAGCGCATAATCTCGTCTCATGTTGCTACTGGCTTAATTCATAAGCTAACATCGTGCCAACACGATGACCAGTTTCTCATGTCTATCCATATGTACATCATTGGTTTAGTTCGAGCGTCTATGCACACAACGAGTCGACAAAGGACAGCTTGGACAGTCTGTGGCGTTGTGTTGGCATTCGACTGTTTGCAGCACTCCGCCGCGAATGCGTGAGCTCATTACCTCATCCTCCAGAAGCGAATACTGGTGGATTAGATCGACTAAGGCATCTGAACTCCAAAGTCATTGAAAGAAGTAATTCCGTCTGAGCGTCTCGGCGATGACGCTGCGGCATCCTGAGTTTAAAGCGTCCCACGCTGCCCGCTGATTGGTGCCAGAGCCAGGCATGTGCAGATACTACAAGAGACCAGGAAAAAGGAGCGGAGGGAGGGAGGGAAAGAGTGAGGAGGCGGAACCCTGCGTGCTGGCTCGGGAGCCGGGGAGGGGAAGCCGTCCTGCTTCTCCTGGGTTCTGGAGTCAAATGAGGTAAAGGGAGTAAAAGTTAGTGGGTCACGCATGCGTACGTGTCGGATTCCCGGGCGCGGAAACCGGCGGCGCACTGTTGCTGAGAAACGCGTTCCCCACAACACGCCATGTTGGGACACGCTAGTGTGTTTTTATGAAGAGGGAAAGCGCGGCGATGCGACTAAGAGAAAACGGAAAAAAGGAGACAAACATGACATTGGCGAGAAAGACCATCGGTACCGTCCACATCTTAGTTTTGTCATTCGTGTCTACAGTGACATCAAATCTGGGTTAGTCCATCACCTTTAAACATCATAAATAAGTCCTGCTCGGGTCTTTGAACATCCAGCTTATCTCTAAGCCTGCTTTAATCTCTGTCCACATATACCCAGCCCTTTTATCTTTAAAGTATATATCGCCATCTGGCCTACAGGGAACACAGTCTTCTGTGTGCTTTCCTGTGTTTAACAAGTCACCGTCATTTTTCCTCCGGCTCTCCTGTTCGGAGAGGTTGCTGTGCTTGCCCGGGGGTGGAATGTTTACCTCATTAAGATCCGTTTCCTACTCAAACATTTCCCTGGTTGCGCGAAGCTAAACACTGCGTACACCCCACATGCAGAGGGCATTCATTTGACGATCCAAATAAGCACCCGTACGGTATCATTAAGCGCTTTCCGCCCTTACACAACAACTTCAACAAGTCGAGCTTTGTGAGAAGAAAAACGAAGCTGCGGTTGCATTGCAGACAGTCAGTGTTTTTTTATGACTTCTTTTCAGTTTTTCAGCACAGTTTCTGTGCTGTTCAGGAAACCAACCTGTATTTAATGGGTTTACCACAACAGGTTACAAGGCAGACACGCTGTGCTCGCAAGAATTTGCCTGTCTTTCCACGCCCATGCACAGGATTTCCTCCTCATACGTATGTGATGAACTTCACACGTCGCTCAGGTGGAACAGAGTGAAGCAGCGATGGCACCTGGAATACTCGCTAATAATATGTGTGGAATTCCCGGCCGTGCTCGCAAAGGGTTAACGCTGACCTAGTTTCCGTGGCAACACTGAATGTCTGGTGACATCATCGCTATAATTTTAGCCCAAGCATTAAAAGGCTGGTCACATGACTAATCGAGCCAGGCCCCACGTGTTTGCTTGTGTGTGTGTGTGCGTGTGTGTGTGTGTAGTAAGCGGTTCGCGAATTGGTACAGATTCAGGAAGTGGAGGGTTTGACATCAGCTCTTCCACTGAGCGGCAGGTTTTGATGTATTTGCTGCCCTGTAAGGTTTCCACTCTTCAGTGAAGAACCGCAGCCTGCTTCCCCACCTGCACTGACAAACCCTGTGAGCTAATAGATGGTCTCAAATAGCTCAATCCTTTCCTCTGATCTGAAAGGGCTTTTGGTCTTTATCAAAACCCTTTCCATTTGTAAAAACATACAAATGGCAAGAACAAAACTAAGCTCCAATTCAAATAAATTGTTTCTGACTGGACTTTGATCCAAAATGTGTCATTTTTGGAGACATTATTCATACCGCTTGAACTTTTCCATGTGTTTTCACATTACAACCAGACATTTCAACGTGCAAGTCATGAAGAAGGCGCCAGAATTGACATGTTTGGCAAATGCTAATACTACAACATGGTGGTGGCAGCATCATGTTGAGGGAATGCCTTTATTGAGCAGAAGCAGGGAAGCTGTTCTGGTCAGAGGTGAAGTATTGAGTAGCATGAAGACAGCATCAGTACAAAACAATAACTCAAGAGATGAATACAATACACACCAGACGTTTTGGATTTTCATTCATAGACGGTTCTGAAAACCATCAGATTCATAATTATGCAACTTTGTTTTCGTCCCACATAAAATCCCAATACAACATAGTAGAGTTTGTGGTTGAAAGATGTGAAAACAGTTCAGGCCGTATGAACACTTTTGCAGGGCAGCAGTAACATGAAGGTCAAGATTAAAGTCAAGGTTATCTGTTAGTTGCTGGTGAAAAACAAACATGTCGCTCGCTGGCTCTGATACGGAGCTGTCAGCTGCTCTCAGGTTGTAAAACGGCTCCTGCTCTCTTTCTTTCATTTTCAAACAACTCTTCTTATCAAGTGATTACAAAACTTCCCAGCCTTACACATGCTCCACTGCAACATGTCACCTCAACGAGTTCGGTTTCATTTTTAACCATCAATATTTAACGGCGCTCTAACCTATAAAGTACAGCATTTAACAAATCGGTTATGTCCTTCTCAATGCCGGCCTGAATCCTGCAGCTGGATCGATACGCTGTGTGGCAGCAGATGAGTAATGGCTCGTTGGTTACTGGCGTCTTTGGTCGTGCCTGAGCTTCGTGTTGGAAGGGAGGCCGTCGGCCGCCCGGTGCCGCAGTTAATAAAAAATGAATGGAAAGACAAGGGGGCGGAGCCCTCAGCTGTTGCTCTGGCTCTTTAACTCTCACTTCCCTGGCGCCTGCTCCGCTGCTCCCAGCGGGCGCGCACGCTCCACACAGTCCCGAATCCCTGGGCTGGCACACGCTGCCAGGTTTTATGTAATACAGTTCAACAGCTGTTGGAGCTTTCAGCGCCTACTATAGAAAACACACACTTGAAAATCGTGATTGCTGAGGCCTTTTAAATGGATTCAGGGGTAACCTCTTTACTGGAGGATATGAGAGGCAGTGGAAAGCTGGAAATGGGTCAGTTCTCAGAAATCTTCTCCAGCCATCATCTGCTGTCAACATAGAGCTTTTATAAAGAGATCTGTACACTTGGACTGGAATGATTAATCGGATATATCATGATTAATCAATTATTGAAATCATCGTCCACCGATTTAGTAATCGGATAATTGTTAACTAGAACATACAGACTCATAAACCGGCATTTGTTGAAAAAAAAAACAACATGTTCAGAGCTGTAATTAAGCCAAAGCTTTACAAAAATATTTACATTTGGCATTTAAGATTGAAAAAACTCCCTGCAAATGTGTTTTAGTCAAAACTCCTCAAGTGGTATAGTTTTAGCTTTACCTGTTATGCTGTGGTATTGCTTTCTGGGCAAAAAAATGTTTCTTATTTAAAAACAGAATTTAATTAGTTGTTTATTTGCATCTTTTAAAGGGGCAGTACTAGGTGTTTTCCAGGCACAGTTGCAAAACTGCTATTGATACCAAATATGACTTAAAAGAAATTCATCGCAACATGGCTTTTCTATGAACCCTTCAGCAACACTTTCACTAGCATTGCTTTGAGAAGTAGCTCCTATAATGAGCTCAGCTGATGCTCAGGTCCACCGGTTGCTTGCTAATTGCTGCTGACTAGTCTGAAGGAGCTGAGTGGGGGAAGGCTGCTCTGTGAGGTGAAAACTCAGAAGCTTGGAAAGTGCAGCTCAGAGGAGGAGCCTTGTCTCAAAGGCAAGGCTCGGTCCAACCAGGTGTTTGCACAGAAAGAATCAAAGCAACACTCCAGGTGTGTTTTTGATGAGGGACTAACATTATAACAATATAAATCTAAAAAAAAGTTGACTTTTCATAATACTTCCCCTTCAATGCATGGCTAATATTGCATAAAAGTGGTGTAAAGAAAAAGCTGTAGAATACGCATATTATTGATATTTGATTAATTGTCGAAAATAATCGATAGATTAATCGATTACTAAAATAATTGTTAGTTGCAGCCCTTCTGTACAGGGTTGCAGAGGGAAAGTGGCGTCCTGGTCCCTTGAAGTCCGGCAATGCCAGACCAGAGCATATGGGAAGCTAATCTTAGCCCCAGTGATGAGAGACAACACTGGCAACCAGCCACGGCAGAGGCCACAGTGGACGCCTGAGGGAGGGCTCTCTTGTTTTTCTCTCTTCGCTCCGACAAACTTGTGGTTGGGCTCCAAAGTATTGTTCCCCAAAACATTTCACCTCCACATGCCGGCAGACCGAATGCTGCCACCGAACCTTGTTGACAGGGAAAACCATTGCCCAGTTCGATTTGCCGTCCAGGTATACGACGTGCCTGTTTTTTGTTTCGACTCCACCTGTTCCCCTCCTGCCTGTGCCGCTGCTCTTTGTCTTGCATCCAAGGTTCCCCCCTGATCCGTGCATCGCGGCCGTATCCCGCTCCTTCTTTTCATTTCACCCTCAGGCACAAAGAGCGGCCCTCCTCCCCCTCCCCGCTTCTTCCTCTTCTTTATCTACTCATTAATTATTTTTATTATTTTTTTGTGGCTCCACCCGAGCGGGCCACTCCACCTATCACCACCTTTCCGTTCATTTCCCCTGCCTCCTCTCGCCCTAACCCCTCCTCTCAGTTTCTTTGTGAGGAGAGGTGTAAGGCTTTGAGGAAAGGGGGCGGGGCTTGCCCCAACTGAGCCGAATCGTGCTGGCTTGCACGTGCCGAATGTCAGCAGATATGACTCTGCACACCTTGAGCTTAACACCGTTCTGTTTGGGAGTCTGGGAAGATGTGGGTATCAAAAAAAAAACAAGGGAGGGAAAAAAAACCCAACAACGAACAGGCAGATTTATGGTAAAAAAACAATAACAAAGCAGTTATTGTTACGGTATGGGATCAGAGTACCATCACTAAAGGCTTCATGTTACTGTTATTTTTAACCTGACGTCCCTCCCACCAATGAACCCCCTGACCCTCTGCGAACAATCCATTACTGTGTGTGTGAGGGAGCCGGCTGAATGCATGGAGAAAAATCACCGCAGGAACCCAGACCTTCACATGCACATGTGAAATGTATATTTTTGAGTGATGTGTGTGTTTGTGAGTACGCGTGCGCGCGAGTGTGTGTGAGCACGGGCACGACAGAAAGATAAAGAGATGAGGGATCAGATGACCTTGATGCTGTTTGACTGCAGGACATTGTGCTTGGGGAGGGGAGTGTACAGAGTCAGAGCGACAGAGGAGGAGAGCGTCAGCTGACAGGAAGAGGGTAGCCCTCCTGACTAATGGTTCTGAGCCGGCATCTAAGAGTCATAAAAATTTAAAAAAAATGCACACACTTTCTCACTCACACACACACACACACACACACGCACACACACACACAAATCTAATATTTAAAAGACTTTAATAAAAAGAAAAGAACAATTTGTTCTTTATCCGTTTTTTCTTTTCATTTCTCCACCTGCCTTTGCAGAGGTGCTGGTAACGTTTCAAGCGCTGCCTTCCGTGAGAGCTTTTCGTTTCAGTCCTTAGCTTCGAAGAGAAAGATGAGTCAGGCTTTAGTCATAAACAGCAACTCGCGCACACCACTGAGGATGGACTTTTGTTCTCAGTCATCCCTCCTACCACCAGAACCTTTCCTCTGTGCTGCTGAGAAACGCCGAGCCTGAGGCAGAGAGCGAGAGAGAGAGAGATGGAGAGAAAGAGGCTGAGACGAGGGCGGGAGACAGCTCATTTGGATGACAGCTCGACTTCTGTGTGAGTCGAGGTGATCGATGCAAGATTAGGAGTCTTTCTCTCGCTCTTTCCACTCGCTCTCGTTCTCAATGCCGGGTTACAGCCGTTTCAACGTAAGTGTGTTTTCATTCTCACCCGATAAGGGAAACAGATCAGTTTGATTTGAGCGTCTTCAGACCGAATGCTTGGTTCTCATGTGAAGTTGAACCTGTTTAGAAGATGAGGCTTCAGGCTGCTTTCAGTTGTAACATCGTTAGTCACAAGAGTCTGCTGGTTGAAAACTTATTCGTCTCAACTGTTGCTACAATGAAATCTAAAGAAAAGTTGTCTTGAAGACAAATTTGGCTGACGAATTATTCTTTTTTTTTTTTTGCTTTCAAGATAATCCGACCTGATTGTGGTAGAGACCAGAAACGTTGAGTAATGTGATGACCCCGTCTTTCTGCTGATGTCTGCGAACTGCTTATCAGTGCGTGTGTTGGAAACAAAGTTTCTAACACACGCAGCTCAAAGAGTTTCAGTTTGACTTATTAAGCCTCACAACAAACAAAGTCGTTTCAGGACAACATGCAGAAACATTTCCAGCCCCGATTCTGTTATGTGTCGGTTTACACCCTCAGCTTGTAAAGCAAATATAAAATGCCAGTACCATTTAAAAGATTTTTTTTTTATTCTTTTCAGTCATTTTCAATTTTTTGCCGTAGTTTTTAAATTGAAGAAGTATTCACTTTACTGGGTTCTTAGATAGTTTTTTCAGATCTGGGAATTGACTCATGTTTCTTTCCAGATATGTATAGGCATAAAAAAGGAATTGAGTCTTTGGAATAATTTCTGTATTTCCAGACTTTATTATCCCATTTATCATCATTCTGTCCACTTAAAGTATATTTGTCTTCGCTTTCAGTCTGTGGTTATTTAAAGCTTGACATTTCAGAAATATTTATTGTTAGTCACTTTTCTTTTTCATTGGAAGAAAGAAAAAAAGAGCAGCATATAGACTATCCAAACCTTAAAACAGTCAGGAGTAATCCAAATGAAATAACATTTTAATTGGTGTGCAAATTATGCGTTTTGTTTGCAAAATTTAAGATTTGAAACCACAAAACCGACAGTCACTTGGTGTGCTCTGCTAGCTTTCCTTTGTTAACTTTTTAACAGACCGTCACCTTCCTAAAATAAAACTTTAAGTCATTATTTGCCAAAAGTGATTTCTGGAAAAAAAATCAGCACCATTCCCCCCCACCACACACACACACACACACGTGCACGCGAACACCCACACACACACACGAACACACACACACACACACGATAATTTGAGCCAGAAAATGACTGAGGGCATTAATTTTAGGAAGGTGACGACATGTAATTTTGTAATTGACTTGTTCTTGCTTTAATTTACTCGTTCTTTGCCTCAACATTTTCTGCAAAAAGTTATTTTTACAGAAAGGTACGGAAAAAAATTCCAACCTGGAGACGAACATAGAAAATAACTAGAATCGCATTTTTTCCTTTTCTCGTTCCTTCATTGTTTTTAGCCACTTTATGCCGAAATCTTTTTCTTTTTCTTTTTCAAATCTCATAACGTCACCTTCAGAAAATAGTGGACTACGTCATGTTTTGCCATAACATGATTCAGACAAAAGAAACAAAAAAAACTTTGGCCATTATTTTAGGAAAGTGGCTGTTCTGTACCACAGAAAGGAAGGGAAAAGAAAAAAGAGACCTAAACAAAAGAAGAGCGTTCCAGGGAAAAATATCTTTTTTATTTCTCCAGACGTCTTCAAATTTGGATTGCTAAAGTTTCATTGAGAAAGTGATTCTTTCAATCACAAATACATCATAGATGCCATATTATTCATGTAAACTATGCCGTTTCTTTGGAATTTCGTTTCTTCCTGCTAAAGTCAGTATTCCAAGTAAATATTTTGTTTTAACATGACAGTATTTGAGTGTATAAACCCAAAAAGACATTGTTCCCAGTTAAATCTAAGAGTTCCAAATATAGTCTCTAGTTCTGCACAGATATGCTGGCAGAAAATAATTATTTCTGGACATTCCCAAAATAAATGATGACTTCCTGGGAGTGACGAAGCCTCCAGCAGCAGGAAGAACCCTAACGGTGGCTTCACTGAACCGGGGTGATAACGTCCATCCAAACGCGCTGCATAAGTACAAACATTATAACACGTCCTCCGCAGTATTTCTTCCAGATGTCTCCTGAAACAGTGCGGTTGGATTGCCTGTCTCATTTTTGTTTTACGTGACTGGCATTTGTTGTTTTAACGATCTCCTGAAGTCCCGAGATCATCCTGAAAAACTTTACAGTCCAATTAAAAGTTTGGTCACATCCCCATCTGGTTTGGGTTGACTATATAGTGCATAAAACACTTCAGGACATCGTTGGGTCTTTTTTACTTTCTAATATGAGGAATCTGTAACGGGATCCCTACTTTTATAGATTGTGTTCTCTGCTTGTTGCCTTTTTAATGCGTAAGCTCGCGTTTTGTGCATGTACTTTAAAACCTTTCCTCTAGAGCCTTTTGCAGTTGAAGAATGTGTCTATGTAATGCCCTAAAGCTAACCCTCATCTCTAACCCTAAACATAAACATTAACTACAGCTGAGTTTTAGATCATACACTGTCTGTTACCTGACTGGACGGACTGGAACGGATCTCAGTCGGGTTTGTCTGGCGTTTGCTCTCTGCAGCTGTATATTATTGTTACAATCGTCTAACTGCTTAAGTTAGGCATTAAAAAGGGGCAAGGTAACAGTTAGACATTAACTCTGGGTGAGATAAAACACACCGCTCAAATTAAACACCAGAATTATGTAAGATGTCTACTATAATTTTTTTTTTTAAAGAATTTGAATCCTTTCAAGGCTTTTTTGAAATTTTGCTTTACAACTGAGTTTATTTTGAAAGTATGTTTTACTGGATCTCTGCAAACAGAGTTTTTCTCTTATGGCTTAATAAGTCTGAGTATTTAAAAGTTTGACCAGCAGAGGATCAGAAGCGGTCCCCGGCCATCCTTTCGTTCTACATAATAGGGAGCTGATAATCAGATGCCTATTGTAACGTCATTAGCAGCTAATGGTTTTACTCGTCAGTGTGTTCACACACTCCCTTTAAATCATTTCTGTGTTGTCTGTCAATCTGTCACTCGAACCGCTTTCTGATAAGAACCCGACATTTTCACACTACTGTGGAGGCTTCACACCCAGCTTGACGTTTGGTAGCCTTTATAGGAGCTGCTGCCCCTTTAGGAGAAACACTTTGATTTTGTCCAAGTTTTTAATGTTGCATTCATTTACTATCTGTTTCCTTTAATTCTATCCAGTTGTTATTACATCAAGTTAATAATCAGAATGTAAAGCAAAGAAAAAAAGGCCAGAACCATTAAAATGATTACTTTTTTTGATTCTTTGAAGGAACTTCATTTTCAGTATTTTTAGAGTATCTAAAACCATAACAATTAACACTAATGGTAAAAAATTAAATGCCGATCAATCTCAACACTTTAAGCTAATCTATTAACATATCAACTGAAATACACATGAAATGCTCATTTACCTTACATTTTTGAAGTTTTCTGTGTGTTTATGAGTCTTTGTGCTTAACAGATTTATATTAAAATTAACATATAAGAATAATTTTTGAGTATGACTTGAAATATTAACACTCTGTTAATATTTCAACAATCATTCCTGAAGACCTATAAACGGTACAAACCCAGTATTTTTGTTTCCTTTTTCCATTTCCAATTAAATTAGCCATTATGTCATCCTTTGTTATTGTCGCGCTATCGCCCTTTTTCCTGTGTAGGTTTCTATCAACACATGATGCCCCACCTCCTCCATTTTTTGTTTCTCTGTTTTGTCTATATATTTCATATCCATCTGTTGCAAAATGAGCTGTTTGACCATTTTAATCAAAGCTTCTGACCTTCCTGGGACGCCAAATGCAGTATCTAAATGACTTCTTTATGTTTGCTAAATTTGTATGAAGGCTGCAACAGTCAAAGTGGATTTTTGAGAACATCTGATGAGATTTAATTAGTCCCAATATCTGTTTATCATGGAAATAGGTGCAATTATTCTCAGGATCTCACATAACCTCTAACATTTTGTGTTTTATATTCAGTGTGGTCAAAAGGATTAAATTGAACATATATGCGAACAAAGTATTATCACGACACATTATCACGGCATTTCACATTACCTGTTAATGTGTTTCATTTATTCATTGTTTGTGTTGTAGCATTTTATGAACCATCATTAAAATAGGGGGAAGGTAGAAAGACAAACAGTACTACAGATATATTTGTATATCTTTGTCAATGATAATGTGATATGCAGCCTTACCATCGAGTTCAACTAAGAAAACGTGGTCTGATCACTTTTTCCTGAACTCCTAAGTCTGTCAGCACAGCACATAGACTTTCCTACTTCAAAGTGAGTTTCGAGCACAAATGCAACAGGCAGTAAAGGGTGAAGCAATTATATGTCTGTAGTTCACAACAACAGCCTCCATCAGATCAAGTCATTTCCTGATATACTCATGCTGGCTACACAACTCCAGTGTCCAGTGGTGCTGGATAGCTGACGGAGAACAATGTTTTTGTTTGTTGTGAGTCTTTCATGATCTTTTGTGGGCTGATTGAAAACACATTCCTATCATTGAGACTTCACCCTTTATGTTAATTTTTCGGTTTTGTCGCCAGGCATTGGCAGAGACAGGTTTTCTGCTGTTGAAAGTCCTCTAGTGCTACTCGGCCACATGATATTATTGTCTTTTAATGGCTTTCTTATTTGCTTTTGATCTCAGCTGAAGTCCTTTTTTTTCCCCCATCCCAGTTAAACTGTAAAATAACAAAACGGGAGATAAGAACACAAGCATTCCAAGACTGGAAAATGGACTTGTTGTTTTCAGTGTGCAGCACGGTGTGGGAGGAGAGCGTGTGGTACAGAGGTTGAGCCTTGAGCGAGAAACGCTGTGTCACCGCAGCTGAGGGAGTGAGCGAGTGAAGCGAGTGAGCACGAATTGGTTGGTTGTACTCAAGTGTCGGTTGGTGTGTGGGCTGGTTGATAGCATGGAAAGGGTTAGTTGAGCCAATATTGCTGTTGCCCACCCAGTGGTGGAGGCAACATCCTGGTGGGAGACATCGATGATGAGGTGGTTGCGTCATCACTGTCTGTGTTTCCTACCTCTCTTACTCTCTGCTCTCCCTCTTGCTGATTGGTGAACAGTCGTCACATGACCCAGCACTCTACTTCTCCTCTCCCCTTGTCTTTGACAGTTTCGGCTGCGCCGTGTTTCTCTTTTGGTTTGGTGCTCATCTGCGTGTGTTTCGTACGAATATGTGAGGCAACAACGGAGGCAGGCGGTGTTCGGTCCAGATCGGGTGCCTCAGAAAATGTCGGAGCTGTAATGCAGTGAGCTTTACCAGGAGGAGAGCAGGCTCAGGAAACTGAACAGAAGAACTGAGCGAGAAAGGGAGGTGGAGGCTGTTGAAAAAGCACGAGAAAATGAGAAATTTGGGGAGACCAAGAGAGCTGGGGAAAAGCAGAATACGTAAAGCAGGGATAGACAACTGAAGTTAATCCAGTCATAGCAGAATGTGGCTGGCTGACAAGCTGAGTAATGTAAGAGAAACACCAAGCAGGGGTCTGAGCGATCTGCATGGGGAGACAGCTATGTCCCTTCTCTTTCCTCCACCTCGTCTACGTGGTTAAATCGGTTCTCTAAACTCCGGCAGTGTTGGAGAAAGGAGAGGACGACGAGGCCTGTCAGCCAGCAAGTGAGCGAGAGGAAACAATCTGCTATCACCACGAGGCTGTTAATGATAATGGCAGTGGAGCTAAAGCAGAGCGATATGAGGTGTGTGTTATTGTAGGATGGAAGACCGGCAAAGACAGAAGCTTTCGGTTGTCTCTATTTGCGAATGCAGTGGGTTGATTACTGGAGATAGCTGTCTTCGTTTGGCTGCAAGCTGACGATCCCGTCTATGTGTCCTTTTTCTGCAAAGCTCTTCTTTCTAGTTAGAGAAAGTCAAAATAATAGCTGACCAGTTTGTCTCTACAGACTTCCCTCGCTGTCTTTCTCCAGAATCATCCTTCTCCCCGACTCGCTGTTGTCCGAGTGTTTGTGAAGGTTTCCTCTCCGATGCCCAGTGCATTCGCTCTTTTACCTGACTGTGTGATTCTCATCAGGTTTCCAGCATAGATGGACTAGTTCACCTCATTGAGTTTTGATGTATGGTCTTAACATCAGATGCTCCAAGGAACCCCTTCACCGTAGCCGCATCCTTTGGATTGTTGAGGATGGGCCAGCAAGACAACCTGCTCTTTATCTACCAGCCCTCTTGTGCAGGTATCGTCAACTAGTAGGATTGTTTCAAGCCACAAGTGGGAGACTGAAGAGTTTGCAAGAAATGGGGATTTGATATGATCGCCGAATGATCAAGACGTTACCGGCACCTTCTAGTTTCGTCGAAACTAGACTCTCCGACAAGGGATGGAAAAAAGTCAGTGAGGAAGAGCGGATGATGTTTGCAGCGCGTATAGAAAATAGTGTTGCTTTTCTTTGCTTCTTTTCCCGTTTGCCTGTTAATTGAGATCATCTGTTCGCTCGGCGGCCACCGTTTTGCCTCCGCCATCGAAAGCAGAGGTGCTCGGACGAACCCAAAATGGTAATTTTTTGGAGCTCTAGCAGATAGACAGACACAGCCTGCAATGTAACGCCATCGAATGCAGCAGAGGAAGCAGCGCCGAAGGGCGTGGATATAGTCAGAGAGAGGTGTTCTCATTGGTAAGCGCTCCTCTGCACCAAGCTGTTTCCTAGGCTGCTGCTGCTACCAGCGACTATCCCCCACTGCTCTCTGTGTTTCTGCTCACTGCACACTCCTCCATTGCATTGTACGTACGTGCCTGCCGCGGCTCAGATAATGGCCTCTCACTAAGCACACTGACGAGAGAGAGGAGAGGAGATGGAGGGGGAGGCTGCACAAGAGGGAGGGAGTTACGGAGGGAGGGAAGCAAAGAGAGGGGAAGGTGGGGGCTGCGAAGAGAAGCCGACTGCATGTGTAGTCAAGTGAGAGAAAGAGGATATTGAAAAAGGGAAGGGAGGAGCAGACATAGATAATGAGAAAGGAAAAAGCACAGAACAGAAAGCTTTGGCTTTAAGACGAGCCAAGAGAATGAGTAACGTGCGTACCGTGCCGGGGGGAGGTGTGGGTTGCGTGCGTTATTGGCTGCGTGCGTGCGCGTGACTGCGTGTATGCGTGTTTTGGTGCTCGCCGTGTCTGTGTGCCGCACAGACGACAAGGAATAAAACAACAACAACAAAAAAAGGGAATACAACCCTGCAAGGACAGATTGCTTGTGGATCACCGTACCGGCAAGCAAGTCTCATGCCCCTCTCCGTCTCCTCCTCTGGTCTCTTCTCTTTTCCCGACAGCCCCGTCTGGACACCTCGGACGGCGTAAGTATGCGCTGTGGATCTTCGAGGCTCGCAGCCGGCTTAATTTTGTCAGGGTCTCTGCTTCATGTTCCTGCTCGTCACGCCAGCCGAGGAAGGGGTGGGGGGAAGGCGGGAGGGGGGGGGGAGGATGGGGTGGCGTTGTGTATGTGGGATTTAGGTTCAGCTGTCTGCTCAGAAGCTGAACTTAACCCCCTCAGTGCCACAACTAGTATTCTCCAGTGCTTTGTCTCCTCCCTCCATTTTTTGTGGAGAGTCAGTTAAACTGCACTTGTTTCTCTCTCAAACAAACCCGGCAAGCCAGTTTGCCTGGTGTACCAGGTTTGACTAGATTCGATCCGGTTGGATGGAAATATCGGCGTGCGTGGTACTTTGTGGCATGGGTCAAGTCGGCACAATGGTTTATGTGTGTTTGCAAGTAAAATAAAGGGAGGCATTTAGGAAAGGACGGAGGCTCTCAGCTCTGTCATGGTATAAATATTTTTCACGTGGTCTGTCCAGTTCGTTAAGGAGCATCACAGGTGAAAATTAGAGCAGATGTCAGCACTTTTCAATTAGAAGTCCCTTCAAATACAATTAAAGCTCAGGCTTTGAGAATTCAGCATGCATTGAATAATATTTGGTGAGGTGTACCCTTCTCTACATTGGTTATCTAAATTACTCTCATTCTAAGCTTCCAACTTAAGAGAAGTAAACCCCCCACAGGTTTGAGTGTGTAACTGAGAAAAACAGGAAAGGAGAGTGTCAGTGTGACTGACAGTGCATGGTTGTGGGATGTTAGACTGTGCAGTGTTGCAGTCAGCCTGTTTCAACACACTGCAGTTCTCATAACTGCCGCACACTACCTCCCCCCCCCCCCGCCTTCCTCTTTCCCATCTGATGCCGCTGATAGCACAGACATGGGGCCTCTCACGTATTACATGCCGGCTGTTTGACGCCACCCCTCCACCGACCCAGGAACCCCCAGCACAGAAGGTGGATTCAAAAGACACAAGCACACTGCCTGTCCAGTAATTACCCACTTCAAAGACTCATTTCAATAATATTCAAATGATGGGGAAGCTGAATGTTAGACTCACTTACCATCATGCAGTGCTAGCACTTGGAAAAAGATGCTAGTGGATTCACCTCGCTCCATATCTCTTCGCATTGGTATTGAGTGTAAGACTTTCAGTGAGAAGCAGGAGTCTAGTTTTTGATTTGGGTCGTGTTTTTTGGCAAAGAACTTTGAACAAGCAAAATGTTTCCTTGCTTTTGGTAAAACAGTGAACGATTAGGGCATCTCGACATTTTCCAGTGTATTTTATGAGTAATGATATTTGTGTACTGACCAAAGATTTGTGGTCAGTACACGCTCTCTAAGACAACGTTATTTCTAACATTCTTGTTTATTTGTGTTAGGAGAGAGATCACACTGTGTGAGACAAGTCACTGTAAAACATGTCAGTAGAAATTGAAAACAAAGACATGTTTCCATCAATTTTTTGTGTACAATGCATATTTTGAAGTTTCTTATTTGCGAAACAGTTTTCACACTTGCTCAATGTGTTTTTGTTTAGCTTTTACAAAAAGGAAAAGTTCAGTTCTGATGTAGCAAATATTTATCTCACATGACTGATTTCTCAAAATGCTTGTGACAATTAGATGGAAACAGAGCCAATGATTGGGACTTTTAGAATTTTATAATGTACATTTATAAAATATGTTTACCAGGGAAACTGTCAACATCAGTCAAAATATATTGATCACATTAAAAATAATCATACTTAGACAATCAAACCTGATTTATTGAGTCTCCACTGAGACTCCTTCTCTAATGAAGTGCAGTACAGAACAAGAATTTTCCAGCAGCAAGAGAGAAAACAATTTCCAGAAGTGTGTTGCCCAACAAGTCGGATGGAAAAATCAACTAACTGTGACAACAGCAGATCTTCATAAGCTGATAAAGCTAAAATCTGATGTTTGTGCAGAACTATGACAGAACCAGGTGGCTTAGGAGGAAAATGGCTGACGTCTGCCAAAGTCTAGCTCTCTTCAACCTGAAGGAACTGTCCACATGCCTCTGCAGAAGATACACATTTCTTTTAAACAACCCAGTAAAACGTAAAATAGCAAACGTTGAGTTCCTCCCACCGTGCCAACTTCCACACCAGAGAGTGTTTGCTTGCATGACCTGGCAGTACATTAATTCATACTAGGTTTAAGTTTCCGGCTGGTCTGACACCAGAGCTGTTGAACCTACAAGTTGATCACAGGTTTTTCCAGAACATTGAATAACTCTCCCGCCTGTCAGCTTTTTGCGTTAGTGCTAAAGTAACTACTAACTCTGCCAGTGTTTCCTTTCACAAGGGCCATTGAGCATGTTGGAATACACAGTTTAGACACAACATGAACTCTGTCAATGATTTCTGAACCTGTCCTTGAATTATATTTGTTTGCTGGCTCTTGTAGATAATAATGTAAAATAAGTGAGACTGGGCTGAACACTGCAAGAAACACTCTAGGATACAAATGAAATACTTTGAAATTTGGAGCTACCAACATGGTGACTTACTGGTTTCCAATTGCAGGGGAAGTTAGATATGTGGCTGTACTGTGAGTTCATGATAATCTCACACCTGGAAAGACCTTAAACCAGCTGAACCTGCCTCTGAGCTGTAAAAAGACACTTTACCCGCTGCTTGAAAAAAGGAAATGACTTTCCACATCTAGTTCTCTTAGTACTTATGCACAGAGCAGATCTTTTCCTGGACAATCATTACAGTAGTTAAAAACAAGCTTTACATGAGCAAAACTCTGAACTATTTATCCTTGTAAATCTTATAGTTTGAATAATCCTTTGAATCCCTCTGCTGTTAAAGGTAAAGGAGGATATTCCTAAAACAATCAGGCAAAGTCAAAGTTTTGGCTTGTAAGTCAAGTGAGGCAACAACAAGTACTTCACCATTTTCACTTTATCTGATTCTCCTAGTATTTATTCTCAGGTCTTTTTTTGTTGTTGTTAAAGTGAACTTCTTACATTTTTTGTCATCATTACCTCCAGTAGGCTAATAACACCTAAATTTTTTTTTTTAAGTTTTTTTTTAACCACTGTAACATATTTATTAAATGATAAAATCAAGTGAATGTATAATTGTTCAATGAATGGATAATCCCTCAATGTGACTGTCATGACTGAGTAACATTTCAACACAAGGCTGTGCTTGGACAAAATGTTCAACCTGTCGTCTCAGATTGAACAGTATGTCACACTGCCTTCACTGCTGCTTTGTAACTAATGTGATGATGTTTACATAAAAAGCTCAAAAACTGTGCAAAGAAAATTGTATTGTTTGTGTTCTATGTATTATTACTGATAGGCTACAGCCTTACATCATTAATACCGTGCTAGGATTAAGTTTAGAACAATCTTTTTATTTTAACAACTTGTTTCTTCTTACTAAAAGGCAGCATTACTGTTTAGGAGGAAAGCAGAGAGAATCCAAACTCATAGAGAATCAGTGGAGGAAGCTAAGTGCCAATACATTTTCTTCAATTTCCTTCATTTGGGAGATTGGTGATCGGCAGATACATGAAAAACTGATCATCTACCTCCTGTCAACTTTGCAACTTTTGCACTAGAGGGAAGATGGAAACTAAAAAAATCGGGATCGGCTGAAATTGAAATCAGCAGGTCAGTGATCAATGGTCAGCCAGAAACCTGAAATCGGTGCAACCCTGGTTAAAAATATCAGTGGGGAGTAGTTAGAGCTGCACAGAATTTTGAAATGCAATCACCAAAGACTCATTGGATGCAGTATTTAGTCAGACATTATAATTTGTGTCATGCCTTCACTCACTGCATAACCATTATGTATTTGAGCAGTTGAATAGAGTTTAACTGGCTTTAATGTGTATACATGACCATACCCATACAAATGAGCTTTGATCATGTCTGGTATAGATATTGCAATTACATATTTTTGTAATAAAGTCCAGTCCTAGTTTGATTGCTGTGAGAGTGAGAATAAGAGAAAGTTTCCTATTGATTCTTAACAAGGGTACAAAAATTGACACTTCTTTTACATTGTTGTAGATGCTAATCTCATTTCCTAGCTGAAACAGCTCTATTGGTTGAGTAAAAATGTTGTTAGTTCTTTATCTGGGTACATAAATTTGGGCTGAAAATATTTTTCCTATAAATAAAAAATGAGGCAGGTAGTGTCCGTCTACTTTTCAGTCCTCATGTTTATCATTGTGTATCTGCTAACCTCTGCCTCATGGCAGAGGTTAGACGCTCCAGCTGCCTGCTTTGCATAACCCAACTGATATAAAGCACAGTGTCCAACTGTGAAACTGCCGTGCTGCATGTGAGAGTGTGGACTCGATTTGCACCTGATGTAAAATCACTCTATGGTGGATTATTTTGCTCATATTTTATAGTCTTCATTGATCTGATCTTGAATACTCTGAAAGTACTGAATATGTAAAATCAAGTCAGGGGAACGCTCCAATGAAACCTCGGATTGATCCTGAAAAAATGGAATTATTCTTTCACTTGGTGTTCTCTCTATTACTGATGTACAAGATGTTACAAAAATGTCACATCCATATTTGTGTTATAAACATCCGAACATAATCAGCTCATTACTTCTTATTTGCACCACTTATATTGTGAGTGTATAATGTTGCTTTGCTTTTCACAGCTTTACTTACCACTCTGCATTTTTTGTCTTTCAGACTGTTCACAAAGTCACTACAGTGGATGGCCTCACAAACGGAGGCCAGATGGAAATTGGTTCACATGACCGCCTTCAGGAAGGCGCGTTGAGCCTGGATTTAACCAATGGGGTGAACCCCTACCATAACAATGATGAGGCATCTATGGAAACAGATGAGCAGAGGGCAGGAGGTGTGCCTGAAAGGCAATGCTGGGTGCCAGGACATAGCAAGGTCAATGAGACCCAACAGCAGCAATCATGCTGGAGCAGCAGTAGTGGTACAACCCCTGCTGAGGGAGTCCACTATGCAGATATAGAAGATGCCCAGAACCTGGTAGCTTTTTCTGCTACGGCTAGCTCTTTGCCTCTTTCTTCCTCTTCATCTTGCCTTGTCCTTCAGCCTAATACAGCCAAGTTATATGAGAAGTTCACCCAAGAGACACGTGCTGATGGTGCTCATTCCAGAGTCTCTTCAGGTGCTCCTGAAACAAGCTGCGAACCTTTGGAAGACCTTGACATCTTACAGACAGCACTGAGCCAAGCTAAACATGGGCACAAGCCCCCTAATTGCAACTGTGATGGGCATGGTTGTCCAGACTACCTGGAGTGGTTGGAAAAGAAAATTAAATTAGCATCTAGAAGGGATCAAGGATCTCACAAAATGGGTGATGAGGCCCCACATTTGGAGCAATCCCATTTGACACATCAACATCAGACGTACCAACAAGTGAATGGTGCTCGCCATATGCCCGCTTCCTGTTTGCAACAGCAACAGGAAGTTAATCAGTACTCTCACCAAGACCAAGTGCCCTCCTCCAAACCCCCTATTCCTTGCTCCCCCCAGGTGCTCTCCATAGCCAAGGAGAAAAACATCAGTCTTCAGACTGCCCTTGCAATAGATGCACTCACACAGTTATCCAGCCCTCAAATAGTCAGTGCTCCAGGTCAGGTTTTCCGAAACAACTTTCATAACCACCAAAATACACCTAGTTTGATCCCTTCCTCTCTTATCGACAACTCATCATCGCGATCCCAGTCAGTCCCTCCAGGGCTGCATACCAACCAGCAGGGTGCAGCATCTTACGAACACCACAGACCCCAGTCCCAGGGGCAGCCAGCCCATGCTTCTCCTCTCCCATCCTCTACCTCTCCATTTCCAGGTCAGGGAAAAGCGCCAGGTTTCAGTCCTAATCCACAGCAGTGGAGGCAGGGGTCTGACAGAGATCCTGAACAGAGGAATCCATGGATGTTCAGAAAGCCTGAGCCCCATGCTCACTTTGCAACTGCGCCTCTAAATAGCTCAGACCCCATGTCAGAGCTTAAACAGCTGCTCGGTGACACCAAGTTGAAAAATGCTTCTTTTAAGCCTCCATTCACACAGCAGCTTAGCTTGAATCAGAATGGTGGCATTCAGGTCCAGGGCAGAATAAAACAAGAGCCAGATTCCGGTGAGCATTTTCATCACACTTCCTCAACTGGACGTTATGAAATGTCTAATGGTCAACAGCAGGGTCAGCATTACCCTGGAAATCCTATGTCCCCTGGCCAAGCAGCCATACGTCACTCCACTCAGGCAGCTCTACAACATCACCTCCATCACAGGAGGAACCTGTTCTCTACCCACCCACCTGGCTTTGGAGTTCCAAGCCCACGTGCACCTATGACTTGTCAAGACTTGAAAAAATGGTGGCCCCAGATGGATGCTGAAGGTTTGTCAATTCTACCAATCAAACAGGAACCCAAGAGGAGGAAAAACACCCAAGGGTCTCCTGTTATGAAATCAATGGGTGGAATGGCTATTGGTCCTGCTCTTCCCAAGCCCAAACAGATAATCATCAAGAAAAACAAGCAGAAAGCCTCCATGCCAACCTTCCTTCCTCAGGCTCAAATCGCTATACAAAAACCACCAGTTCACATGATGGACACATCCCCATCCCTGACCAATTCCCAAATATGCTCTCTCAACCCTTTGGCCCTCCTCCATAACTCCGCTCAGGCTTCTGCAGCAGGTCTCCCTGCCCCAGAACAATCTCAGGTATGCATTTCCAACACCTCTCCAACTCCTTCCAATGTTACAACAGGAAACGCTCCAGCTGTCACGGACACCTCGTCTACATCTGTGGTTCTTTCAGCCATCTCAAAATCAGAAGATGCAGGCATCAGTTTAACCTCCACCAACACCAGCAATGCCACACCTGTGACCTCCACAACTCCATCCAACACCTCGCCATTGCAGAAACTCATTAACATAGATCCAAAGTACGAAGAGCTGATCCGCCAGTTCGAGGCTGAATTTGGAAACTTGGCCCCAGACACCTCCGCAAGTCCACACAAGGAGGAGGCCACTCCGGCCCATACACAAGCGAATCAATCCCTGATCAGTCCTCAAGACCTCAGTCTTGCAACATCTAACACCGCCCAGTCTGTCTCCTCAATCCCTACTCCTCAAGCCAACACCACACCTCAATCAGCCGATCAGAAAATGGAAGTTAACAAGAGTGACTCAGATACCCAAAGTGAGTTAAGAGTTACTCAGCCTTCCAATGAAGGCCGTCAACATACAAGGCCTGTCAATGTTTCTCAGAACCAGGAGACTATTTTGGACAAGCAGCAGCTGCAGCAAAGAATGTTAGAGGAAGCACTGGGCATGCAAGACTCTCCACTGCCTAAGCGAATTAAAATTGAAGCTTCAGGAGAATTAGCGGTTCTATCCACGACTTGCTACTCTGAGGAGAGCACGCCGGTAAAGGATGGCCTAAATTCCTCACCGTCTCTAAAAGGCTTTCTTGACTCCCCCTTGCGCTACCTAGACACCCCTACCAAGAACCTGCTGGATACTCCGATCAAGGATCCGGGGTCAGAGTTCCCAACCTGTACCTGTGTGGGTGAGTGTGTGCACAGATTTTGACGGGTTTCTGTCAGTGGACAGAAAACTTTAAAGTATTGCAGAGAGACATCGATGTGCGGAAATGCATTTAAGTTAGTAATGTAATCTGAAGCTAAGGAGCATACGTATTTTTTGTAGCCACCTTTACTTCTTGGTGTGCATAATTGATCCACCTTAACACCAGCTCTTGCCTGGATGCTTATTGTGAGAGAATGTGTGTGTTGCTGTGGTTTAAAGCTGTGATCATCCAGACAGTGAGGCACTGAAGGCAGCAGGCAGGAACAATAGCTGTGTTGGCAGAAGGAGCTTTTTGTGGGGGCTGGCAGGCAAGCAGATCCAAACCTTTGCTAAACAGAGAGCAGTTCAATCTTATCCTCTGGTTGGCATCCTGCTTACAGTGTTTCTAAGACTGTTTCTGCAAAGTAGAAACAAATAATGTGAATTAAACTAATATTTGTGTAACAGTAAAGTCAGTTGAAGTTAGATGGCTTTATAAAAAATTGCTGTACAATATTTTGATTCTCAGCCATCATGACAAAGGTGCAATAGACTACTTTGGATTCTAATATTTTCCATTGGATTTAAAATGCCATGCACTGACACTCATCACTCCAATAATACATTTTCCCACATGAATACAGTTATTTCAATTCCTGATTTCACATTGAGAGGTTTTCTTAAAGTCATGCAGCCTCTTCATCAGGACAGTAGCTGCAGCTACTGTCTGAATAACTTAGCTGAGGTTTACCAGGAAAGGTTTAAAGAAATGTACAGCATTTTATTGACACTAATCAAAGTTTAAGCGTGTCAGTAGTTTCCTGATCCAGTATCTAATCAGCTCTCTGCAGGATGCAGCGACACCAGAATTAAACAGCTACTAGAGACATAGTTATAGCTTTTAAAACCATAATTTGAGCACACACACACACACACACACACACACACACACACACACACACACAC
>VMRN01000034.1:3269206-3324317 GCA_010277015.1 Poeciliopsis turrubarensis
CACACACACACACACACACACACACACACACACACACACACACACACCTCTAGTATTTTCACACAAGAATATGGCATGACTCCTCCATTCCCTCCCATGAGCCACGCCTTGTTTCCTCCATGTCCTGCCAAGAGAATGTGACCTCACTTTGCCTTTTTAACCAGAAACACTCACACATATCTGAGAACTGCACATTGCTCAGATAGTGATCTGATAAAGAATTTACATTTGGACAAAATTATAGAGTTAACTGCTATGCGCTTGGCACACTGGTGATAGTGAGGCAGTGGTTTCAGACCAGGTCCAGTACAGTCTGACGTAGAAATTCACCTGGCTGGTGGATGATCTGGGATCAAACACAGCAGTACATGTCCTTCACATTCACACAGTGCAAGCTTCTGCTTCACAAAGTATCAAACCGCACCCTACATTCACACACCACTATCTTTGCATGGGGGAGTTTATATACAACCTCCTGTGTGTTGATATGAACTAGATGTTGTAATCATGCGCATACTATTTCAGCCTCAGCTTCAAAGATGATGCCATTGAGGGATTTTTTTTCTGTAAGGCATGCCAGCTGCAGAACAGTAAAGTCAGTCCACAACTATTTCAGTTTTTGCAGGTGTGAAACAAAAAGCTCAATTTTAGTCAGATTGGTTATGCTTTAATAAAACTATTCCATTCTGTCTCTGGTTGATTGTCGAGGGTTGTTGTCCTGCTGGAAGAGTCTGTCGCAGACTATGAACAGATTTTCTTTGAGGATTACCCTGCGTTTACCTCCATCCATCTTTTTATCAACTCTGGTTGATGAGTTTCTGGTTTTTATGCAAAAACATTATTTCAAGTAACATATTTGAAAAAAATGACAAGAATCTATAAAGCAAAGCGCAATGCCCTCTTCTGTTCACAGCAGCGTAAGAAAACTAATTGTTGTCATTTGTGGGTATTTTGTTATATTTAAGTATATTTTCTAGTGTTATTAGATATATTTGTGTGTGTGTAAGCCTTATCCTGTACTTTCTCTCTCCCAAGAACATATCCTGGAAAAAGATGAAGGGCCGTACTACAATCACCTGGGATCGGGACCTACAGTAGCCTCCATACGAAGTTTGATGGAGATGAGGTGTGCCATTTCTCCCTTTCTATCACTTCCTCCTACATGCTTTCGCCTCCCTCGCTCTCCTCTTTCCCTCCGCCTCCTCTTGTTTTGTCCCCGGGGAATCCGTGACCCAGAATCTCGTTGGAGGAACGGGAGATATAAGCATCATCAGCAGTAGAAAGAAGTGTGTGTGTCGTCTATCAACAGAACAGCTGAGAATGAGAACACGAAGGGAGGAAGGATAGATACTGAATGATGCGATTGTTACATCATTTTGAAACAAGCCATGACTTTAGTGTCATATGCACTGTATTCACCTTATCCTGTGTTGTTAGGAATAGCATGATTATTGAACACGGTGGGGTCACAGCCTGTTGTCTTGCTTCTAAATGATGGCACAGTTTAACTTTTCAAAAGGTTAAGGGGTTCATTTCAGCCTTTAACTTTTAGGATTGGGTGGACTGGGGGTTTACACCAGAACCCACTCTTTGTTGTTCCAGAAATGACGCAAGATGCCCAGACCCCATTGTCCCTGCCTTGACCTTTGACCCACCTCTGAACCGAGCAGGCCCATCCCTGTGGTAACGTCCATTAATCCTCAGGCCCTCTCAGCTACTGCAGGGTGACTCCTATTCAGCGGGAGCCCCTTGTCCTCACTGTCACGCCAAATCTACTCAGGGCTGCGGGTTTCACAATGGCAGGTATCCAGCTGGGGGTGGCGTGGGAGTCGGGGGGGGCGACCTGATATGAGCTGTGAACGGACATGTGACAGGTTCTGATGAACTGACCCCACCCCAGAACAAACCTCCGACCTCCAATCCTCCTCCTGCGCACCTAACAGGAGAACACCACCCTCCCCCCCCCGAAACAATCCTCGGCTTAGAAATATGTGCGTTCACGTGAAATCAGCACAGTCATGTCTCCGTGTGTTCGGCCTGACACTGTGCAGAAACCTGTGGGTTCTGGGTAACTCTGCCATTTTTGTGTGAATATCTCAGAGTCCTGTGAACACACACTTCACATCAGCTACTGTAGCAGAGTCCAGTCTTGTAATGGTGGCTGTACGTCTCTACACACTTTTCCAGACATGGGCAAGAAACATCAGGGTTTTATTTTCTCATTGCAAATTAAGTTTATTGACAAAATTTACAATTGTTCAGATGTTTGAATAGTTAAATGAAACTAGTATGGCTAATATTTTATCAAAATTCATTTTAAAATCCTACTTTGGAAAACTGTTGTAGATCTTTAATATTGATGGTGCTCATGGTAGTGTTTCATTGCGTGTTAGAAATATGACTAAAACAGAAGTCTTAGTCATATTGTCTGAACTTCAAAAAGTCCGTAGAAGTGACCATTGAGTCGCACAAACGTGGATAAGGAAACAAAAAGATAGAAAAGACCCTGAGGACCCGTCCACACGGAGCCACTCTTCAGTTAAACCGTAACATTTGTGTTGCGATTCAGCCGCGCTTTTACACAACAACACTGACTGGAGTCTCTCACTCTGGTACATTCAGAAACCAGTGAAACTTTCCTGAAACACCCACCACAAAGGTGAGAAGTAATCTGCAGGTGTGAAAGCGCACATGCTCATAACGAACATCTGTAGGGTTTGTTCTACACGACATCTGGCAGATAACAAACACAATCATGGCTAGCATTGTGTTGTTTGCTGCTTAACGTGATCAGTAGGAATACATGTGTTACATGAGCTCTTGGGCAATGGGGATCTGAGATGGGTCACTTTTAACAGAAGAACGTCTCGTTCAATGACATACTAAAAACACAGTGCCATCTAGTGGCCTGGCATGACAACAGCAGATGACAAATGTGGAACTTTTCCCCCATCAACATCTGAAAAACAGTTTCCAGGCAGCCGTCTCCTGTAAAGATAGCCTAAAATAACCCATGGGAAGCATAGTACCTGCAGGTTTTAAACTTCCAGGAACTGTGACTACACCATGTGGACATGATAGTAAACCAGAAGCCATCAATGGCTGCCACCAGAGGTGGGACTTAAATCCACATTCCAAGCCACTCAGGTTGTCAAAAACCCTTGACTGGACACTGCAGACTTGTAGCTTGGCGGCAGCAGGCACTGAGTTTTAAGTTTCCCTTTTAAGACTGAAGGGCTCCATGTCTCCACCCCAAGAGCTACACCATTACTGAGCCAAAAATAAAATCAGCTCAGATCAGATTACAACTGTTTGATTACAAAAAGGGGTTTTGAGATTTTGTAGTGGAATTGTGAATAAAAACATGAATTCTTGGGGACTTTAGATCAGTGGCATGTAAGGAGATTGAAGCATAACCCTAAATAAAACACAAAGTCTACAGTGAAGCATGGTGGTGAGTCAGTGAAGCTCTGTGGGAGCTTTGCTTCCTGTGTACTGTAAAGAGATAAGGGTGATGAGTACCTTTGAGACGCATTAGTCATTAAAAGTGTGATGTTGTGTTAAATTTAAATAAAGTACTTGTGATATTTGTTGTGTCAAGTTATTTAAGTCGTCCTTGGTTGATATGTTTTGCCAACATTTCTGTATTTACTGTAACCAGGCAACCACAGAACGAGCTAACGTCAGCTTCGTCTATAGCATGCTTTCTACTTCTTGCTTCCTTGAATCTCATAGTTGTTGTGTCAAAAATCATTTCAATATAGCATTAGCCTGGCAGACCACTGGTAGGTTCTCCAGTAGGCAAACAACAAATTTCATGTTACAAACTGTCATTTTAAAGTTACTTTATGTTCGAATGAAAATGATTTCATACTGAAGAAACACTCTAACCTGATGTTAATGGTTTGAAAACATGACGTTTCAAAACATTGGTGTCCATTCGGCTAACCCTACCAATTTTAACATCGACTTTTCCATTGTTCTATCATTTGCAAACTACAGCCAACCTATTTATTTTCTTCTTTGCAGATACGGAGAGAAGGGAGAAGCGGTTCGAATTGAGAAGGTGGTGTACACAGGCAAAGAGGGGAAGAGCTCACATGGTTGCCCCATTGCCAAGTGGGTAAGTAGAACCGTCAGCATTTCATAAAACACTTTCAAAATCATCCTCAGACTCTTGAATATTGGTCTGATAGTCTTATAATTTGAAAAAGCAGAGGTGTTTTGGAATGTTTGTCCCTCCCTTAGTAACTGTGACAGGAAGTTAACTTGTGATTTGTGAGAAAGGAACGTGCATTTGTGCATATTTTGGAGGATGCAGAGGAAATTCACATTACGTGTGAAATTAACATAAAGTGAACTTTTCTGAAAAGTCCGGTAGATGAAGCGACAGCTTCATAAAAGGTTGATTGGTTAACTCATAACAGCTTAGCCAAATGGAGGCCCATCTATGGACTTATTGTAAGGCGATATCTTAAACGCTGCATGATTGTTTGTGTGACATTTGTGGGAAAAAGTCTAAAGAAATCCAGGAAGTTTTCAAGAAGAGCTGCAGAAGTCTGGTTCATCCCTTAGGCACAACATCCAAATGCCTGAAGGTCCCACTTACATCTGTTCAAACAATTACACCGCTACATGACAAACACAGACACCACAGGAATATTCAGTCATTGGACAACAAATAAGAAAACATAAGGAATGGGTGAAAATATATTGGTGTGAACAGATAAAAAGCAAAAAAACCTCATGAAGATGTTGAATGACCCTACACACTGTCATTACGCACATTCCACTCTGAAAAATATCTCTAAAATAGTATTTTGTTTATTCTGACATTTTACAAATTGACACAATTTTAGTATTTCTACCTGATCTGAAGTAGATGAAGTTTAATCTGATTGCAAGTTGCACACTGTGAAAAAAAGGCTATATTTTTGTACACAGTGTATGTAAATATTTGGGTAAAATGACTGTATACATTTAGGGCAGAGGCTTTCTTGTATTTGTTATCTTCTCTTTACTCAGTAGATAATTTATGTGTGCTGGACATCTACTGGACAAACAAAGCAACTACAAAACTGACACTTGTAGGGTTACACTTTATTTGACGGGTTGTGAATAAGACGGTCATGACACCGTCATTAACATGACATAACACCTGTCATGAACATTTTATTTTCGATTAAACATGGAATGAAAGCTACGCCGAATTCAATCTCTCGCCAGGTGATTCGTCGAGGCAGCGAGAAAGAGAAACTGCTGTGTCTGGTGCGTCAGCGTGCCGGCCACCACTGTGCCAACGCAGTCATCATCGTTGTTATTTTAGCCTGGGAAGGCATCCCAAGAGCCCTGGCCGACAAGCTTTACCACGAGGTGACAGACACCCTCACTAAGTATGGCAACCCCACCAGCCGGCGCTGCGGGCTCAATGACGAGTGAGTAGGCCGAAGGAAAACGCTTGTGAAAGTGAAAACGCCACACTGCGGTTGTGTATTTTCATAATATTGCAAATGCCTGATTCAATGTGTTTCAGAAATTAACGCTTCAGAAGCGTTAACTTCTGGACTCTACTGGGGTTTAATGTGTTGGTAGAATGATGTAAAAAGCTGCTACATCCAGCAACAAAAGTAACTGAGCAAGTAGATTTTCTGTAAATTTTTGGCATAACCTGGAAACACAATTTATGATTGCAATATTAGTGAAAGAAATTCAAAAACACATTCTGGTGACAGTTTTGACTGTTTTTAAAGACTTATTAGTGGCTCTAGTATCAGTAGCATAGCTAACTGATAACATCTCAGAAGGCAGCACTTTAAGTCATCTGGCAAATCAAAAAGGCATGTCCATGAATACTGTAAGAATATTTTTTATTCATTTTTTGAGGTTGTAGTTTATGTGTGTTTTAGCTGTAAGTTAAAACACATAACTTTTCAGCGATACAGGACAACATCTTGATCAGTGGCCTTAGCCAGATGTCTGAATCAGAAATGACATCTATATCAGGTTTCTTACTGATATAGAATCAACTTGACTATAGTCTATCAGGCGTCCGTTACATAGTTCACATAGAAACATTCACTGTCATACCATAAAAATAAAGAAAATATACTTCTCTAAATCAGCATGGTTTGCACAGCGTATTTCATAATGGCACCTCATAAGACTTTTACAGTAAACATTTTTATAATGCTGCAGTAAAACTGACCACTGACATGTCAATGTTCTCCATTGACATGTTTAAAGTGTGAAAAATAAGTTTATAATTCACTGCATGCCTAACAGTTATGAGTGCAGCTGAGAGTTTGTGGTCTCTGTCGCCCTTGCAGCCGTACCTGTGCCTGTCAGGGAAAAGACTCTGAAAAGTGTGGAGCTTCCTTCTCATTTGGCTGCTCCTGGAGCATGTACTTTAACGGCTGCAAATACGCCCGAAGCAAGACGCCACGCAAGTTCAGGCTACAAGGAGATCATCCCGAAGAGGTGCACATCAAATCAAAACCAGCGATTTCGAAGCAATGCTATTCCAAACCTGGAAATCTGTGGTGTCTGATGTCTTTAATGCGTTTTTCTTGTCAGGAGGAAAAACTCAGGGACAACTTCCAAAATCTGGCAACTGAGGTGGCTCCTTTGTACAAGCGACTGGCTCCACAGGCCTACAGCAACCAGGTGTGTTTCCACTGGGCAGATCACCAACTTATGTCAAACACCTACTCTCCAAGTGTTTTGCTTGTACTTTATTTATCCAATTCTATTTTGGTTGATTTTAAATTCTTTGTCAAACATATAAAACTAAAACACTAACTAAGCAGGACCCAAACACAATACTGCAAGGAACTGAGGTTCATTAAAAGGTCCCTTTCTTTAATGAGTTTTTAAGTTGTTGTTTTTTTCTCCCCTCCCACTTCAGTGTGCGGCAGAGCAGCGAGCTCCGGAGTGCAGGCTGGGTTTGAAGGAAGGCCGTCCCTTCTCTGGAATTACAGCTTGCATGGACTTCTGTGCCCACGCTCATAAAGACCAGCACAACCTGCACAATGGCTGCACAGTGGTAAACCTACTCAGCATCCTTCTGGAATCTATTGTGCATTTTAAAGCTGCCAAAAGCACAAACGTGTAAATCACAGGCACAACGGTTGTCATGTTACAAACATTAATATGTTATATTGGAATCTGACTGACCAATGCAAAGCAGTGAATCATTGTGAAGTGGAAGAAAAATGACGTGGCAAACAACTGTTACATGTCAGCATGATTTCTTTTCTATCTCCAGTCCTCAAAAGTTTCTGCTCTCAATTTATTTTAGATACATCCCTGTTAAAATGTACCTGAATTAATTGATTGGCTCACTACCAGGCTCTGCAGAACTTGATGACATGCTGAGAAGGTAATTCAGTTAATTATGTGAGGCATGCCAGAGAAGGGATACATTTATAAACTCCAGGACAGTGGATTTTAAGTGATTGTAAGTGAGGACAATGACATGGTCAATGTCCTTCTTGAAGGTAAAAGTGTTTTGCAACTTCCTTCCAGGATTGTCTGTTTCACAGTCAACTTCCTTGTCCCTGCTGATGATTTTTGTTTTCCGCTAGCATGACGTTACCATGTTTCACTGTGTTATTGCGTTTAGACAGTTTTAGACTTAAGTGTCAGTCAGAGGGTTTAGTTTTGGCCTAATTAAACACCTTCTTTTACACATTTGCGGTGTCCTCTATATGACCTGCAGCAAATTGCAAATGGAACTTATTTTGGTTTTCTTGTGCCAAGATGTAGATTTGTAGCATGCACAACCACTGGTCCTGCCTAAAGGTTTTCCCACCTTTTACCCTTCCAGTGTGGGGTCTTTTGGGTAATTTTCTTGTTCATGCTCTCCTTGCATGGCCTGTTAGTTCAGATGCACGGCTACGTCTTGGTAGATTTTTAAGCTTTTATTTCATGGTCCAAAGCTTGGTTTAACTTATCCCTCGTTGAGGTTCTCCACAACTTTCTCCCTGACACTTATATTTATGCTGAATTTATATTGTATACATGTGAGCCTCATGTAGTTATCCTATGATCTCTAAAGCCAATTACGAATTTGGAATTGGTATCATGGTTAAAGGGACCGAATACAATGCCCATCTCACTTTTCAGAAACCATATTCAAAATTTCTTCTGCTTTACAATTATGGTGGCAACATGACAAAATGCAAAAAATTTTGAGGATTATCAATTCTTTTGCAAAGTACCAAATACATGTTGCACTTAAAAAAAACTCCATAAGCAGTTTTTGCCTAGCTCACATTTACTTTTTGTGCTTTGTTAGGTGTGTACCTTGACAAAGGAGGACAACCGAAAAGTGGGGGAAATCCCTGAAGACGAGCAGCTTCATGTGCTGCCACTGTACACGGTCTCACTGACAGACGAGTTTGGCAGTGCAGAGGCCCAGCGCCGCAAGATGCAAAACGGAGCCATCCAGGTACTTGAAGCTTTCCGTCGCGAGGTACGCAAGTTGCCCGAGCCTGCTAAATCTTGCCGGCAACGCCGACTGGAGGCCAAGAAGGCCGCCTCAGAGAAGAAGAAAAGTAAACTCACACAGCAGACACCAGAGAAAACAGTGGTCAAGACTGAACTTTGCATCAGCAGCTCTCCCCAAACCCCAGGCATTAAAGGTTAGTCACTCTTCATTGTACCACAAAATTTTATTTGGTTGTACAAAACTCAAGATCTAATAGTAAGGTTATCATCTGACCTGATGTGAACTTAAGTTTTGACCTATTTGTAATTACCTATCAGTATCACACATTAGCAAAAGTGTGGAGTGAAAGAGATAGCAATGATTGAATATGTATCCTGGTGTTGAAAGACTTTCATTTATTTCCAATGTGCTTTTCAGAAATCATAAAGCAGGAGATGAAGCCGGATATCAAGCGGGAGCCCATTAATGGATCAATAGATGGATACCCTGTGCAGGCAACAGACCCATTCAATAACATCTATCAAAATCCTGCCTACTATGCAAGGGGGGGCCATTCCCCAGCCGGCCAGCCCTCTGCCGCAGACACAGTCAATGGCTACCATCCCAGTCTGCCTGCAATGCCCTATGGCTTCTTCAACTACCCTCCCAATGCTCTTTTCCGTCCTAAGTTGAAGACCTATGAAGGTCGAAATAAGCTTGTCCAGACAGAAAGAAAGTCTGATGCTCAGAGCCCTCAGGGCCATTTGCCTTCCAACAGCCACCCAGAGCAAAACAACCAACCAAACAACAGCGCTTATGCCCAGCCTGCCAACTATAGCCTGTCCCGTCCTTCTTCGGTCTCCTCTGAGCCATCCAACAGAGGCACTCCGCTCATCAAACAAGAGCCTATGGATGTACCAGTGTATGAAGGGGCACTGCCAAGCCAGGCTTGTGCCAACACATCAAGAAGCACCCCGCAGCCTGCGCAGTGGCCTGGGTATAAGATTAATGGGAGCATTATTTCAAATAACTGGGATGGCCACTTAAACCGTAGACAAAGTCCTGATGTCTCTTCTTTAAACTCAGACAAGCCGCAGCTTCACCAGCATGCCCAGCAGCGCCAGTCCTCTCCGTACCCTCAGCAGTGGACTTCCCACCCATGTTCAAACCCCCAAATTGTTTCCATCAATCCATCACTCCAGGTACCTGCATCTCCACCTCCATCCCCTCACCTTGGCACAGGGCACCAGGGCACCATATACCGAGGCGCCATACGTCACAGTGCTTCTTACCCGGGTACACCACAACCTGTTACCTCTCACTCAGGCTCAGTAACTCCAAGACCTGGGACCCCACGTCCAGGCACCCCAGTCACTGGCATTCCAGGTCCACCCACCCCTGGTCCTGGAACCCCAGGTCCAAGTACCCCAGGTTTAGGCACTCTACGACCTGGCACCCCAGGTCTTGCCACTCCAGGTCGAGCCACCCCAGGCCCAGCCACTCCAGGCCCAGCCACCCCAGGCCCAGGCACCCCAGGCCCAGCCACCCCAGGTCCAGCTACCCCAGGCCCACTAACTCCAGGGCAACTTACCCCCAGGCACTGGGCGAGTCCTGCTCCTAGCCCACAACCAAATCCTTGGGGCATCGGACCTGTTGCATATAGCCCTGGTTTGAAGCACAGCAATCCTGCAGGAGCCTATCCTGACAAGATCTGGTCCAAGACCGGGGAGAACCGGTGTTCCACTCCCCTGGGGATCCAAGAAAAGGCCTGGAAGTCTTGTGGAGGTTCACTGGCAGGCAGCACCCCTTCCCCCACTCCCGAGGGTCGCCTGTTCCCTGATGCGCTGCAACAGTCCGATCAGGCCCTTTGCGATCCCTGCCGAGCTGAAAGCGATGTTGAAAGTTTCAAGCATCGTGAAGAAGAGGACGAGGTGTGGTCTGACAGCGAACACAACTTCTTGGATCCCACAATTGGTGGCGTAGCAGTAGCACCAGCTCACGGCTCAGTCCTGATCGAATGCGCTCGGCGGGAACTGCACGCCACCACTCCGCTTAAGAAGCCTGATCGTTCTCATCCCACCCGCATCTCCCTCGTCTTCTACCAGCACAAGAACCTCAATCAGCCAATGCACGGCCTGGCTCTGTGGGAGGCCAAAATGAAGCTGCTGGCAGAGCGAGCACTGCAGAGGCAGCAGGAAGCGGCTCTCCTTGGCCTTTCCCAGGAAGACATCAAGACACTCGGCAAGAAACGCAAATGGGGGTCTTTGATAACAGGCACCAGTCCTGGATCTGGACAGTCGAAAGACAAGAAAGACGGGCCAGTGACACGGTTATCTCATACATTCTACACCACCTCTATGGTTACTGTGTCTCCCTATGCCTTCACTCGCGTCACTGGGCCATACAGCCACTTTGTCTGAGGCCAGACAGACACAAAAAGACTGAAAGCACCAAAGTGGTGCAGTGGACAGGTTGGGAAGGCAGTGAGCAGGAGAAATGTCTCTGCTGTTTCACAGTCTAGCATCTCTCCATCCAGCCTCCTCCATAGTCTGTAGGGAGGAAGGGGAGTGGGGGACATTTTTATTGTTTTTTTACCTCATGTCAGGCAGTGGTTTGGGCTGCAGACACACTGCCTGTGGTGCTCTTCCTCTCTTGTTTCCAGAGAGGAACTCCATTGCTTTTTCTTGTTTATAAAATTTTAATGATTCTAATTATTGCTATTATTATGATTGCTATTGTTACTGTCAATGATGTTATTACAGGTATTATTATAATGAACACTTGTTTTTTTTTTGTTTTTTTTTTTAATTTTTATTATTATTATTGCTGTTTTCATTAATGTTATTATTAATGGGATAATTGTTTTGTTTTGTTGCTGTTTTTACATTTTATTTTTTAATCAATCAGTCTGAGTCACTCAGACCGTTGGTTTTTCCAAGTTTGGAAAAACTGCATCCCCTTTTTCTGTTTGATTTCCTTTCTCCGTGTCAACTCTATTTGCAGGAGGAGCAGTAATCTGCCCAATCAGACAGAAAAGTAACAGAAATTTTAATCATGGTTCCATGCCAAAAAAAAAGACATAAAAATTTTTTTTTAAAAAAGTAGATTTGATCCAAGAATTTTATCAGAAAATTATACCTCAACGAGAATTCCAAGAATACTCTTTGAATCCTAAGAGTTTCAGGGAGAGAGTTCGCTTAATCTCTTCTTCTGATGGTCAATGAAACATTTCAGAAATAAGACAAACAACAGCAGTGAAACCAATCATGAAAATAATCCATTCGAAATGAGAACATGGTGAAAAACTCTGTGGCTGTCTGTCTGCGGCTAGGTGATGCGCTGCTCCTGTTTATCTGCACTGCTCCAACTTTCAACTGGTGCTCGGCTTCTCTTTCCGATCGGTTTTCCATCAGCTTCTTTTCGTGGCACTTGATGCTGTATTTTGGTGCTCAAATGTGGCTCGAGTAGTGTTTGCAGGAGAGGGGGGGTTAGGGGGGCAGCTATTGTTATTTGGACACAGGTGGGGAACCAAAGTAGAGGCTTTGATTGTCTTAAAAGACCCTCGGGCGATAATTATGTCGCGCAGAAGGCAAGGTTAATGACAATGCTTCTTGCTTGACATAATTTCCCACTCTTAAAACTGAGATATCACTTTATTTCTTCACAGAAGTAAAAAAAAAAAAAGAAAACAACTTGCAAATGCTCTTCGAGTCAGATCTGCAATTTCCACATGGGTTTGAAGCAGGCGACGCTCTTTATCTTCCTACATCTGTTTATTAAGGATGCAAACTTTCCAGAATGAACTCTAGAGGGCAGCAGTGGCTGCCTATTCAAACAAGCACTTGAGATCCATTCAGAAACCAGGCTCTAACCACCAAGGCCAGCAGAGGGAGCCGTCACTCCCTGTTTGGTGGCCATTGGTAAGACTCAATAAAGCAACGTATCAGGCTGAAGTCTGGAGATGCATCTGGAAAGTTCATCCTGTGCTCTAGCAGAAGGAGACGGTGTTGGGACTGCAGTCCTCTTGGTGCTCCTACACACACATTGGTGCTGTCCTTTTAAACTTGATTTACTACAGAGGGCCCGGTCCTTTCCTCTGTATGGTGCTGTCGTCTTTCAGGCAAAGCAAGGCATGTGCTACTGCAGGCACCTTCCTACCACAGAGCCAGCCAATCAAATTGGTTGTGTTTTTGGGGGTCGCAGCTTTGCCACTGGGCTCAAGAACAAGTTCCCGTTGAGGAGTTTTTAGTGTTTGTGCCGGCAGACGGTAACACGGTCTACTGTCCAGGGCAGAGAAAGCACAGCCAGTCATGACATCTCTTAGTAAACACATCAGCAGCGCTTTCCACCGAGGACAAAAAGTACTGAGAGGTGAAAGGCAAACCATCGGACGTCAGCGTAGCTTCAGGGAGAAGGCGCCCAAACGCAAAATATCAAATACTCTCTCGCTTTGTGTACTATGAGTGTATGAGGAGGTGTGTTTGAAAGAACACCAAAGAGAGAGACTACTTGATAGATGAGCATTTTCAGTACTTTGAATCACTTATTATTATTAATATTATTATTATTTTTTACTTCTTCACAATCCTGTAGTTTGCTTGTTGAAAAAGAGAAAAACGAGCGACTGACAACTCTATAGAAGTGGTTGTTTGGGTCAAGGCCCGGGGCGAAGGACCGCGATCCGGGCCCCGCGAGGCCTCCAGCTCTCTACCTCACGCCGTAGAGACACTGGTAACCATCCCAACTTGCTACTGAGGGCAGAAAATCCCGCATGTCCCCTTTGTGTGCTCTAGATTTCTACACTCATTTTAGCTTTTTTTTTTTTTTTTCACTCTTTATTTATTACTACATTGTGATGATGATGATGATGATGATTGTCTTTGATGTTATTTTCTTTTTCATCTTTTTTATATAGCTAATACAAATTGTAAATAGAGAAGAAAAGATTTATAAAAGCACTTTTAATCTTGATTTTAACGACAAAAGAAAGAGCCGATTATTGACAACTTGAAGCTTAGTTTGTTTTCGTTTTGTTTTTTTTTTTTGTTTTCATTTTCTCAAGAGAGAGGTAAAAAATAATGTAAATATTAAACTATTTAGGTAAGATTATTTAACTGGTGAGGATAGTAAACTAAAACCATGGACGACATGGGACGGGGCGGGGTCGGGGCGGGGGGTGTTGAAGTCTCAGAAAGCCCTTTGCAACACTTGGTCTCAGTGTGTTGTGTGTAATCGTTTTTTGCTCAGTTACACTGCTGTTTTTTTCGCTTTCAGAAGTACTGTACCCCGTGTCAGCCTGCAGACGACAAAAGCGCGGTCGCTTTTAGAGAATTCATTCATGAGCCCAGGTATCCGATGTTTGGCGTGTGGCATGTGGCGGCCGGCTTACTCACCGTGGAGCCACCCCGTCATCCCCTCCTCCCCCGCGACTCTGCTCACTCCCTTCACTAAAGAGGATACACAACAAACTGGAACCCCCAGGTTGCAGTTCTGTGCCCACATTTTCACGTGAAAATTAGCGACACTGACGAGTGGAAGCCTTACTTTAGCTTCTCGAGTCAACCTAGGCTAAATCGGAAGACGGTGAGATAAGCTAAAGCCTGTTTATCGTTCCCACTTGAGTTTCAGACCGTCTTATTCTCTGCTTGTGTCGGTAATTAAATCCTTTTTGTCTCGTTTCACTGTCGAAGGATCCACACGGCAGAGTTAGCATGATGCTAGCAGGAGTTCTACTGCTGCAGCTTGTTTTACCTTTTGATATTCATAATACGTAACCCACATTTATACATTCTTAATGGTGCTGAGGATGTTGTACCCAACATTTCTCATCTAACTTTGTAAATCTCTAAATGTTCTGTTTGGCGGGTTCTCTGAGATGTTGTGGGGGTGGGGATAAAAAGCAGGGGTGAGTGTAGGGGCAGGTTCAGACAGGCGGTGCTATGATGTTAACGCATTAAAAAATTCACTGTGTAAAAAAAACAAAAAAAAAAATCATAGGAAAAAAAACAATATTTGTTTTCTGAGCTCCTCGAATGTCTATAAAACTGTAATTTTAATCCAAGCGGTTTCGAAGTGCGCGAAGCTGCCCCCTGGTGCTGACTTTATGAATAAGTCTTGTTACAACGCTACACGTTTTTTACATCTCTCTCTCTCTGCCGGGCTCGAGGGGCTCTCCGACAGCAGATCACTTCCTTTATTAATACTCATTCCATAAATATACTTTAAGCTGGTAAAACTAGGATGAGAAGTAGAATCAGAATATATAAGGACTGTTATCTGGGGATTTATATTTGGTACAGCAAGTACCAAAGGCTTTTAGAATAATCTTTTTTGAGGATGTTGTAAATGTACATGTTAGATGAATGCTAAGGTATTTGAACAATCCCAGAATTGTGTACTGCTTCCCTCTTTTACTCCCTAGTCATGCACTTCCTTTTTACTCACACCCATCTTTTACTTCTAAACCTTGTATAGTTTGATGTTCTGAACCACGCGACTATAGATAAAAAAAAAAAAAAAAAAAAAAAATGCATCTCATTATCTACGGCCCGACGTTGAAAAATTCTGAACACCTGACTTACTGAAGGCTCTCCAAAGTAGGAACAGAGACTTGAACCCTGGCCCATAAGAAAAGATGAAAATGAACCTAAACAAGTGGCAGCTACATTCCTTTTTTGATTTGTAGGATTGTTCTTGGTTCTTTATCTTTATGTCAATGATGCAGTATGTAAAAAAAAAAAAAAAAAAAAGAAGTGTTTTTGTTCAGTCTCTCTCTCTCTCTCCCTCTCTTTGTAGCTGTATGGTGTATCATGTGAATACATAGTGTATGTGGTTAAAAACCCCACAATATTGTTTTATGTTGCGCGATAAATAAAAAATATTAAAGTGAATGTTTATTCATTTATTTTTTTTCATTTCTTGTTCATTCTGGAACTGATTCTCGTTTTAAGTGGAGCATCACAGCAACGGGCGCTTGGCTCCAGCTGGAGCCAAACACGCGTCGGTTCACTGATTTGGTTCCTGCAGTCTGATCAGTAACCACCGGGTGGAAGCAACGTAAGGATCTAATTTTAGACAAGTGCTTTTTTTTTTAATTACTGCAAACACAGAAGACAATTTACATGAAATAAAATGACGTTGCCAAATATCAGATAGGGATAAGAAGCATTTGAGCCAACTTTTCCATTCTTTTTACCCACCGACGAAGAACGGAGCGGAACTTGCATCATCGACGGACCTCGATCGAATGAGCCGGAAACCTTAACGAAACAAACGGAAAAGCACACTATGACTTTTTTAAATAAATAACCTGCACTTTATTTCATAAGAGTAAATATTTGCTCACTTTCCAGCCAGGAGGAAATCGATTCCTCTCGAAGAAATCTTCCTACCTTACCAGCCATAACCTGATTCCTGCTCAAAAACTGGGAACCATTTTAAATAACCAAAATAAACAAACACCTGAAACAACAATAATCAAACTAGATGATGAAGTTTCTGTGACCAAAAATCTACTTAGAAAAACAATATTTTTAACAAAACATTTATTGTAGAATAATTTAACAATAAACTGTTACACAATCAGGTCAAAAGAACTAAAACAACAAATATTTACATGTTATACTTGAGATATTCCTGATCAGATATGGTGCACAAAACACTGTTAAAACCCCACATTTGTAAAAAAAAAAAAAAAAAAAAAAAAACCTTTCAAATCCCCGGTGGCTCCTTGGAAACAAAACTCCAATCTCAACCCGGCCTTGATGTTTCACTTCCACAGAGCCACGGCATCAAGTTGAGGTCCAGCCTGCATTTAGTCTCTTCCAGTTAAATAAATCGCCATTTTTGCTTCGGCCGTTAAATCATTTCAAATCTGGGATTTAAAACTAGTAGCTCGACTGTAATGCACGCCGTTGATAAAATCTGAACTGGTAAAAACCCCGCCAAAGAGGCTAAGAATTCTCGTTAAGAAATTTTAAAAACAATCCATAAAAACACGAAACACGCTCTCAGACAATTTGCAAAAAAGGACACTCATTTAAAACCCCAGGCCTGATGACCGATGAGAACGAGTTTGTCGCTATGGCGCCGTGCAGAATCCTCCACTGGAGATCACCAGCCTGTGTTTTTATTGGAGACTTGTGAAGAGTCCTCCACTGAGGATTTTGCCCTCTGAGTTTGTCGCTGCGCACACTGATTGCTCTGTTGTGGAGAGTTCTCTTGTTCAGGATTTTCCTACAGTACTTTTGGGCCTGTTTTACATAAGTCCATCCCTGAGTCTGCACTTTGCAGACTCAGGGATGAGTCTGCAAAGTGCTTTTGAGGAGGCCACCGTCCTCCTCAAAATCTGGATCCGGAAACACGTCCGGGGGACGGGTCAGTCGGGGTCAGGCAGGCACTATTCTGAGACGTGTCGCTGCAGGAGCCGCCTCTCCCCAGCTGTCATTCGCTCCTTCACTCGCTCCAGGAAGCGGCCCACCAGTCTGGCGGACCGGACCCCCAGCAGCGAGCCAACCTCCTGGACGCCACCAGCCGCCACAGGGTCACCGTCCCGGACCTGGACAAGGCCTCAGAAAGACCCGGTACGGTGCTGTCCTGGACGTCCAGCCGTGCTCTACGCACCAACAGTTCTTCTAAAAGCCAGAGCAGACAATTTTTCGAGCTGTGCGGTTTTATAAAAGTTTAAAAACACTCTAATGCACCTGAGGCATCCCTTTTAACTTCAAAAGACTAAAATCGGTTAACACGACCTCACAAGTGATCCGTAAAGGCCACCGGTAAAATCTGGTGTGTTTGAAACACATTAAAACGGCGTTTAAAAACAATAAATCCGATCGAGACGAGCCAAAGCGAAATGGGTTTCCTGCCTGCAGCCTGCGGTTCGTCCTCCTCCAGACGTCCACCAGGCCGTGAGACGAGACCAACCCAACCTTTCCCCAATTAAAAAAAAAAAAAAAAAAAAAAAAGAAGGTTTATCTCTGCATTGGTGATGGGAGCATAAATATGAATAAAAACCAAGTTGATATGATCAAACTTTGCTCTAACTGGGTGACGTGTTCAACGTCTGTAGAGTTTGGGGTGAAAGCCTCAGAGAAGAGGAAGCCCACCCCCCGCTCTGTGGGTCTTAAAAAGTGCTACTGTGCGTCATTTTAATCAGAAATGTTTTGTGACTTTTGCACATTATTTTCTTCAATCTGAAAACTTCCTGATCCGACAAACCTGGTGTTTCTTTGTTCCTCGCCGAGAAATAAAAATAATCTTAAACTAGGAAAATCATTTTAGATTTCGACTCCTCTCCATCCTTTAGTTTGCTGTAAAAATGTTCAAAAAGATTCTGCAGGGCACCGACGTTCTTCACTGCTGGTCTCACACACAGACCAGCAGTGAAGTTTTACTCCAACATTGTAATTTCTGTTAATCTATCGTATAAAAAAAAAACAAAAAACGTTACTTTTGTGAGGAGTGTGAGGAGAAAAAGAAGCTACAATGGAAGTAATTATGAAGAAAAGCCCTGGAGGTCTGGGAGACAGTGGAAGGGGGCGAGAGGGTCAGTGCCTTTTCGCTTTCTCTGCCTTTCATGGCCATAAGCAGTTTTTCAGAACCGAACTGGAGCTTTCGCCGCGGCTCAAGGTCCGCTCTGTGAACGAGCCTCGTCTTCGCTACACACAAGGACCAAGTCGACTTTTCTCACAAATCCGTTGTCACAGTCAGGCTAGCGAGAGACACAATGTGTGCGCAAATTCAAGGAGATGTCTTTCTAGTTGTTTTAAAAAGAATTTGTAAAAAAACCCCCAAAAAACACAGACACTCTCAGATCAAGGACTTTTTCTTTGTGCAGAGCTGATATTTGGGTTTCCGTGTCCTGAGTCTTCAGAATCTCCTCTTTCAGCAAAAGAGTTGTGTTGAAAAACACAAAATAAAAGTGTATCTGGCTTGACAGTTAGAAAATATTCTGTGAGTTCGATAAGATCCACTCAACTGTCTGGCTGCAGAAAATATCACAGCTCAGGTATTTTAGAAAGGATAAAAAGGATCAATTCTCTTCCCCCCCCAAGTGTTTCTCCATAAGCGCAGCATTCTTTCTCGTGTAACGTTTGGCAGCACTTCCTTTAAGTCTCAGGCTCCAACTTTAATATTTTATTTATCTTTTCAGCATTAACACCGATCAGATCGTCATCTGGGCTCATCGACCTTTTATCGCTTTTCTGCAGCGGCGTTGTCAGAAACCGGCTCCATCTGTGACTCTGCTCCCGAGGCTTGCTTAAATGCACGGAGGACTCGGAGTATTCGCCTGCGTCTTGGATTTGAATAGATGAAAGCGGATAAAGTTGAAGGTTAAAGCCGTGGGCTGTGGAGCTGGATGCAGATGAGCTTGGCTGACAAAAGATCGCCGTTATGCAACCGAGCGGTCAGAAAGCCCCTCCTTCTCGCCGCGGGAAATCGTCCGACGACGCATTTCTCGGCTTTGCTCGGCGAGGGAAGAACATGGCGCTCTGTCCTCGAAAAGTTTCTTCAACAACTGCACGAGGTTCGCCGTTTCATCAGCAAACAGAGTTTGCTCACGCGTCGCCAACGCTTAGCTTTGCGCCGCCAACAATGAAATGATAATCGATTTCAATTCAGTTCTGCTCACGTAAACAGCAGATCTCCATAGTATATGGATGGCCGAATCTGGTGTGGAAGAAACTGAGTGGGTTGCACAAACTCTTGACCCCTCAACTCTTGGGATTATTCTGAGCTTCTCCGCCAACGTCAGTGTCTGACCTCGGACATGCTCTCCTGAAAAAAATCCTCTGAAATTCTTGCAAAGAATTTCAGAATTATAGAAGCACCTCAAAAAAAGAGTTGCAGCTGTTGTGGTTACAAAGAGAAGACCGCCGTGATTTTCAGCCTCGACGGATTGAGATTAAGATTTTTCTCCAAGCTCATGTTCCTCAAAATGAAGACGATGGAAATTCTCTTGGTGACGCAGTGTCCTTCCCATCCAGTGTGCGAAAGTCTCACGGGGATCAAGAATCAAACTTTTCAACCTGTTTTGAATCTTTACGCTCGTCCACATGGAAATATGGTGACGTGTCCCACAATACTAGCAGAAAGAAAGCTCCTCTTCATACAAGCGATATTCCCAACCCACACAGCGACAGAGTACAATGATGCTTATTTTAGTTATTCATACTGAGGGACTGAATGAATGCAGCAGTAATATGGAGGAAGACAGAAATTCTGGGGCTGGGGGTGTTTCTGTGGTGAATCAGCAGGTTTAGCTGATGGAGCGTCCTCCTCCCAGCTCCATACAGTCACAGCTTCGCCTCAAAAGCTTTTTGTGTCACGCAAACTGAAATGGATCTGACTTGGCCTTGAACCTAAGAGAGAAAATAGTCCAGGGGGAGGAAACGCCTGCAGCAGCGTCTAAAATCCACCCACTGACCCGAGCACTAGTTTTGTCACGGAGAGAATCTTATCTGGTTGTTGACGTGTTTTGATTTTTTTTTTCACATGCTGGAGAATATTACGTCACCAGAGGCTTTCTCGGTGCAAATGTTTGAATTGAGACACAGTGGAGGTTTATTCAGCGTTAATCGGCAAAATTATTCATCCCTTTCATTTCTACTTAGGATGAGATTTTCTGCTGCAGATTTTTGTTTTCCTGCTCGTGTCTCTCCGAGGGTCTCTGCCTCTTCACATGCAGTAGCTCTGCAAGGTATTCATACCCTCTGATTCGCGGGGAAAGTATTTTTAATCATACACATTGTTTTTTTGTTTTTTTTTTTAAATTCTTATTCTCTTTAGAGATATTTCTTTTTGAAGACGCCGTGTACTTTTGTGTGGATTTCTTGTAACAGACAAACACGGGGCAGAGCAGAGACAGAAAATGAATGGGTGAAAGTCAGAAAAGTGCCTCTTACCCAAACCTGAACCCGAACCCGAACCCGAACCCACTCACCAGCTTTTTCACAGACCAGCAGATTCTACGACAAGAAAACCATCTGACACCATGCTGGACAAATCAGAAACCAGAAAATATTTCCTATTCCTTACTCGTGTCCTCGTTTCTCTGCCATATTAGTGTGGAATATTTCACATTAGGAAATGTCGTCACCACCTATAAGTTTTAGAAAGAACACTTACTTTTCTTTTCTTGCCCCTTTCATGAGGCTGGGCGTGATCATGCAGAACTCTGCAACATTAGAAATGTTTTAAAAGCAGACGTCGCTACTTTTAATGTTCTGGGCCTAAGAATAAGTTTCAATCAATCAATCAATCAATCAATCAATCAATCAATCAAGTTTATTTGTGGAGCACATCTCAGCAACAAGGCAGCTCAAAGTGCCGTAAAACATAAAGAGACACAAAAATATACAGTTGTAGAACACGCAGTCAACCGTTGTCGAGTTGCACATCAGGATGACGATTAATGTTTCATTTGTAAAGTTTCAAAAGCAGCTCTGAACATTTGGGTTCTCAGTGTTTGATTTAAATGAATTCAGCGTTTCGGCTGTTTCCCAGTTTTCTGGAAGCTTTTTCCAGATTTGTGATCCTACAGCTTCGTGAACGAAGACTGAAAATTCGAAAACAAAAAAAACAAAAAACAAAAAAAAACAAGTTATTAATACGTGCGACTTTAAGCTCAGATTGCCATCACTCAGTGGGGGGTCAAATTAAAGCCCCTTCACAAACACAAGTGTGCTGATGGAAAGGAATCACCACATTTACACATCAGCAGAGAAAACGGCATGAGGAAGGAAACCGTTGGCCTGTCAATGTGCTCAGACTGAGCCGTTTCAGATTATTACCTCACTCTTACCTCAGTGTCATTTTTCAAACTACAGTTTCAGTACTGTTTTTAGGTTTTCAGATAAAATGTCAGAAATTCATCACGAATGGCTGCGGCTCGTCAGAACGCAGACTCGGCCTGGAGGCTCCCCTCGGCTAGCTGGCCGGTTCCCTCAGCGCTTCGTCCCCGCTCCCAGTCACAGGAGCTCAACTGTCGTGAACTCAGCTTGGTGGGGGGGAAAAAAAAAAAAAAAAACACCAGGGCATCATTAAGGCGAAACTGGAAATCATTTTTCAAACAGTTTTGCAGTCTACTGCGTCGACTGCATCCCGTTATTTAAAAAATAAAATGCTAGAAAGCTGCAGGTAAAACCCCTGGGAAACAAATGTTTTGTGTTGCCTCTCTCACTGTCACCTCCATCCTGAGGTCAACAGAGTACAGGACTGTGCAACGGTGCAATTAACATCGTCCTGCAGGTCAGGACAATATTAACGAATCACCTACAGAGCTTCGTTAGCGAGTTTTTGGATCGCAGCCACCGACCAGTTCGTCTCAGCCTGCAGTCTCTCTCCTGTCACCTGCAGGAACTAAACTTCCGCAGGAACGGACTCCTGCTTCTTCCTGCCACTTCCTGCCGTCGTCTTCGTCGTTGTTTCCACCAGTAGCAACATCTGGCTGCTGATCGTGTGACTCAGTGCGGAAAAAACAGTGTTTCCATTGTGGCTTTGCTAAATCCATCTATTGCGATGCAGAAGAAAAACTACCTCATTCCAACGGGAAAACTTTTTTTTCAAAAGAAACTAGTTTTTTTTTCCAAAATTGGCATTTTTACATTGAACTAATTCATTATCTTAACCCTAATTTGCGTAATTATATGGTGAATGGGAATCCAACGTCTAATCAGAAGTTTACACCCACTTATTGGTGTGAATGTCAATTTTAATGATCTTTTTAGGGTGACTTTCTTGGATAGGATCACGACACAAGCTGCAGTCTTAACTTTCAAAACACAAAAAATCCCATCTTCAAGTGGAATTACTTCTAGGTCTCCTCCGGGGGAGCACACCACTTTCTTATTTCTCTGACATCACACAAACAAATTCTACCCAGCAAAATGGATCGGGAACACAGCGAGAGCTGTGAAAAATGTGATGTAATTTTGTCTCACCAGCCCTGGGAGGCAGATTAATTTGCGCTGCTCTTGTAGAGAAGGTGTAGAGCTTAAGAGGACTGTTGAGAGAGGGAACCCCTGCTGCGCTGCAGACCGCCCTCTGAGAAACACCAAACACTTGCATCCGTAGCCTCTGTTCCCGTTTTGGTCAGGCTTCCGAGTCAGGGAACGCCACCCTACCGCCCTTGTGGGAAGGTGGCATCCACCGTGCTCGATTCATCCACCGTGCTCGATTCATCCACCGTGCTCGATACATCCACCGTGCTCAATACATCAAGCATGGTCGATGAATCGGGTCAACAACGGCGTCTTCACCTCAATTGTTTGGGAACAACAACGAGGCACGACGCCTCTGCTATGACTGAATCCTTTTAAAACTTTGGTTCAGATTGAAAATAAATGGCGCTGGGCCTGCAGACTTTTTCCAGTTTGGTTTCTGCCTCTTCCTTAATGGCTGCAGTCCGACTGCGAATGTTCGACGGGGGTGGAGGAGTCTAGTGGCGTGTACTGATTTGGTGGTTATGTTTGTAAAAGTTTCTTGAGGTCAAAAGTCTAGGCCCATTTGTTTGCATATGATTGGGAAACTTTGGGTCCAGAAATAGAAACTGCTGGGAAAAAAAAAAAAAAAAAATCCAATTCTACCAGTCTGACTTCTGTTTATGGTACAAATTAGGAGGTGATAGTACAAACAAGATGGTATTTCATGCTTTTGTCTCATTTGAGTTGTTGTAATAGTATTTTTACTTGTGTCAATAAGTCGAATTTAAAACTTCTTAAGATTGTACATTGTGCAGGAGCAAGTCTCTTAATGAGGACAAACAGAAGACGACACTGTTCTGGACTCCTTGCTCTGGCTTCCTGAATGTTACACGTTATAGTTTTAAATATATATTGAGAACTTGTCGTTGTCAGAGCCTTTCTGCTCTTTTTGGACTTTAAGATCATCAGAGCAGAGGTCGTTTTCAAACGGATGGAAATCTTTAACTTTTAACCACAATTTTTAAAAATCTTTTTAATATACTCTTTTTTTATGTGTTTTTGGCATTGTGAAGTACTTTGTGATTTTAGTGTTTGTGATGTAAATGGTAACTTTTATAAAATATACATATTTTTTTATTTGTTGAAACTATCACTATTGTGACAGATCATTTATGAAAGAAATTAAGCGTCATTGCCTTCTCCCAGTGCAAACTGGGAATAACCAATCAGTGAGGAGGCGGGCCTCAGTGCTGTCAATCATGCCCACATTATGTCTTCTCCTCGCCACCACTCTGGTCTGAATGCTAATTCTAGTTGGCAGATGAAGGCAGAATTGCTGTTTTCCTGTAATGGTTAGCTGTTTCTCTGCCATCAGCATATTCTCATGGTTGATTGACAGCGCTAAGACCCGCCTCCTGGCTTTGATTGGTTGTTTTTGGTGCATTTCTTCAGACATCAGTAGTAACTCAGGGAGGAAGTTTAGGAGTTTTAATCTTTTCACAGATCATCTGTCTCATACAGTCACAAAATGGTGACAGTTTTTAGAAATATGTGAAAACAAACAAATTTTTACAAAAGCTACCCACTGCAGCTTCAAATGCTTTGAGTGCTATTGTAGCTTCTCTACATATAGCTACTGCTTACAGAGGGATTTAGATGTCAGTCTCTCCAAACACTGGATGATCATGAATATAGTTTTGCTATTTAGTTATAGTCTTTCCTTTTCCCTATTTTGCGCAGAAAATTATGTTGACAATTTGACTACTTTTTTTTTTTCTTTTTAACTTAACCACTGATCTGACCCGTCTATTCGCATTCTGGTCCGGCTCGCCCGTTGTGTGTTGATATCAACAAACCACATGTTCTGCTGAGTGTGAAACGGTTACATATAGCCTTGTGTGTGGTTTTACTGTTGTAAGTCTCCTGGTCTGCTACTCAGACAGATTTACATGAGTTCACGACACGTTCTCTACAACTGAAGTCAGGTAATGTTTACCAAGGACTCCGACACGGCTTTGTACCGTTTCTGAAGATTTTACTCAGGTCATCATGCGATGTGCCGTTACTGAATGTAAAACACGTCTCCTTACTTCACATTTCTCCAATCTATGAAGTGAAGTGAATCTATACAGGGTACTGAGAAGCCCTTGAGTTAAATGAACGCAGGATAATACATTTTGAGTCAAGGATTCTTAAGAAGGCTCGTCAGTTCTAAAAAACAGATGCCATCTTGGAAGTGGAATAATACAAAATGGCTAAAAAACAGACTTTAACCGATGTTTTCCTTCTTCAATAAAGAACATAAGTTTTCTTTTTTTTTTTAAAACTTTAACACTTTTCCCACTCATGTTACTATGGATGCATACTTCATCTTTATTTTAATTTGCTCCAACTTACATCACAATAACATAATTTTATGCCGTTTTTTTTGGCTCTGATTTCATCGACTACTCCATAGAAATTCAGCCGGTGGTGGTTCTGCGATCAAGAGTGGAGCCACCAACCCACACAAAAACTACATGCACACTGAAGGGTTTCCATAAATATCACACTTAGTGTTATGCCTTTCTGCCAAACCTCCCCACCCCCCCTAAAAACATTAACCTATTGCTACCTTGTAGGAGTCATAAAGTGCTTATAAAGTATTGGCTTTAGTTTTTGTTGTTTTGCGTTTTATTGTCTTCACACAGTTGATGGGTTGTGAAAAGCGGCTGTAGAATTAAAACTAGAAACACAGAAATATTGTGCTCGGTTTCTGACTGATTAGTGAAAATAGTGGAGCACCTTTAATGTGCTATGAGTTTAATCAGATTCAAACTTTTGATTGGGTCCGTTGCATGGTCTGAAATCACTTCATTGCATTTTCATCAAAACTAGAACATTTCTGAAGAAATTTAAACGGGGCCTGCCAAAGTGTGCCCGTCAGTCAGAACCCAGCGCTCTGATGCTAACAATTAGCATCGACGCTACAGACCCTGAATTCGGACGCAGCTATTGACTTTCTCTATTAAGCGTACTAAACATGGCTAATACATAAAAAAAAAATAGCTAAAAGCCTTTAACTGGATATCAGCAGTGAAAAGCTACTGCTAAAGTGCAGCCATTAGCCACAAACGTTAGCTAATGTTTGTGCTAATGTTACTTCGTGACACTTGGTTACCAGAAAACACTCTCGTCTCTTAGCAACAGGTTGTTATTGTTCAGAAAACATGAAATTTCTTCTTCTCTTTAGAAATACTGCTTTTTATGACATTACTTGCAAAACAATTTACAGAAAATTGAAAAGTTTTTTGGCAGTTGGTGGTAAATATAAAACAGAGTCAACAGGGAAGTAAAAATCTGTTTTATTCTTCGTGGCAGTTTGTTATCAGAGAAAACCCGCTCATCTCTTAACACCAAATTAACAAGTAATATTATTGCTTATAACACATAAGCTCTTCTGAAATACTGCTTATCTGCTTACACAAAAAGAAATTCACAATTTGCATATTTTTGTAAATATAAAAATTAGGCGTTTTCTTCGTTACCAGAAGATATGGTCGTCTCTTAACAACAGACTAACAATAAATATTGTTATTGTTCAAAAAACAGAAGATTTCATCTCCTCTTTTGAAATACTACTTATCTTACACGAGTTAAAAATTGTTCAGTTGGGGAATGGGCAGAAAAGTGAAAAGAAAACAACATATATTGTCATTGGTGGTAAATATATAAAAAAACAGACGTTCAACGCAAAAGTAAATATCTATTTCGTACTTCGTGGCAGTTTGTTACCAGAAAAAAAAAATGCTCCTCTCTTAACGCCAAATTAATTATTGTTTATAAAACATAAGCTATTTTGAAATATTGTTTGACTGTTTAGAAACAAGAATTTTACAATTGTTTGATGCTGCAAAAGTTCAAATGAGATGTTTGCTTCGTGGCACTTGGTTGCCAGAAAACTTGGTCATCTCTTAGCAACAGATTAACAACAAATATAATTATTCAAAAAACATAAAACCTTTTCTGCTCTTTCAAAATACTACTTATCTTACACTACTTACTACTTAAGAATTGTGCAGTTGGTAAATTTTGCAGAAAAGTTCAAATGTTTTTTTCTTTTTTTGTCATTGGTGGTAAATGTATTATAAAACAAGCGTTGAGGGCAAAAGTAAAAGTCTGATTTATACTTCGTGGCAGTTCGTTATCAGAAAAAACCCTCTCATCTCTTAACACCAAATTAGTAAATAATTTTATTGCTTATAACACATAAGCTCTTCTGAAATACTACTTATCTGCTTAGACAAAAGAAATTCACAATTAGCATATTTTTACAAAAATAAAAATCAGGCTTTCACTTCGTGACACTTCGTTACCAGAAGATATGGTCGTCTCTTAGCAACAGCCTAACAACAAATATTGTTATTGTTCAAAAAACAGAAGGTTTAATCTGCCCTTTTGAAATGCTACTTATCTTACACTAGTTAAGAATTGTTCAGTTGGGGAATGGGCAGAAAAGTGAAAAAAAAAACCAACAACATATATTTTCATTGGTGGTAAATATATTATAAAACAGAAGTTCAAGGCAAAAATAAAAATCTATTTTGTACTTCGTGTAAGTTCGTTACCAGAAAAAAAAAATGCTCCTCTCTTAACACCAAATTAATTATTGTTTATAAAACATAAGCTATTTTGAAATACTGTTTGTCTGTTTAGAAACAAGAATTTTACAATTGTTTGATGCTGCAAAAGTTCAAATGAGATGTTTGCTTCGTGGCACTTGGTTACCAGAAAACTTGGTCATCTCTTAGCAACAGATTAACAACAAATATTATTCAAAAAACTTAAGACTTTTTCTGTTCTTTTGAAATACTACTAGAATTGTTCAGTAGGGGAATTTTGCAGAAAAGTGACTTTTTTTTTTTTGTCATTGATGGTAAACATATTATAAAACCGTCAACACAAAAGTAAAAGTCTGATTTATACTTCGTGGCAGTTCGTCACCAGAAAAAGCCCGCTCACCTCTTAACACCAAATGAATAACAACTAAAATGATTGTTTATAAAACATAAACTCTTTTGAAATTCAAAAGCCGTTTTTACTGCTGAACAAAAAGACTGCAACAACAAATATATATGTTTTTAATCTGTTATTTAACCGTCACTTTGGTGTAAAGCTTTCAGGTGTTTCAGGAGCTCCAGATCACTCATGGAGCTTCTTCAGTGATGTGGTCAGACTATGGGGTCACCTTAGCATTCGGGACGTCTGTGCTGCAGCTACATGTTTAGCATTGAGGTGCTATTTTAGGCATGAATAGCTTCGCTGAAACAGTTAGCACAACTTGAACACAATAGTCTTTTCCAGCATCCCACTGGTGGAGAGTCTTTTAAAGCAAAAAATACCAAATAGCAACTATCATCTATCACTTGGTCTGTGGACGCAGCTTGTGCATCAGATTTACGTGGAAACGTGGAAAAAAACGGTTCCGGTTTGGGACTTCTGTGTGGAGTATTAAGCTCACGCTAAAATAAAAACATGGAAGTGGAACTGGGAGAAGAAAGTCATAAAGTTGTGAGAATAAAGCTGTGGTACTACAAGGCCACTCAGGTCTTCTGGCTCTGGTCTGCTTTGCATCTGCAGAACCAGAACCAAACATGGAGAAGCAGCATTTCATGACTCTTTATTTTTGGGTTTCTATGATGTGAAGCACTTGCATGCGGAGGGAGGCTACCCTTATTCAGCGGGGTAAAACCCAACATTCAGGGTTACAGCATACGCCTCGCGCTTCAACTCCTTCACTGAATTGATTATTTTTCACTTCCTGTTGAAGCTCCCTGCCAATTTCTCTTAACTTGGAAGTAATAAGGGAACTTTTTCTCTTCAAAGCCAAGAAGTCTTGGCGTTTCCTCTTGTATGCCTTCACTCTGTCCAGCTCATTGTTGCCTCAGCTTTTTCTATGTCTGCCTTAATTGTCCGCTTTATGAAGACGTTTGTCCTCTCCTTGGGATTCCTTGCAATTTTCGGCTGATCGAGTTTACATTCAGCGCTCTCATGTTCGCCATGGAGAAAAGTGAGCTGTGTCTTTTGAGCTTCATTTTCACTCAAGAGCATCTCATTTTCCGGCTGCGTGTTTTGTGTCTCGTTGTTTTGGTTGTTATGGAGTCTCTCAGATTTTCTCCTCAGGTTTTCCACAATCTTGTGGAGCTCCTTGTTTTCCTTCATCAGTTCCTCACACATATTAAGGGCCTCTTTGTTTTTTGTGAGGTTTATTCGCAGACACGCCAGTTATAGTACAACAGAGTGAAACGTTTGGTATGCCTCAAGAAGAAACAATACAGATACAGATATATATTTGTGACAGCTGTCACACAGAGACAGTTAAGGGTAACTGTTTTCTGTTCTTCCTTAATATTACTTTACATATTGGTTTGAATAGTTTAGATTTTTATCTTTAAATTTGTTTTCATTAATCTGACCAGTTTAGTTGACTATCTGGAATGCACCCATTTAGTTAACTTTATTTGTCAGTTCTTTTGTAGTTTTTCTGAAATGCACTAAATTTCTTTTGTTTGAGTTAAAAGTTTCCTCTGGAGCTGCAAGGACGGAATTATAAAGATGATCTCCAGCTGATGCTGTCAACTTCCCCAGTGGGTCATTCCATCTGCTCGCCAGGGGAAGGGGAAATTTGGTCTTTTAGTTTAGTTTTATCATTTCTTTAATGTTTGTGGGTTTTTTTTTTTTTTTTTTTTTTTTTTTTGCAAGTTAGTTCTAATATGTACTTAATTTAAAGATTTAGTAATGTGTTTCCCAGTACTTGTTCATGTATTTGTGTGTTTAATTATCCCCTATGTGTTTAGTAGTGGTTTGATCAGCCACTATTTAAGTTCCCTTCATGTCTTGTTCGTCAGGTCAGTTTTTGTTTGAGTTCTTTGTGTTGTAGTTTGTTATGTTGACCTCAATTCTGAGCCCAATTTATCATTTTGAAATTATTTTTGGATTTTTTTTTTTTTTTTTTGTAATAAATTAACAGGAGGCGTCCAGGAGGCATCTTGACCAGATGCCCGAGCACCTCAGCTGACTCCTCTCAACATGAAGGAGCAGCGGCTCTACTCTGAGTCCCTCCCGGATGACCGAGCTTCTCACCCCATCTCTAAAGGAGAGCCCAGCCACCCTACGGAGGAAACCCATTTTGGCCGCTTGTATCCGTGATCTTGTTCTTTCGGTCATGACCCAACGCTCATGACCATAGATGAGGGTAGGAACGTAGATTGACCGGTAAATCGAAGGCTTCGATTTTTGACTCAGCTCTCTCTTCACCATGATGGACCGGTACAGCGCCCGCTGCGCCAGTCCGCCTGTCAATCTCCCGCTTCCTTCTTTCCTCATTCGTGAACAAGATCCCGAGATACTTGAACTCCTCCACTTGGGGCAGGACACCCTCCCTGACCCGGAGAAGACACTCTACCCTTTTCCGGCTCAAGACCTTGGCCTCGGATTTGGAGGCACTGATCCTCGTCCCAGCTGCTTCACACTCGGCTGCGAACCGCTCCAGCGAGAGCTGCACTGAACTGAGACACTTAAACTAGTCCGGTGGGGAGATTCTCCGTATTACGGTCTGGTAAGCAGCTGCTGTGGTCATTTCTCCGCTGATTTGCAGCGACACTCAGCGACGGAGAACCTCAAGGTTCTGGTTGCTATATAGACTAAATAAACCCAGATATTTTATTTTGTCTTATAAAAATGGAATGCCGGCCCAAACAAAATGACAAAGACTCAGATCATGAACTCTTATTATTTTTTAAATTCAAATGAAGAATAAAATTCACGTCACACCAAGCTAATATTGTGTAGTTTTACACAGCTTTACACTGTTGGCGCAAAACTGCAGCTCAGATCTCTGACCAGTTCTTCAGAGGATCGCAGTTGGACAGTTCAGAAACAATACAAAATTAATAAAATACCCAAACTCTTAATAAAAATATAAACTATAGCAGAGAGCAAGAGCGCCATAGAGGGGGGGGAAAGTTAGGACAAGTTCCTCTGGAACCAGTTTCAGTTTTACCAGAACTACCAGAGGGATTAGAAAAGCCATGCTGGTATCCAGTACCTTAGTGTTCCTGTTTGGTACATCGGCTGGAAAACTGTACCTTACCCTCTTAAAACTGGTCCCTGGCTCTCCTGGTTCTCCATCTCCTGAAGTGCGTCCTTCTGACTTGCAAAGCATGCAATATGTTGCCTGTTGCCTGGAACTCCTGCGAGTTTAGGAGCACTCAATCGTCCTTCTGAGATTTTCCACCGTCTGGTGGAGTTCTTGGTTTTCCTTCTCCAATTCTTCGCAATTCGTGTCCAGATAAGTTTCGTCCATCAGCAGGCCGGCCAGGTCATTGGGCACTGCAATTTCTCAAAAGGAATATGGTTTAGTCACAGTCATCAGTGATGTCACAGCGAATGAGTGACATCACTGGTTCACATCAAAGCCACTGGAAGCCTGTCGTGTGTGGGTGTGTATCCTGCAGGATTCTGCAGTTGCAGATCTCATACACCGGGGCGCCATGAGGGGGCAAGTTAGGACAATTCCAAGGGCCCTTGACCAACAGGGGCCCTCCCACAAAAAATTGTTTTATTTTTCTTATAGAAATAGAGAAAAATTGGGGAACCTGCCAATTACAAAATTATTCATATGGTGCTTTTAAAATAGTTTTATCAGTAAAAATGAAATGTTACCCCCTCCCAGACCAAAAATCACACATCTATATTGTCGTTGAGCCCCGAGCGTCTGCCTGAAATGGTTCGTTCCTGCTTGACGGCGTTCAGCAGCAGACGGCAGAAGACGAGAGCGACTGCTGCAGTCACTACGCTGCCTAGAAAAATAATAAAATCAGTTTTTCAGAGAGAGAGAGAGAGAAAAAGACAAGCGTGTCAATTTCTAACCCAGGTTTTCTCCGTTCTGCCGGGGAGCGTTAGGCACCCAGTGTGACAGGCTGAATTTTTGTATTAAGGTAAATAAAAGCTTTTATTTTTAACTCCGGGTGTCATCTGTGCCTGAGCCCAGCAACAGATGTATATTTTTCACATCGCCTGTGACTGTTGCTTATAGGGAGAGACATCTCAATAAGCTAACACTAATAATAATGATAAAAAAAACTTAAGCAACCAATTTGCTGTATTTTATGCGTACTGTTTCGTGTAAAATTAACCAGCAGTCAATATTGCACTCGTACCAATTTTAACTTTTTTGCCACGGGGCCCGAGATTTCTGGCAGCGCCCTTGCTCACACACACACAGGTTGCGTTCTTGTGTGTGTGTATACTTTGTATGTGACCTATAGAGGACCATTATAACCATTTTTATTACTAAAGATTATTTTGCCCTTCAGGAAATAAAGAAGACCAAGGAAACTGAAGGAGAGAAAGAAAACTAAAACAGAGCCGCTGGAGCGGCTGCAGGAAGCACAAAGCAAGATTCACAATAGAAGATAGTTTCTTAATGTAGAAACAGAACAAACAGAAGGAAATAAATAATGAACGAGAGAGAAAAATGACAGAAGGTCAGTGGACATAATGAAGAGGAGTCTCTTCTGAACAGAGTTGGGTTTTAGAAGTTCGGAGTCAAATCCACCCCTCTGATCTTCGCCTGAAGCTTTCCCAGTCTTGTTCTCGTCTGTTTTTTTCTTGCTCTCTTCTGGCTTTGTGAAGAACCCTTGAGCGTAGGTATGGGGCCGCACGCAATAAAGAATATGAATACACATGAGCACCTCTCACTCGCCTCACCTCTTAAAAGACTTTTCCATCCATTACCGCCGTGCATCCAGAGCGCTCCGCCGGGTTTCAACGGCAGTTTCTGCTTTCCACGAGAAAAACACGAGTTCACTTTGAAAGCACGGTGTACAAAAACCCATGATGATAATTGAAGGGTACAAAAAAAAAAAAATGTAAACAGCTGAACTTTCACAGGGCTTATAAAAAGGTATTCAAGACTTGCAACTTGGATGAATCATTTTTTGAAATTGTTTTTGCAAATCAATCGTGAGCAAGATAATTATTTGACAAAAAGAAGACTAAAGTGAAAACCCAGTTTCTACAAAACAGACCGTTAAATCAAAACATGCAACATTAATAAATGATTGCATCAATATTTAGTAGAACATCAAAATAAATATAGCAAATTATAGAGATAATAAAAATAATTAGTTTCATTCTGCGGCTTCGGAACAACAAGGAGCCGACGCATTTGTTTAAGTTCTTTTTGTCAAAAACGACCAAAGGTTGTTTATCACATTTGATAAAAAGGGTAAAACATTAAAACACTTGTCCAAAAAACACTTTATGACCAGCATTGATGATTTATTTATTTATTTATTTTTCTCTTACTACAAAGACAAACACTGAAACAACCCGAGATCTCCTCCATATTTCCCCCCCCGTTGATTTATTGCAGTGAATCAGCTTCGATCATTAGGTTGTGAGCAGCCGCTGTGTTTTTCAAAGTGAGCTTCATTTAGAGAGGAATGCTCCTATTGCTCCCTCTTGGAGCCCGTTTAGCTTAAAGGTCCAGTACGTATTGAAACAAAGCGCTGCGCGTTGCCAGGGTCGGCTGAACGGATCTCAGCTCAGTGCGTCTGATCCAATAACATGGACCCATGTGGCGCATTCATCGTGATCCACAAAGGCGGGGAAAAAAAAAACAAAACAGCTCAATAGTGAGGTCGTCTCTGTGGAATAGTTGAAGGACTGAGGAATGTTCTTCACCGTTGCAGATTTAAGGGTTTTCTTTCCTATGTATGATCTTATTTTTAGTGTTGTTTCTAAATCTAATTTCTTTATCTCAAAGAGTCTCTCTGCTAATCTAACTCACTGCGATTCCCGTCTTGTCCGAGATATATATGTTAATCAAGAGTAACATATTTTTATGAATGGACAGATGAGCACCTTATTGAACCTTATCTACACTAACTGGTTGTAAACCTAATTCCTCAATGTTCCATTGTGCAGAGTGGCTTTGGGAGAATAAAACAAAAAATTAAATCCAAAAACTTCTGAAGAATGTTGAATAAATTGCTCCGGTTTTATCCAACTCTTAAGCAGGAATGGAAAAGACTGAAAATTTTCGATGCCCTTTGTGCAACTTCATTTGAACTCAGGTCTGTTTTAAAATTGCATTTCTTCAAACTTTCCACCACATTTATCATCGCCTAAAGAGCTTCTTGACTCTCGTGTTTTGATTTTTGCAGCATATTTCTTTATGTATTCAGGTTCAAGGTTTCATGCACAGCTGTTCAGTTTCGATTTTCACAGAACTTTGGCGTTGAGCCCATGTTGCTCTCACCTCTTTACTTTCCTTCAAGATGCCGCTCTGTTTCTGATTGCGGAGTATTACTCTTTTTTCATTTCTGCAATTATTCTCCAGGGTCCAGGTGATGAGTAAAGATCTCGTAAATGTTTTTATTTTCTGATGTTGTGGATTCACATGATCCCTCACCGGAATTGGCATTAATTAAATGTGGATCGTCCAAAGCATTGGCTGCATACGCTGCTGCGAGGGAGTGCGTTTCCTCCCAACTGTTCATATGCACCGTGTTAGAAAACTAACAGCGTTTCCTTTTTACCGTCACAAAAACTTGACATGACGTACCAGATGGATGGACTCAGTAAAACCGCTGTACTGAGATTCACAGTGTTCTGAGGAGAAGCTAGTTTTATTACTGTACTGAGTTCAACTTCAATGTTCCACAAACACATATCAAAGTGTTGGCAGACAAGGCATTGATCCTAAAGCTTGATTCTAACATATACATTGGTAAAGAAATGCATAATTACTAAAGAAGGTGTTGTTTAAATTCAGTTCATAAACTATTTACTGCGTACAGTAGAAAAACGTTGTCATATAATCTTCATAGGATTTTGGTATTCGCTGCAGAAAGAAGTAGCTCGTATAAAGACATCAGCAGATGCACAGTTTAACCAGGCGTTTGCTAATTGCTACTGGCTAGTCTGAAGGAGCTGAGGAGTCGTGATTTTACTGGCGGGGATACGATTACTTTATGGACCGAAATGATGCGAAAATATGTTAACTTTCCTCCGCATTACCAAATTCATTTTTAGTTGACATGCTTCACATCTGCACTGAGCGTAGTCCATTTTTGTCAATTCAGTCGTCAAACTAAATTGATTAAAAAAAAAGCAACTTCACTGTTGCCAAAATGGATTTTTGAAATGAATTAATTATAATGTGTAATGTTTTTTTTTCATTTGAAAGTGAAAGATGTTTCGATGAATAATGAATTACGCTTAGCCTCAGAGGACGACGTTTCACAACTGGTGACTGCATGATGTTTTCACCTCTGACCTGAATGTTGCTGAAATGTGACGGATACGTAAACTTGTGATTGAACTTTTGATCGTTTGTTAGATAGCATAGTTCTGATAGTAATGTAAAACATTAGTCAAAAAGTAGCTTTGCTTTGAACTGTCAAACCTTTTATATCCACTTTGTATGTGCCTAAAACTTTCTCTCTGAAAAATGCATCTTGTTTTCTCTTTCGTCTTTGCTGTCGTTAAGTTTTGCCATCATGCTCCACTTTCTGGATTCTAATCTGATGTGAACATAATGATGTTTATCTTCCAGCGTTTCCTTCAGATTGACTCTCTTTAGTTTTCGTGTTTTAGCTTGAAGCGCAGTAGAAACACTCTGACAGCCCTTTAATCTCTTCCGGCGGGTTTAGGTCCAAACACCTGACTCTGCGGCAGACTCGGGTGAGGAGGTGTCCGTTTCCTGCGTGCGGGGTTTACCTGGTTAAACAAAGCAAATAAATTAAAATAAAATAAAAATACAAATCAAGAAGTTCTGTAAGAAGAAATAACCATTATATATATGTAAATGTAAGAAGAAATGCCCACGCAGACATGATGAATTGCCTGTATTTGCATAACACTTTATGGAGTCCATAGGAGCCCAGAGCTCTTCTTCACACTGCATTCAGTCATTCACACGTTCACACAGTGGTGGTGTCAGCGTGACCGTGCACCGGCGCCACCATCTGGCCATGAGCAGCAGGGAAGGCGACCCGTTATCTTTCCCACAGAGGCAGTGGTGGAGAGCCGCCGTCGTCCCCTACTGTCACACAAATACCCAAGAAAACTCCCAGAACTTCAACATTTTTGGCTTTTGAAACTCAGACATTTTCATGTCCGAGCTTAATATCAAAATGCGAGAGGCTTTGTTTTTATTCCCGTAAGTTCTTGATTTTTCAGACTTGGGATTTTCCAAGTTTTTTTTTTTCTGAAAAATTCACAAACTTTGTTTTGCCTTTTTTTTCCTGTCTATAATGGCTCTAATAATAATAATAATAATAATAATAATAATAATAATAATAATAATAATGCATCAGAGGAACTTCTGTATGTGCAACATGCATGTACCTTAATGAATGTTTTGTGTCAGCTTTGGTCGAATGTCGGATGTGACTTTCATCGTTCCATCGCCTCACAACCTATCAACATGTAGTGTAGGTCAAACAAATATTGTCATCATTAAGTGAAATAAGGCTTGAAAACATACGTATGTGTGTAATAATTCATGTGCTGCGTTTCCCTTGGTGACGCACTTGACTTCCCTCTCGTGTATCAATCACAGCCAGCAGTGACCAGCAGGATTATAGTGTTTGTTTCGGCCAATAAGCTGCTCTGCTGATTCAAGTACAATCATTTTTAAGTAGCTGCATGTTAATTTTGCGTCCACATCTAACACATCATTATGTCTAAGAGGAAAACATTACTGTAAATTCCAAACTTCGACGCTGTTTCCAACATGCTCTTGAAAAATTGAAGCCACCACAAGTGGATGTTGAGTGTTTTATGGTTAAGAAAATTTGTATTTGGTTTCTTCTTGCCTATTTTAATTACTTTATGCTTATAAAGTACTCACCGACCAGCTTGCCATATTCGGATCGGAGAAAAAAAAAAAAAAAATGTCTAACAAGGTATTTTCGGACCAAGTGACTTGAAGCAGATTGAAGTGGAATGAGAGCATCAGGGACTGTTCTGGGAGATGCGAAGCAGGAGAGGAAAGTTGAGGCAATGTAAGTTTGTAAGCATAAATCATTCACGCGGACGAACCGAGAACAGACGAAACGGCTTCAGTGGCCGGGCGGCATCATAAGGCTGCATGTCAGTGTAAGGACAGGCGCCGCGATCGTGCATTATTCATTGGAAAGAATTGCGACTGAGAGGTTGCTCTGCCCACAGAAAGAGAGGGAGAGTGGAGGCAGTGGGAACGCCACCCTAATTGTCACCTGAAGTCAACGAGATCCTTTGATATCCGAGATAAAAGACCATGAAAAATGGACCCTCTGCTGGACTCCGACCCCCACGAAAGCCTCTTTTCTTGAACCTGTAATTATGTTTTGAGATGTACCTGAAAAGACTTTCCAAAACCAAGAGCTAACATCAGTTCGGTTTTAGTCAGATATCAAAGCTCTAACTAGAACAAGCAAACGCAGTTCAGCGATAGACGGCTGAAAGGAAAAAGGAACAAAAACAAGTTGAAAGCCACTTCAGTTCATTTCTATGTGTACTTCAGACAAGTGTCTATACATTCATATTTATATATGCTCACTTATTAAACTGTGGAATTTCTTATTCATAAAACAACCTTGAAGCCAGCGTTCCGCTCTGCAGTCTGTAGCTCGAGTTGTTTAATGCTGGACCATTTTGATGCATCTTAAAGTTTGTGACAGCTGAAACACAAACCTGCAAAGGAAGGGTTAGACAGTGATTCTGTATGTGAGGCCCAATTAAACTGGACGTTAAAGGCAGACCCTCACCAAATACTGATATTGCGTAACTTATCTCGCTCCTGTATCCAGAGAAGAATATATCTATGGAGCAGCACATTTGGTAGAAATTAATCTTCATTAGTTGAAAGCCAGATTAGCCTCAATCCACAGAACAAACCTGGTTTCTCAACATACAGTTCATACTGAACTGTGATGTCCTTACATCATTTTTTTTCATTGATTATTATTTTTATTTGTCCAGTTTTAGCGTTTCACTGTTTGGTAGTTGGTTTTCCTTCATTTATACTCAGTAGTTTGGAGTGAGTGTTAATAGCTTACATGGAGCTTGCTGATCAAAGTAGCTGGAAAGTTGAATTATTTATTATTTCATTCATAGGCTGGCGTCCTGAAAACCATTTGGCTTTTATTTTCTGATAATCGGTTGGTGAATCGACTTGGTCATTTTCATCCAAATTACTAACATTGTTAATAATTGCCTCAGGCATTTATTGCTATTCATGGCTGATTGTTGCTCAGAAGCGACAGACCTGACCCTCGTACCGACTCAACTCGAGTTTCGGAGGACTCGCATCTCCGCCTATCAGCTGGTTCCGTTCCACGGCGGGGGGGGGAAAGCCAAACTCACACGGGAAACCCTTCCATGTGAAAGTCAAAGTCTCGCTCACACTTCCAGAGCACGCCACGATCAAGAACAATCCGGTTTCACTCGAACAGAAAAGCGCTCTGACACCAACGTAACGAGCTCCAGGGATCGAAAGTTGAAGGCAAAACCATTCAAGACGTCGACGTATCAGGTTTATGTTGCACCAAAACGCATCCGGGCTGTCATAACCCTCTGTGATTAAAGAGAAGGCCAGAGGGGACACTGCTCTGCTCTGCTGTCTTCTCCACTTTCCTGAGCTGCAGCTACGCAGGACATAAGTGTTTCAAATGAGTCACCCTGCGCAAAACATACACTATATGCAGCATTTATGATTTGCTGTAATTAGCTTGCTGGAAAAGGAAAGCCGAACTCGCATCAAGACATGAATTAAGGGGCTAATTATTATGTTCACTCTGCCATTATATCGGTGATTTCCAGGTAGAAGTCAGAGTCAGATTGCCGTCTCTTTTCTGAGAAAACCTTTTTTTCACGTCGCTGTCATGTTGTGTCATCTTGTCCAGAGATCTTCACTATGACACACGATGCGCTGTCTTTTTATAATCAGTCCTGAAATGTATTCTGCCTCTTGTATTTACTGTTCTTCACAGACATTTATGGACAAAAACTGCAGGACAGCGGCACATGAGGACTGGAGTTTGACACCCAGTATGCCCCAGTGTGAGCGTACTGGAGCATGTCCCTCATACTGGACATGCTCCAGATGACGGTGGAGAGGAAAAACTCTCCTTTAACAATAAGAAACAGGAAGAGACCTCCGCTATATTGTGACAGTTTTCCGACCAGCTGGCCGACAATCTGAGAGTAAAATATGAATTTGATGCAACATTTACCAGCAGTAGACATACTTTTATACGACATTTGATTACAGCGCTACAAAACACTCGCAGATATAAAACCAGAAGATTTTCTTTACATGCTTTGAAGGTTTTTGAGGACACATCCTTTGTTTTGAGCTTTTACAGATCAGTAAAAGATGTATCTTCAATCGGGAACAAAACTGGGTTCCAATGACCATTTAATAGTACAATTTGACATTTAAAACAGAAATTTGCTTCATGGAAACACAGCAATTTTGAAAAATCGTGTTTTTCAAGAAGATGTTTTGGCGCTAGGATGAGATGGTTTTGCGTTTTTTTTTTTTTTTGGCTGTATCAAAATTGGTTTCTGCAATGTAAATTCTTTTTTCACATCACACAAGTCACATGATCAACAATCGGAGGTTGCCACTGGCAGAAACCACAAAGAGCCACAGGAAGTGGAAGAAGGATGTTGGCGTGGCATATTTTTTAATGACTTATCACTCTAACAAGACCATGTGATGTTGAGTTTTTTATTTAATAGAAACACTACAAATGTGTAAAATTGTGTTCCTACAATATTAGCTGAATATTGACAACGTTTTGCACACATTTATAATAGAAACGCAGTGAACTCAGACCGGGTTCAGTTTAATTCAGTTGGCAGGGGAGAGTGTTGACCTCATGACCTGTCTTTCAGACTTTCAAACACATCCTGATCTAATTTCCAATGTATTTCTTTTTTTGTTTAGTCCATTAATATTCAGGAAGTTTTGTTTTCTGAATTAAAACTGAAACAACCGTGCACTCAAACACAGCTTACACGGTTCATGTGTGACCGACAATCATCACCAGAAGTGTAAATAAGCATCTCTAGAGACATCACATTGTTTTATAAGTTTGGCAGCTGCTTTGCATTTTGAGGTTGGTGTACTGTGAATCTGCACTTCAAAGCAGAAAAAAAAAAAATAAATTTCCGAATGCAAATGGAATTCGTCTACCTGTAAATATAAGACCAACACAGCAACATTTCTGTTTTCAGCAATAAATTTACACCTTCTTGAGGGTGGAAAAAGCCGTACCACTCAGCCTCCTTGCAAACCCAAAATCGGTTTCAAATTACACCCGGCGGACCCCTGAAGTCTGTTATTATATGTGAGTAAATAGCGACTCAACCTGGGAGCCCAGACTGTAGTTCACTGCTACACACTGACGACTGTTTTGATTTCATTTTCCCCTCTTGTGATTTTGAGCCATCAAAGCCAAACCCAATCTTCCATTACTTGGCACTTATGCAAACAGTCAATTGCAAAGCGCAAAATGCAGGACGCAAACTGGTTCATTGCATTTGTCAGTGACAGTTTTGGGAGCACTTTGTTCTCGGTCTGTGTATGGATTGATTACAGAGTTTTTTTTTGTTTCATTATTATTATTATTGTTATTGTTATTATTAGTCAGGCTCATAGGTATCTGTCACAGAGAACGGGCGGATGGAATGACACAGAGGCAGAACGCGAGAATTGAGTATGCAGGAAGGGTCTGGCTGTAGTTTGCTGACACTGCAATCAGTATCAGCAAAGCGACCCGTTTCTCTGGAACCAGTTTCAGTTTTACCAGAACGACCAGAGGGATTAGAAAAGCCATGCTGGTATCCAGTACCTTAGTGTTCCTGTTTGGTACATCGTCTGGAAAACTGTACCTTGCCCTCTTAAAACTGGTCCCTGGCTCTGCTGGTTCTTCATCTCCTGGTGCTCCTCTTTCTCCTGTTCAGACAATCTTTCCCTTAGCCGAAAACTTTCAGACTTTAAAGTCACGTCTTGTCGGCTAAGGTACTCGACCTCTTACAGTCTCTCTCATACCGGCTCAGGAGATGCCCCGACTCCTCTGAAAGACTCTGTTGGATCGCCTCTCTATGGACAGTTGTGCCTTTGTCAAGGTCGTCCGAAGCCTCTGGAGTCTTCATTTGAGAGTCTGTCGGGCCACTTCCAGGCAATGCACTTCAGCTCTCATGTCCTCGTGTTAAAGCGTTGTCTTCTCTTGCTTTGCACGAAGAGACATGATTTGAGCATGAAGTGCGTCCTTCTGACTTGCAAAGCATGTCATATGTTGCCTGTTGCCTGGAACTCCTGCGAGTTTAGGAGCACTCAATCGTCCTTCTGAGATTTTCCACCGTCTGGTGGAGTTCTTGGTTTTCCTTCTCCAGTTCTTCACAGTTCGTGTCCAGAGAAGTTTCGTCCGTCAGCAGGCCGGCCAGGTCGCCAGTCATACACGGATAGCAATGAGTGTCAGTCATTTATTTAAATTGAACAAACCCTGCTTCTGAAATTACAGAATAAACAACACTACTTACTACTTCTGATGTTCAGTCCACCTGAAAAGTAGAACAAATGAGTTGCTCTGTGGAACTTGGGAATAAAGGGAGATGGATCACAATCATCAGTGATGTCACAGCGAATGAGTGACATCACTGGTTCACATCAAAGCCACTAGAAGCCTGTTGTGTGTGTGTGGGTGTGTATCCTGTGTAACTTTCCTGGCACATATTACTCTGTGGGGACTCACTGCTCCCCATAATGAAGAAATGGTGGGTTGGGTTTTGAGGTAAGGTTTAGGACCAAGTTGTGAATTGAGTTTTGGTGAGAGTTAAGGTGAATGCAAGTCAAAGGAAAGTCCCCGCAAAGACAGCGAGACCGATGTGTGTGTGCGTGTTTGTGTGTGTGTGTAATGGCCTGGATGTCAGCAGCCTTTATTCGTGGGGCGAGCCCGGGGACGAAGCTACGGTCCGGTCTGAACTCTAGATTGGAGAGGATGAGAAAGTGCTCAGCCTAAAGCTCAGCTCCATGTGTCCACAGAGCACAACCAGTCGATCCGAGGCTCCCGCTGGATTATTGGTGGCTGGCTTTTGTTCAGCAGAGGAAGGAAAATACTAAACAGAAAACCAGCATTCTTAGAAGTAAGGACATTTGCTCTGTATTGATTGTTTCTTTGTTGGGACAATCATTCTTTCCAATAACATCTATTTTAACCTCCCCCCAAAAAAGGATGCTTCTCTCTGAAATGGTGCCATGTTTTTGTGGAAGGCACCCAAGAATAACTTTCCAAATCCATTCTGGAAATGCTGGCGGAGGCAGAGAGATTGTGACAGGCAGGATCTCCCTCACTGGAAAACAACAAAAAAAAAAAAACCAGGCCTTCACAGCAACAGCTTCATTTGCAGGGTGAGCCTGGGGATGAAGTTATGGTCTGGTCTGAGCTCTGGATTCAGACCAGATATTACCAAAAACTTTTGTTCTAGTTTCTGGTGCAAATATCTTTTGCAATACTTTTTTTTCTTGTGAAATAATACTTTTTAAATCAATATTGAGGAATACTTGACTTTAAACAAGCTCCTATATCTTGATGAAAATGTGCTTGTAAGTCGGTGGTGTCTTATTTCAAGTGTACTAAGATATTTGCACAAGGATATTGAACAGAAATACTTTGCAGTGTGTCACTATTGGAGGCAGTCACAAGTTGTGAAAATGAGATTTAATCCTGCTAATCTGCCAATAAAGTCTGGTCGTTTTGTGAACGCGCAGACGAACTCTGATGCGTTTCTTTGCATGGGAGCGGTCGTAGATGCCGGGAGACTCATGCTAAGAATGTTACGGCAACACTGACAGTTTTCAGAATAATTGAAAGCTGTCTGTGCCAGTGGCTCAGCTGCAGTGAGAAACGCCTCACTTACCTGCAGGACTCTGCACCGAACACCAGGACAGACCACCGCTCATCAATCACCACAAGCACAGGTGGAGCAGAACATAAAATGGTTGCATTCGTGTCTTTAACTTTCTGGCATCTCTGGGCATCACAGCGATGGGGAAAAAAAGGCATTTGATGAAAACTTTGTGAAATAAACAGTTCTCCTTCTGTTGTCTTTCTAATCTGTACAAACAGCTAGAAGGTCAAGAGGTCAAGAGCAACACAAAAGACAGATTTTAGCTTCATGAAACGTCAGGTGTCAGCTACTGAATTCCAGGAAATGTGATTGGTGAAGGAGAGACTCTAAGGCCAATTTAAGACGTAAATTCCAACTTTCATCCACAACTCATGTGATCTGATCACATCGCACTTAGTGGACTCTGCTGATGATGAATACATGTTCAGAATTACTTCTTATTTAAGTGATATTATGCATTTCTAGATTTTGTCCCAGTATTGTTTTCTGCGTGGGGTCCCACAGGGCTCAGTGTTGCGACCTATTCTATTTGTTTTGTGCAGTTTCCTGATGAATCTTATTATTCCTATGCTTGTGATACTAAACCAGCTCAGCATTCGACGCTGTCTTCCTGTTCTAGTAGTCTGAAAGAGTGGCTCTGTGAAAACGACCGAGTTTATTTTTTATTCTCTGTTCTTCTTATGAATTAATCAGAAAACTGATTTTTTTATTTTTCAGCTCAGAAACATTTCTGAGCTTTGAACTCTGTTATTGAAGAGGACTATTAATTATTTTTATTTCAATTTTTCTCGATTATTTTAACAGCCTTTTCATGCATTTGACCGGCTCAAGTTGTTACTAAATATTGTTGTCTTTTCTTTTTTTTCCCAACACATGAACGAGAGAATAAATGATGCCTGATTCTAATCTCTTTATTTCGGCTCCCAGGACATTTTAGAATCAGTTCTAAAGTTTCAGTTCTCCCTTTTGGAGCCCTCTGTGTTCAAGCCTCGCTTCTGCCCACAACTCTGACATTTTCCAGTGAAACGTTTCAACCAACACGTTTTAAAAGCAGAGGGGACAGAGCTTTAGAGCCGTGGCCCCCACAGATTGCGGCGCCTCCATCTTTGAGCTGCGCTGATTCTCTTCAGAAGCATCTGAACACACTTTTATTCCGACTGACTTTCAGCAAGTTTTGGGCTGTTTGATGTTGTATGTATTCTGTTTCATCTTTTCTTTTATGTTTCATTCTCTGTCTTAGTGAAACACACTTCGTGGGGGTTTCATACCTATGAAATGTGCCGCATAAATATAGTTTACTTTCTTTCGTTCTTCAAGTAATTGTTGAAGAGACTTCAGCAAAACTTTCAACACAACCGAGCTTCAGATTATGTTACCTCGGCAACAAGCGGCTTAGTTTGGATTACACCTAATCCAAAAGTCTGATGCACCTTACAAATGTATCAGACTTTGTTTCAATCTTTTTAATCAATGACAACATTCTTTTTAAAAGATGGCAAAAAAAAAAAAACAAAAGTCAAACTCCTCAGAAGGAAAAAGGGTTGCGAGGAAAATGTCCCTTTAAGAAGAACATGCTGCATCTTCAGCACAATAAGAAGACAAATCTGGGTTATGGGACGCTGCACCTTTAATTATCACACCTTTCTCCCAAACGGGAAAAACGTGTGGATACGTCTGTCGCCACAACAAATCTTACTGGGCGATAAATCGTTTATCAGGATAAACGATAATATTGTTGTTTTGAGACCATTTTCGAGTAACGTAATGGAAATAAAATATGTTATGAAAGATCAATAAACTTTAAATTCTTTCAATCTGGAGACAGATAACAACAAGAAAAGAGAAATTAACAACAAGCAACAAAAATAACCTTCAGCTGAGAGAAAAACACGTGGAGAAACTGATACCTACAGACCATGTTGTTGTCAAGGAGATAAAGTCTCCACATCAAGCACCACGTCGAAACAAGTGTCGTGACGCCGTGTCTGGGTTTAAAACACGTTGCGAATCAAAAGTTTGATCAGACACTAAAGTGCTCTTGATTAGAAGCAGACGTGAATCGTGGAAGGGGGGAAAAGCTTGTCACTCGAATAATCAAACCTTCAAATCTGCATCGATGAGACGCGGCCACTAAATACCTTGAGATCCCTGAACAGTTTGATTTTTTTGGAAGTCGGAGTTTTCAGTGTTCACGACGTGTCAGCGTTTACTGACGAGCTGCTCTGTTCCGGGGTTTCTTGTTCGTCGGGTTGCATGTTGCTCACACCGGAGATCATTTTTAATCGAATGAATTATGTCGTATGTTTTAGGAAACTTAGGAGAAAGTATCCTTCTAGAGGTCTGTGACGCACATGGAGGTGCAGAAATAAAATTCTCATTTAGTTTTTGGACCATTAAATATACAAATTGGAAAGACATTTTCTGTGCACAGATAAACACCAAAAATGGAAAATTGTACCATATTATGAAAGAAAGAAAAAAAATGAAACAAAACTGCACCTTTCTGTTTGTGACGATGACAGAAGGGAAAGCTCTGGTATCAAGTCATAGTTACCAAAATGACTATGAATTATGGTTCTAAAAAAAACCAAAAAAAACACCCAGGTGGTTTTTGAATTTGCTAAAGTTACAATATTTCTCATTAGTATGCAGTCGGCATCGTTTCCTCTCTAAACGGAGATAAGAAGTTCTCACGCCTCGAGAATCAGTCTTAAGGTCACATGTCAGTTTCCTGCTGGCAGCGACGGCCAAGATGCAAATATGTTTTAGAAGAAGTTGCTGCCTGGTGGCCAGTACGGAGGACGACTGCTTCTTTTCTTTCTTTTTTTAAAGTTCAAAATAATAATAATAAAAAGACTGTTCTGACATGGAGTACAATATTGTGTTCTAAACAGAAACCGGGGGGGAAAAAAAAAACAATTTAAAAAAATCCCCAGAAACTCCCGTTTTGATCTGTATGACTGAAGATCTATATAAATATCTACATCTGCATAGTGTTGCTGTGATACAATGTATGTTGCTACATTTTTCAGTACAGGATATTACGGCAGGACTGGTTGAAAAGCATCAGATTCGGTTTCATTGCATGTGGAGTTATGCATAACTCCTAATTATAAGAGGAGATACGAATATAGATGTTTTCACTTCACCATATTCCTTTTAAGCAACTCAAAATGTTTTATTTTTCTTCAACATGTGCAACAAGTCCGTTTCAGTCTTTATCCGCATACATGCAGAATGAAATGGGAGGAAGAGGAGCGAGGTCGGGTCGCAGGATGCGCGTTAGTGGGTGTGTTCTGACAGTTATCCGTCTCTGCTTTATTCGCGGGGTCAAAGGTCAGAGAGCTGACTGCATCTTCTATGAGTGCTTTTTCAGCCGTTAAGCAGAACCGTGTCCGCTGCGGTTGGGAAAACAGCTTTCAGAAGTAACAAACACCGTCCCAGTCGGTGCAAGCGGCGATGCCCAGGTGGACGTTTGTTGTCTTGGAGATGAGCTGCTCTCCAGTCATTTGTCCTGAAGAAGCAGAGTCCGACAGACGGTCTGCAAATTTCAGTTGCAGCAGCTGGAGTCCAAACACGGCGACACCAGAACAGGACCAGAATATATTGGGCACCACCAAAATGTGGATTTCTTCTATTAAATAAAGAGAGCAACACCTCCTCCATTACTTTGCATTGCAGTAGGACTAAATTATCCCCCTTTTGGAAAACTCATTCATATTCCATTCATTCAGATATTCACTCTTGCTCGGCTCAGACTTTCTCTCCGTAAAATCTCCATTTTCCCCTCGAGTGTGAGGAACGGCTTTGAAACTTTGGAACCCACTTCCTTTTTCAAAAGGGGGGGAGATATTCCTTTAACTCAGCGAACGTCTTCACAGAGTCCAGGTAGTCGGTCCACCCAGACACTGCCCCGGATCTCTCCCGTAGGGGCAGAGTGCCCCATCAGGGCTCCAACTTCCCTCAGTGAAGGTCTTATAAAAGATCGACCTTTGTCTTTTATCCTAAAAGCCTCTCGGCTTCTATTTCTACTGTTCAGATTCAAACAATCTCACCTCTGTCACTCTTCCCTCCCCAGTTGAGATTTCACAGTCTAAAAGAAGTGTCAGCGCTAACATAGATATCCGTCTCTTTTCTGCAGGTTTCTCATGGCTGTTTGTTTTTATTCCTTCTGCAGAGCTGATGAAGTTACTTCCGCGACTAAAGCCCCGTTTACACGGAGCAGCTCTTTAGTTAACATTTTTGTGGCGGTCCAGCCGCTGGCTGACCACACCAGTGGCTGGAGTCTCTCTCTCCGGCACTTTTTGAAACCAGTGAAACTTTTCTGTACTTTCACCCTCACCTGAAACTCCTAAAACATGCAAACCAGTGATTCTTGAGGACTAGGATTGAGAGACACTGCTACATACAGACCAACGCGCCTCGGAAGGCACAGCCTGCATCGGCCTGTTTTTGGTGGACTGTGTTGTCAAACCAGCCAACTTATTCGTCGGACCCATGTGCCTCGGTGGCCGTGGTGTCCAACTCCTGCAGGGTTCAGACTTGATCCAACAAATCAGACCATTTAAATGGCTGACGTCGTTTGATTCATGTTCCGTCAAAAACATGTAGGCCCACCGGGGTTCCCAACGTTCACGAGTGTCACCCTGACCCCTGATGAATTTTACAAGAACTCTTGCTGGGGAGTCAGACAAAAGAAGTGACATGTTCCTTTCTGAGCAATGCCTGTTTGCTGAAATTGTTGACCAATTGACCAAGATTTGCTCATATTTGTAATATGTGGGCATGTCAATAGTGACCGCATGAAAACAGCTCAGCTGGTTTCAGCTCACTTAGTGAAGTCTCAACAGTGGGATGGGTGAAGCCCACAGAGACTGCTCAGGAGTTTCCACAAACAGAAAAACACACGGCGCAGATTAAGGCCTTTCCAAAAAGCCCGGCTGATCGATCCAAACACGGTTCTAATGGTCCACTCCGGCTTAGCCACACAGAGCTATCAGCAAGTCACTGAACTGCACAGACCCTGATGTGGCAGTCCTGTGGGAGTGAACACATTAGTATGAGCCAGACACGGGCAGCAGGGGAAAACGTCATGTTAACCCATAAGCGGAGCTGTTATGTACTCCATATTCAAATCATAGGAATCGATTCACCTATCGCTTCACACATGAGCACTAGTGCCGTATATTTAATATTCACACATCTTGCCCTGACCTGTCAGTGTGTTGTTGTCCTGATAAAGCTGTTAACAAACCGCTGAGGCCTTCAGAAAGCCGCTGCGTTTTACGCCGACAGTAAATTATACACAAGTGGATCTTGTTTACGAATCGGCTGATCTCTGATGGTTGCTGGGTTTAGTTTAGACAGTGAAGGAGACTTTAGCGTGAAGGATTTATTGTTCAAGGCTGCGGAAAATTGTCTTTTTCAACTATACCACACACAAACACAAACATGTTTTACAAGAACATATTGGTACTGCATTTTTCAGAATTGTATTTGTATTGTATTTTTTTTTTCTTCTTTTTTACAAACATAATACATAAAATCTTGACAAAACCCAATAAAGTCTGTGGTTGGGTCATCAGAAGAGCATAGAGGGGAGGAAGAAAACCAGGAGGTGACTTCAAGTTTGGGGAAAAGTTCCAGTGTAAGATATGGACTAAATTAAAATGCTAAAAATTAAAATACTTTTGATAATTTATAAATCTCTGAACGGCTCTGGTCTTCTGGTTCTGGTCTGCATCCCCAGAACCAGAACCAGAACCAGAACCAAACATGGAGAGGCAGCATTCAGCTTCTGGAACAAACTTCCAGAAAACTGCAAAACATCTGAAACACTGAGTTCCTTTAAATCAGACCTAACAAACCCCGCCTGTTTAGAGTCGCTTTCGACACACGATTATTTCGCTTCAACTTTTATTGGTAGAATCAGCCATTTCAACGACAACAGCCTGCTATGAATAACAGCAGAAGAAGAACGGGTGAACATGGAGAGCTGGCTGGGGGGAAAAACACAAAAACACAAAGAAGGTCTGGAGAGCTAATAAACTTCACACTTTGCAGGATTCCGATCTTCTCGCACATTTTAAAAATAGCTGCTATGGATCATGCTTGACGTGTCAGGAGGTAAATTACCATATCCACTGACTCATAACATCGCCTTGTTAATCACCCCTCTGGTTTGTGAGCCTACATGCAATTAATCTGGACTAATTATACATAGGCACAATAGATTCTTTTTTTTGTATAAACAGAAAAAGCAGCTTTCAAACCCCGGGGCTTTTATTGCCCCGGGGTTTTACAAAATATTACGTATTCGAAGTGCATAACTACTAGTCAAAGACAAACGAGTTTTCTGCTACTTGCTACTGATTATGTGGCGTTTTCGTTCGTCATTCCGTTTCCTTCCTTCCTCTGTCCTGCCTCGTGTTTCCATGCAGCGCATCCACATCTAAGAGTCTGGAGAGTTTTGCTTTTGGCTAGTCTTTCCAACATAACAAAGCAGAGCAAGCCGGCACCTCTGCAGACGAGGCCCTAATTAGCCTATCGATTAGCCGGAGAATCTAGACATTTAAACTCCTCTGCTCGAGGTGCAGAATGGTCTCTGATCTGAAGAGAGCAGATTATTTCTTTCTTGTTAAAAACATGGCCTCCGACTTAAGAGAGCTAACTTTCATCTCGGCGGCTTCCCACTCATCCGCGGATCGTGCTAATTCCCACTGAAGGTCGATGCCTGTGACCGCTTGTTGCTCATTATTCGACTTTGGTGGCTCTTTTTAAATCAGGTCCACTTCACATACCTGTCAGATCTAATTGCTCGGGACCTCAGCTCATTTGGTTGTCCTAGTATTGGGTTTCTTCCTCCTATATGTAAGGATAGAACAGCTTCCCTGCTGAAACATTCCCTTTTACTGTTGTTTGACCCGCCTTAAAACATCCGAGCCGGTGTTTTTGGGTCCTTTTTTCCAGGTTTTTAAATGTAGGAAGGTTTAAAGGAAGTCGTTTTTCACTCAGACATGTCCCTCTCCGATCATTTCTCCTGGACCTTGTGCGACGGCGCGGCAGCCGCTCGTCCTCATCCGGCCAAGCGACCGGCGTAATTTGTGACTGTGAAATTTAGAGTTTGTGTGCAGAGAAGATTGAAATGGAACACAAGAAGATTGAACAATGTTCAACTTTTGCTGCCGTCTGCCGTGGTGAAAATGTTCACCTTTCCCTGTCGAGCTCATAGCGAACCTCCGTGACCTACGTGACCCTCTGAGGAAAGAGACGCTTTCAGGTCAAAGCGGGTAGTTCGATTAACCTGCATGATGTAGTAACACATTAAAGGTTTCCAATCAATTGCATGTATTAACATTGACAGCCCTAATTTAGACAAAATTTATGAGCTTGAACTCTGCTTTCTTTTGTGTTCCCACCTTATATGTCTTGTGGTCAAAGACATTGCATGCAGTGAATGCGGTCGTTTCTCACAAAAAGCGGCAGTTTGAGGCAGAGAAGTGTCCTGCATGTCATGCTGAGAAACGACTCTTTACGTCCGTGAGAACATCGCAGGTTGTGCCTTTGTAAGTCATGTGGGAGATGGATTCATTTTCCACTTCTTAAATGCAGCATTTGAATAAGCTGGGATTTATTTAAGGAATTTCTGAGCAGTATGGAAATAATATTTGGCACACCTTCATCTGGTCTCTGCTAATGTCTGGATTTTAAGACTTTATTTTCGGAGTCCGTGTTGCGTAACATTCTCAAAACGTGCAAAACAGACATGATGATAAAAAAATAAAAATAAAAAAAAGGAATGCTTGAATCCCGTTAAAAATGAGCTGAGCTGCAGGTGAAGTTAAAATAATGAAAGTCACTGCCAGTGCTATTGCTGATAAAAAAAAATAAAAAAAAATCGAATGAAATCTGATGCTGAGGAAACAGAAAGCATCATACGATGTGTTGGCACGAAAGAATTTAACTAGGCCGTAATCAGAGCTTCGGCATACAGGAAGAAGAAACGGGAACATTATGCAAATTTGACTTTAGAGCTTTACATGATGTTATAATGTCGTTCGAAAGCTTCACAACCTTTACATACAAAAAATGTCCATCAATCCATCCACACAGTGGATAAAGAGCAGGTTTTAACAGCTAATTGTAAAAAAAAAACAACCCAACAACAAACAAACGTTTAAGTGGTTGTTATATAATCATCAGGCTCAGTAATTAAAAGCCCCAAACAGAGATGGCATTGATGAATTAAACTCGCCTGAACTGCACATATTCCACTGGAGAAGGTAAATAACTCTATCAAATACTATTCAACAGAGCGCTGAACATGAAGTTATAAAGAAAACACTTTTGGCATTAAAATTGTTCAGATTCTTTTCCCCTCATTAGCTGTTGAAAATCAAAACAACACAAAAAACGTTGCAAATTTTTTTTTTTAGAATCTCCTCTCCAACCAAAGACTAAAAAAAATCCACTGACTTTCATAGTGAGGAGTTAAGGTAGAACCATTACATTGCAATAATACTTCACTGTATCCTGTATTTGCTTAAAATCAACACTTTTTCACAAAAGCCCCTAAATCCCTGTGCCGACTTTCTTGAGTTGTGTGCTTTCGTTTCTCAGAGGTGAAACGTGCTGAAGCTTCGCACGTTTCACCTCTGAGAGTCTAAAACGTGAAACGTTTTAGACTCTTTTGTGAGTCTAAAATAAGATCCAGTCTTTTCTCAAACGCAGGACTTTTTTTCAGTAAAGAATTTTCACGTGGAGTGAGACTCACTTTTTTCTAAGCGAGCATTGAAAACATTCAAAGATTTCACGAAGCGATGGGAAGTAAAGCCAAAAGCGCTCTCTCCAAATTCACCGGGGAAAGGTTCTTCTTTGATCCTCCTGAAAGGACAATGATTGCCTCCCTTAAAGAGGCCTTGCAAATTCTTGTGAGGCGGCAGCAGAACTGAACTTTTGTTCCGTACAGATTCTTTAATCAGAACTTCATAACAACAAGTGTTTGCGCATTTCAAGAATCTTCCTGTCCCCGGGTGCCTGCCTGACCTGGTATCCAACAAACTCATCTCTTGACCTTGGCTTTCCTCCACACTGTTACATAAAGCAACTTTAACGCGTTATGAAATTCCTTATTGAATATAAACATGAACCCTGACAGAAACGTCTGTGCCGCTTGGAGGTCAAGTATTTAAACTTGCGCTCAAATAGCTGGTCGTCCTTCTGACTTTTCAGCCTGTTCCACAAAGAGCTGCAGATTCAGACCGATTTTTGAACAACTTTTAAAAATTCAAAGTATGCTTCACACACAAAAGTAAGGTAAATTCTGCTTCCCCAAAGGTATGTTAAGAAAACTATGTTGAGTAAATAGATTCAAAGGGAGCGTTTATTCTAAGTGGATTTTCGTAGCAGGTGGGAAAACGTTCAAGACAAAAGTCTGAAGTTTCGGTTTTTGTAGTGGAGACTTTATAAAGCTCAGTTTCTGAAGTTTCGGGGAAGGTGGTCTGATGAAATGTAACTGACAGATAAAGAGAAGGTTAATACAGACGGACTTAATTAGAAAAGCCAGCATCGGTTTCACTGATCTGACGGGCAGATCAGGTAGGAAAAGGACCTGATTTCATTCTGACAGAAATGACAAGAGCAGAATGGGAACTCCGGAGATAAGGGTCCTTCACAGCATTGTTCTTTTCTCAACCACGGAGACCTCCTACAGGAAACGTGATTTTATAATTGCTTCGTATAACAGGGCTTCACAGACATGGACACGGCTGTTGGTAAGATTCCTCCCTAATCAGCCATTCATCCAATCAGCGAGAACTTCAGGGAGAAAGAGAGAGAGAGAGAGAGAGAGAGAGAGTAGAGAGAGAGACAGAGAGAGAAGTAGAGAGAGAGAGAGAGGGAGAGAGAGGGAGACAGAGAGAGAGTAGAGGGAGAGAGAGGGAGAGAGAGAGAGGGAGAGAGAGAGAGAGGGAGAGAGAGAGAGAGAGAGAGAGAGGCTCCACTTCTGTGAAAAACAAGCTTTGGCGAGTCCAGAGTGAGTCTCAAGGGTCACATTCAATAAATTAGAAAACGTCTCTAGAAAAAGCAGCTTTTTGAAATCACAACCTTTAAGCAGGTGTTAAAACATACATTTGATTAAGCTCACATTTTTGTTTTGGAAATTGGTCTGATGTAATATTCAAGTCTTAAAGTATAAAAACCACAATAACATAGAGATATAAAGACCTTCAAACATCCATCTGTGTCTGATTTATAATGTTTCACTTAGTGATAAAGGTAATAAAATAAACACGCGTGTCAATAATGTTCCAATTCATTGAAGTGGCCTGTAAATTATGATAAGGACGCGTCTCAGGCCTCAGGAACGGCACAAGGTAGGTGAGCGTCAGAGAAGGCGGTTTGAGTTCCAGACTTTCTCTCGAGTTGCATTTAAGTCACAAAAATGAGACATCCGAGTCGAGCAGCGCCTGAGCCTTAAAGACTTAAGGCTCAGGTCTGCTAAGACCCAGGGTCTTAGAATCAAGTCGGTATGTGAGCTGCAGCTGCAGCAAATCGCGAATGGATGCGATTGGTTGCTAGGAAAGGAGGATGGGATGTCTGTCTGGCTGGGAGTAGGAAAGCAGCAAGCCCAGGTTCTTCCTGAACTGGACCTATTAGAGAGTGTGTCCAGCTCGTTTGCTCCGTCCAGACTGATCCTCCTTTCGCTTGAGGCCTGTGATCTTCTTCATCCCTGACCACACCACCCTGCTGGTTGTTGCACTGTTGGAGTTTGCTCTCCAGCTTCTTCCTGTACGCCTCCCTGCTGCCTCTAATTTTCCCTCTAAGTTGCTTCTGTACCCCTCAATTATTCCTTTTCTCCAATCCTCACGGCTCTTTTTATTTCTTGTTCAGCAGTTCCTACAGGTCACTGTTGATCCAGAGTTTTGTTATTAGGTGGGTATCTCACTCTTCTGACGGTTGTTCACTAAAGACTTCATATAGTCGGTCACGGTCAGTCACGTCATTTATGTCCTCTCCATGTGGCTGGCGCAGAGCAATCCTATCAGTGGCCTCAAAACAAACCTGCAGGGTTTATTCAGCTCCTTGTTACCACTTTCTCACAATTCTCTTTGTTACAGGCTCCTCTGAACTAGGAGGTTATGTTCTAAGAGAGAAAAACAGTGATTGGATTTTTCTAAGGGAGGTCTTGCTTCGGAGACGTACGATTCCTTGACATTTGAAAAGAACAAAGCCAACATCTCGCTTTCTCTCTTCTCAGTCGGGAACTTTCTGCGAAGCGTTCAATATCTTTGCTGCAGAGAACACAACACGCGTTGCTGACAAGTCTTGTGCTCAAATTCGGTTCAATTCAAAAGCGCCTTGCTTATCCCAAAGACAAATCAAAAGCTGCTGATGATGTTCAGAGTCGTTGTGGGTTGGAAGAATGTTGAGTCACAGTAAGCCTCGTAGTGAATCTGACTGTCGCTGCACGATTGTCGTGACGTGCAAACGGCTCAAAGTCCAGGAAACAGAGGCAATATATCCCGGACATGTACAAACGCACAATGCCTCAACCAATAAAATATATGAACAAAATATAAGTCTGTACAGGAAAAATCTGAGAAATGGATCGAACTGATGAGCAGCACGTTAAATGTTTGCAAGACCAGCAAGAGGGAAGAGAAGGATCTGATGCTGTTGGAAGATGCTCTCCTCTGGGTTTCTGTGTCGTTAACGTTGGTTGGGGTGAAACTGCAGTGCCGTCCAGCGACGTGCAGAAGTTTAGGCCTGAAATCATTAAAACACAGGTGAAAAATATTTCCCTTTCAGGCGTGACGGCTGCACAGTTGTCTTGTCTGTGAAAGATCAGCATCTCTATGCGGAGAGCAGACTGAGGCGCGCACAGCAGATTGAGACGCAGCATGCCAGGAAAAACAAGATAACACACAGCGAGCAGGAAACAAGATAGAGTCTTGTCTCAATGTGCCGTTTGGAGGCAAAAAGGCAACAACTGGAGACTCCCTGCATGCAGCTCCACACAACTCTGACTGCCCATGTAATTAGGACTGTGGTGGAGGATTTTCCAACAATCGGCGAGGAAATGAGAGGTTAGGACACCGTGAGCATGGCTTGATGGGAAAAAAACCCCCCAAACTCAATCTCTTTGAGTTTGCTCCAGCGGCAACCTGGCAGTTGTTGATTATGTCACTTGTGTGATGTGAAAGAAAAAAATATTTCAGTTGAAGTTTTGCGCAGTAGACCAACCTCGACATGACCAAACACAAAACAAACAAACAAAAAAACACAAAACTTTTCATCAACAAAAGAGGGGTGTTTTTTTTTTTTTTTTTCAAAATTGCCGTGTTTCAGTTTAGGGAGAATTTATTTACGAAATGTCAAATTGCGCAATTACACGGTGAATGGAAAAACGCAGCTTTTGTCTGTTCTCTGGAGCCACAAAGATTAAGGATTTCCTCTTCAGCTGTTTAAGGTTCAATACTCGATTCTGCTTTGAGATTGCACTCAAGATCAATTTTAAATGTCTACAGAACTTTTTGCTGCGGCCAGTCTTACCAAAAAATGTGTCGCTGGGACAAAGGAATGAGACAGAGATAAGACCGAGAGGAAACGAGGGCCTAATTAACTTGCCTTACATTAACTTCAATTACTAAGGGGCCAAAAGCAACATTATTTTGTGAGTCTGAGCTGAGGCTTTTGCAAAAAAGAGCTATTTTTCCCTCCAAGCTTCCTTTTAACGGGAGGAGATTTTGGGAAGGACCCCCACACAGAAAAGCATACATTGAGCACGTTAGGGGAAGGACGAGTA
>VMRN01000034.1:3324327-3347061 GCA_010277015.1 Poeciliopsis turrubarensis
ACCGATAAAAGGAGAGGAAGGAATAATAGTTTTAAGGTTTAATAAAATGCAGGTAAATGGCCTGAGCAATCTGTTGAGAAAAGAAAAATAATAATAAAAAAAAAAAAACATTAAAAGTAAGTGAGAGGAGCTTCACTTGGTAGATTTAAAGAAGAAAAATGAGCCATGAATAAATTGAGCAATTTCTTTCACTGTCTTTTGTTCTTTTTTTTTTTTTTTCAATGTTCCATTGTTAAGCTGTGTTGTCTTTTTGTTCAGTACATGATGCACCATGTTCACAAGAACTGAGACTATTTTTCAGCTGCTAGTTAACCGTCCCGTAATCTTGTGGGGTCAGTCGGACCCCACAGCTTTCTACTCTGTCCCCCATCTGGTCGCGTGTGGTTTTTGGAAAGTTGACATTTTTTGTGTGTCGTTTCAGGAACTGACGGTCTGATGGGACAACCCGCGCCCTCCTTGTGAAATCTTTTTTCCTTTTCTTACAGACGAGCCAATGTCAGTTTTTAATTTATGAACAAACAACAACAACAAGCCAGGAGGACGTGTTCAGCATAAAAGCACACATTCAAATAGTTTGGAATGAAATACAGCTTCATGTATATCTCATTGTAGAGTATTTAGTGGAATATAAACTTATACATGTGGACACTAATTATAAAGGTTTGAAAATATCCAAAATTTTCATATGTCAAGTTTGTGCTGAATTGCAGTACTTTCCCAGTATTTTCCTCCCGTATGCAGTGAAATATGGTGTATATGAGTTATGGACCCGATACGGTAAGAAAAAGGTCAGGTCACGGTTCTTTTGGATCTCTGAACAGAACTAAATCCCATCAACTGTCATATTTAGCCACCGAACCAAACTAATTACAAGCTGTAAACCCGCAGTGGTACCTCCATGGTGTAATTACTACAGTTCTTCAGAGGGAATAATGAAAGCGTTTTACTATTTCCATAAAAATAACTCAAAATAAGGGCAGAGAGCTTAGGTCATATATGCAGTAACACTAACGAGTGTCAGGGGGTCACAATGTGGGGGCAGATTTGTTCGACGGATTCGCTTAAGAATAACAGAAAGAACAGGACCTCAGCATATCACGGTGAAAACTAAAATGATTAAAAAAAAAAATAAATAAATAAATAAACAACACATGAAGGTAATATGCGATCAGAACGTGTTTTTAAAAGCAAAGAATTATGTGAGAATAAAAACTTTTAAAGCCTGAGAAATAGCGGAAACCGCAAAGAAAAAAAACAAAACAAAAAACAAGTCATAGAAATGGAACTGCAATCAAACAAATGTTTTGATCCTGCTTTCAAACAGCAGCTTTCAAAGAAAAAAAAAAAAAAGAAAAGAAAGGAAACTCCTGGTCTCCAATTTAAGTGCCTGAAACTCTGGGAAGCTCAATTTCTTAAGTTCAGGCACAAAGGGCCCCGTTATTTCCTGACTTCGTATGGATTTAGGGCTGTTCAACTGCTTTTCTGTACCTGCTTTGCCCTTTTCATTGTCTGCAGGGGGCTTGTAAGGGGCAGGAGTGCGGAAATATTTCTATTAAATTACAGCATTTAATTAAAATGGTGTTACAGGAGTCAAAAAGGCAACGTAAGAGCCAGAGAGATCATCCGATTCTGATACAGCTCTTACTGTCTCAATGCAGCAAAGATGTGAAACTCTATCAGCTGACAGGAGGATTTGTGTTACCACAAAATAAGAACTTTGACACGACTGTAGCTGCGTCTTCATTACAAATGTGCAGAAAACATTGTCAATATTCCACCAGTGACAAAAAGCCCCCTGCCCGCCATTTTGCATTTGCTTCGTTTCCATTAAATGCGAAAAGCACTTAAATTACATGTCAATAAGTTTGCTCAAGTCATTAGAAAACATGCCACACCCTCATCCTCCAACTACTTCCTGTCGTCATCGTGTTCGTGGGTTTGATCATGCGATGTGAAAACAGTGTTTCCATTGCTGTTTTGCGAAATAAACCAATTTTGATACAAACAATAAAAGAAACTGAGTTGTCTTCAAAACTGATTTGTTTCCGTTTGTTTTCAAAATGTCAAATTGTGCAGGGATGTGGTGACTGGCTAGTGACGGTAGCGCCGTTATTGAATTTGTACAGATGTGGGACTGTAATGTGCATGTATCACTTACACATGTGATTCGTAGAATATTAAAGTTGATCATCTGTCATTCTGGAAGGGAAGTCAAATTGCAACTTTAACAGTATTTCACAATATTTTTTTCTGAGCCACTTTTTCAGTTTAACAGCCTACTTCCTCAGTTTGTTCTAAAAATAATCGAACCCAGTGCTCGAAAATTAAATAAAAAAGACCCGTTCATGTTTTATTTACTAATGACTATTATTAAGTCAAAACAACAGCAAAGCAACATCCAGTTTATCTTAATTAGTGGCAGGAATAAGAAGATAAATGCGCCTTCGAGGTGGAAACACATTGAGAATGAAACTGCAGGGAGCAGATAATTGATGGGTTTAACTGTGAAACGGCTTGAATTTCACACCTCATGTATAAATTAACAATCTCTAAATAAGATTTGTGCAGACAGAAAAAAAAAAAAAAAGGCACAATTTGAGATCGGTAAAGAAAAGCACAGCGATCCAAGTTATTTGTCATTGTCTGTCCAGAAGAATTAAGCCTGGAGTCAAATCCATCCTGCGAGAATCCGCAATCTTGTGTTCCTATCGAGATTCGTCTCTTCCAAGCCATCCGTAGACGTCTGCTTAACGCAGACACTAATTAATTCAACGAGTTTGACTCGTTTCTTTTCTGTTGCCATCTGTACATAAACTAGCGGGAGGGAAGACGGCGTGCGTTTTACTTTGACCGTGTCGTTTTGTCTCTTCCTGAGGTTTTATTTGTTGATGTCGAACAGCAGAAACTGCATGTCCGATTGGAGAATACTGAACGTCAGGTACGAGTCAGCAGCACACAACCTGCTCTTGAAAGGCAACCAGTCAGATTTATTCTGTAGCTCATTGTGTGTCGAAAGTAATATTCAGTTGTGGAAATGGTTTAATTGGCTTCGAAAACCAACCGACCACGTCCCTTGTGTTCTATTATTGTCTCGTTTTTCTTTAGTTTTTGCGGTGAAAAGTGTTCGACAAAAGGAAATAGAAAAATGGACGAACACTGAAAAATGTCAACTGGACTGTCGTGGACAAAAAAAAAAAGGATTTCCAGGCACCGTTCAGGTAAAATCACTCATGAATTGTGCACAACTCAGACCAGACAGTCTGGTGAGACAGTCTGGCTGCCATGCAGCCGAGGGATACAACCTTCCAACCTCGTACATGTAACCCAAATAGTTCTTTTGGTGAGAGTTCACAAACATTTCATATGACATGACTAGCAGATGTGACCTTGTTGTAATCATATTAGTACAGCTCAACCTCGCAGATTAAGGAGCCGCACTTTCCAGAAGCCACGGAGCGGCTGCACTGATGCAACGATCAAACAAAGTAAGCAGGCTGACGAAAACTGCAGCACTGTGAAAATGATCAAAACACGTCTTGGCCTTGTTGAACTTTGCCAAAGAACTGGACCGTGAGAACAAGCGAAGGGAAGAACTGTTAACATATTCATGTGGATACATTTATTGACCTCAAAGCGATACATGGATGTTTTGACCTTTGACTGAAGACCTTGCATTGATTTCTCTTGAACTCTTCTGTGGCAACATCAACGTCAGGCTCGCAGCTACTGGACCGTTGCATGTCTTTTGCATATCTGTCCAAAAATAAAAAGAATTCATTTTTCTTTCTTGAGCGCACAGGAAACTGTCTCTGTCAGTTCAGCAGTAACTCAGTTTCCTGCCAACAGGTCGTCTGGAAAAAAGCTGCTTATGATCTTGTCTCACATTGCCCTGGATCTCATGTGCCTTCACAGAATCCTCCTCCTTCCAGCAGGGAAACACTCTTAATGGAAGCAGCGTCCCGCAGTCAACAAGCCTGCACCACAAGGAGCCACAAAATCCGGCTCCTTCCTGCTGACAGAACTGCTTTCACCGAGTCAGGTCTACAAAAACTCCAACTAGCTGAGCTCCCACCTCGATCAATAATCTAGTAACAACTCCAAGGTCCTACTGTTTGTTCCTCAATCTTTTAGACGGAGATTGTAGCTTCACATGCTTCCTCCGAACAAAGGAAAGGCGGGAGAAACCTTGTGCAACACATAGAACATATTCCTGCCTCAGGAATGTGAGATTTATTCAATATATTTTTCAAATCGATAGCCATATGCAGTCCGATGCAGCTGGTTTCACTTTACTTTTGCATTTTCAATATGCTAATGTTCAATGTAAGTCCTTCCTGTAACCTAACATGATGAAACTTGTTTAAATAAATATTTTTCCGCCAGGGATGGCGTTGAATGACACACTTCTCAGCATTGCACTGACTCCACATGGCATATGATGCACTGGATGCAAGGCGTCACAGTGGCTGCAAGGGGGGAAGAAATAAAAGCACGGCAGGAAAACGAAGGCATGCGGTGGAGGGAAGATTACTTCATTTATTTTATATTTGAGAGAGCGTTATCATCAGAGCGCAGCGATTGAATACAGGCGGCAATTGCTGTTTTAATGGAGGGATTCAAAGGAACATCTAAAAGCACTCCAGAGATCATGAAGCCATCACAACAAAAGCGCCAGTTATTGTACTTTTTTTTTTTTTTACTTTTTTTTTCACCAACAGCAGGATGTTTTTGTTTTTAAATGTAAATCAATAAAGCACGACAGTTTGAAAGGTACAAGAATTTACACTTTTACCTCGCCGACATATTTTTGCTCTTTCAACATCGCTTGTCTCTGAGATCAGCGGCAGAGCCGGATGACTAACAGGTTCTCCGGAAACAAGACTCAGGCCTCTTTTGTGGTACAAATCCTTCATTGCCGCTGGTGATCCTACTTCAGCATGTTGACCTCGAAAGGAGCCGGAAACTCTTCAGTGTTTTGAACGTGGAAACGCTGGTCCTCGCACTGCACTGTCTCTGAAGCAACAACGGCTGGAATGGAGTCCAGTTGAATTTTCCTCCTTTTGATCCCTGCTGACCTCGTTTAGAGTCGGACAAAACCGACTCAAGCAATTTGAAAAATACAAGCAATGACGAGATTACAAAGTCACCCTGTGGCTTTTGTAAACAAGAGGGGGTCGGGGGGGGGAATTAAAGCAGGACATTTCTGTGAACAATCGTAGTTGTCTGAGCAATTCTCCACAATAAGCCCCTCAACTGAACTGCATCTCCTTCCTCCTGATAGAGCTGCTTTAACCGAGTCGTGTCTATGAAAGCATTTCTCTTGCTTTTTTTAATGGAGTTTAATTCTAATTGCACAATATTTTTGCTGTTTATCATGGTTCCTTAACGGGACAGCGTCGCGTAAAATTGACATTTGTTTTTAACTTTACATCGTGTTATAATGTTAGTCCCTAATCCGAAACATACCTGGAGAGCTCCACTTCGGAGCTGCAGTTCCCACAGAGCAGCACCTCCCATGTGACGCTCCCACTCAGATCCTTCAGACTAGTCAGCAGCATTTAGCAAACACCTGGTGGAACTGTGCATCAGCTGAGCTCATTATAGGAGCTCATTAGAGTGTAACACAAGTAAAAACATTGTTAGTGGAGGAGTGTAACAAATAGCAAGAGTTTCTCAAAGAGACACAGGCCCAATTTCAAGGCAATAAACTGCAGAGTCAAATTTCTTTTAAGTCTTTTACAGCATTTGTATCACATTAATTGTGCTATAAATGGATTCTATGATGCTGCCCCATTAAAACTGGTGTGATTGTACTTATAACACGAAAGCATTGGCTGTCTGAGGGATGAATTAATGTGAACATCAAATTGCTACAAGCAGTTATGGCTGCTTGATTTTACATAAATATGCCAAGCGCTGAATTTCACCCCTAATGAAAGTGAGGCTTATGTGGATTAACCATGAGATGCAGCAATTAATAAATCAGCGTGATCACGTGTGAATGTGTGAACCATGCACTGAAGCAGGTGCTGTTCCGCACAAACCAATCAAAAGGAAAATGAGGAGAGAGGGCCGAGAAATATGAACAGAAATGAACAGATAATGTAATCAATTTAGTCAGAAGATTGGATTTCTCTAAATCAAATAAGAATAAAGACCTGACCTGAGTGGAAAAAATAGATTCAGTGGTGCAAAATAGTTCTAGTTAGGGGACAAGCTGAGATGACCGACTGAACCAGCCTTCAGCGTCTGTTGAACTTCATGCTGGACGCCGCTCACATCGGGCTCACAGACAGGAAAGGTTATGAAATTTTAAATACAGGGAGAAGTTATGAAATAAACAAATAAAAAACAACCTCGACCTAAACCTACGCTGGCTTAGAGAAAAAGCTGAAAAGATACCACAGCTTCTGCAGCTAATGTACTTAGCATATGATTTTTAGCATAATCTTTAGCTTCACATTGCTTATCAGTGAAGCTTGCCAGCTGGATCCTGACTGCTCTGTGGGGAGCAACACTTGTACAACCTCAGTGGCTTGAGTTTAAAAACAGCCTACAGACAAGAGCTGCGTAGTAGCAAAGCATATTAACATATTTACAGATTACAACAGACTAATAAAAGCAAGTAAAATCCAGCAAAACATTATTAGTCTTTTGAGCTTCCTCTGACATTGTTGGCAATTCACCATACTGAACCGCGGCCTGTTGTACTAAACATGTTGCTCGCAGGCACCTTCCACCAATCATCCCTGATCAACTTCGAATCACTCCGTTTCGTCAAGGGATCAGACCTGCATTACCCTTTTCTTTCCTCCTGTAGATGTCTAATGACGTCCTCAGGGGCTCCAGCGTTAATGCAGGCAGTTTAAGACCATGCAGCTAATGGACGGCTCTGCGTGGATGGAAATACACGGATGGAACCAGTGAGTCGTGCTTAATGCCAGAAGCAGGTGGTTGATCTCACAGGATCATACGAGGGCCTCCTGTTATTGGTTAAACTGCTGTCACAGCATCATTTCCTACTGCTCATTTAAACCACAGTTTAACGAAAAATATGTATTTTTTACAAACGTATTGAAAGTGTAACCATGTCGTGACAGTAGTGGTATGAGACAGATAATCTGTGAAGAAACTGAGCTCCTCTGCCTTTTAGTGCTAACTAGAAACAACCAATCAGAGCGAGGAGGCGGATCTTATCGCTGCCAATCACAGTCTCGTGTGGAGATGCCCGTCTCCTTTTCTCCTACTCTTTTTTTATTAGGAAAAAAAAAGGGAGCTCTTTCAGCTCTGGAGGTTTTTAATATACCGTCACTGGGTGGTGTTGTTGGCGCTGCCTCCTGTTTGCGGAACGGTTCTGGTTCTGGTTCTGTCTACAGGCGTGCCTGCTGTTTACCTGCCTGGAGGTGAAGCTAACTGCCCTGTGCTGCTGTTCACTGCTTATTGGTGGGAGCTTTCTACAGCTCAATGTGTTGCCGTCAGGCAACACATTGACACACACACGCACGCGCGCGCACACACACCAACCCACACACTCACGCACCCATCGAAATGATGCAAACGCATCAAAAACAGATTCCTACCCCATCAACTTGAATTTGATTCAAGATGATTCACGATTTAATAAAGACAATCATGTATTAACTGTATATTGGCAGAGTAAAATGACCACAGCACACAAAGGTGTTAACTAAAGGCTTCGTAAATATTTAATTCTGATCAACCATGTCTTTTGTTTTTTTTTAATCACATCCATTTATTTTTCAGGAAGGGTTTCTGCTTCTAATGAATTTGGGTTAACCAATAAATAGATGGTTGCTTCCATCCAGTGATTCACTCGTAAATGTCGATTCAGATGCAATCAGATTCAAGAGGTCTGACGGCCATCGAACCAGCAGCTTTGTTTGGCTGTGTCTGGACAGGATGCTAATAACGTCTTTGTTTGGCAGATGGACGAGGCGCTTCGATGAGCTCAGTGGAATTGTGGGAAAAGAGGGAATTGGTCACAAGAAATGTTGGAGTTTAGCTCTGTGTGGTCGGCGTGATGGAAAGCCAAGTGCGGAATCCATCATCGACTCCGACAACTCGAAGCAGACGGAGCTGACCGCCTGTTGCCCCCAAACATCGCCATGGTTGCTCTTAAAGCCGACCCATCCGCCATCAATCCAGCCGAAAATCCAATGATCCTGGTCGCCCTCCAATTTTGTTTGAGTAGACTGCGAATAAGACATGCTGCACTTCACTTTTTTTTTTCAAAGTGCAGCATTTCTGCTGACTCAGCAGATTGTTTTGGTCATGATGGAAAGTGGATGCCTGAGTTTACAGCTGCTCTGAATCCCGGCTTCAGTGTGATTTGCTCTGCTCCTGACATCTGGTCTCAGCAGATCCAGAGGAACGTAAAATATAACATAAAATATAGCACATATAGTCCTTTTTTAATTGGGCTCTATAATGTTTGTTTCGGGGGGTTTTTCAGTTGGGTAAATAAATCACAGAGCGACCTTTGTCAGCAAAGCTCTTTTTTTATTATTATTATATGTTTTTCTACTTTTGAGTTGGAGATGTAAAAGCATGATAACTTCAGGCCGTCCTCGGAGCTCAACTCCGGGGAAGTTGGAAACGCCTCCTAAAACATGGGATGTCTCGACGGAAAGCGGTTTCGCCTACGCAGCGGGAGGTTTCACATTCATGATCTGCCGCAGTGACGCTCCCCTGGAGCGAGGAGCTGAAGTCGCCGGCTTCCCTCCACCGCCTGCCAGTGGAAACACGCTCTGATGAGTGAGCTGTTTACCTCCTGGACCAGACCTGGGAGTTCTGGGTTCCACACTTCAAGTTGTTAAATCGCCTGGCGCGGTTGGGGCACCGGGCCGCATTAAGTGTCAGATGCAGGATAACTCCAGGCCACATCTGCTGCTCAGCATGCATGTCACAGTTCGTCATGTTGATTCCCTCTGTCTTTCTTTCTACTCTCACGCAGAACGTGCGCGGTGCACGACGCGGATAACGCTTTGTCCTTGAGGTGTAGGTGGAATGCTGAATTCAGACAGTGGGAGCTGGGGAGTTTGCTGCCGTGCGTTTGCAACGTTCACATGCACCTTGCTGAACCTGCACCATGTTGCTGGGTTGGTGGTTAGACGTAAAATGCTTGGAGAGAACTGCCTTCCGTGTGAAAGTGCTGAGCTTGAAGCGACGTTGCCTTCAAACTTCACTTCCATCCTTTCAAAGTCCTTCAAACCTGCGCGACTCATGGTGAGTGTGAAAGACGCAAACATTTACACATAAAAATTACACATTTTTTTTTGCATATTTGTTAAAACTGACACCATGTTGTGACACTTTAATATGAGACAGAGAATCTGTGAATGGGTCGATCTCCTCAACATCCTTCCTGAGTCATTATTGCTGTCTGAAGACATGCACCGCTCCCAACTGACAGCAGCCAATCAGAGCCAGGCAGGAGGGGGTGGTTTAGCGCTGTCAATCAACCGTGTCAATGCACTGCTAAATGTGCTAATGACAGAGAAACAATTTAACTGCCATCATCGGTGGCCATGCTAACTAACCTTCACATTCACGACAGGGTAAAAAGGGGGGGGGTAAGGGTGAGGGTGGGGCGTCCACACACATGATTGACAACGCTCCTAAGACCCGCCTCCTGGCTCTGATTGGTTGTTCAGCAATGCGAGAAGGCAGAGGAGCTCGAAGTATTTTTTCACAGACTGTCTCAAACTGTACTGTCCTGATAGTGACAGTGTAAATAAATATATAAATATATATTTCTTTCGTTCTGGTCATCTTCTCTCCCTGCAGCAGCGTTGCTTCTTCTGCGTATCGGACATTCAGGTTTACGTGTGTTTTCCAGGCCAGAGCTGTGACCGGTCATCTGGAAGTTGCGTCACGTCACAGGCTGCAGGTGTGCTGAGACATTGTGTGATTTGTTTGCCCCAGCGAAGGCAGGATTATGTAAAGGTTGCCTGGCGCCCGTCCCAGAGGGCCCATCGACCCGTCGTCCACCAGCGCCTGACTTCATACACAGACCACAAATCAACATTTCGAGAAGTTACAGCAAGCAGTTTCAGCAGCGATGATGTGAGTAAGCGAACTCATAGTTGAGTAAGCTGGCTGACTTCCTCACATTTACCTGCAATATGAAAAATTACTTTTCATTCAGTTTCAGTTAGAAGCTTTTATTTTCTGTTTATGCTATGATGCCTTAAACAACAGTTGCTGTTTCAATGGCTTCAGGAGGTTTAATGGCTCTGGAGCCGTCATGTTATTTGTCATGGTTTCATTTATAAGGTCAACAACATTTATTCACACAAGACAAACTGACATCTCAGCTTGTTTCACCACTCAGAAGGCAGAAATACTCCCTCCAGTCAAATAGGGAGTATTTATTGTCCCACACCTGCGAGTCCAGTAGAATCGCTTGGATTGGGAGCCAAAACTGCAACATTTATTGCATTTCCAGCTGGTGTGGTTCGCTTTCACACTGCGCTGTATCTGACAAACCAGAGCCCTTTGAAAAGCCAGTTCCCTTCCTTACCTGTGGTGGCGCTGCACCAAAGAAAACCACTGAAGGAAACGACATAGAAACCTCTGAACAAGACATAATGCGGCTCCCTTCTGCACAAAATGCGAGCAAAAATAGAGCTGATTGGTTTGGATAGCTTTTTATTCCCCCTTTTATGAAATCTTAATCTTCATTTGAGAACTGATTTTTCTATTCACTCATGGTTCATATTGGATGAAATGTTCACAATCTGTATAATCAAACCACATGATGAAAAACTGAAGAGATCTTTAAGACACCATGTGTTTTTTTTCCCCTGCTGCCTATTGCAAAGAAAAGCTGCACGCAATGCAAATTCCTAATTTATTGATTAAAGAGAATCACGTTTTAAAATTACAGAACGCTTGACAAACCTGTAAAAACGAAAATCGTGCAGTAAGGTTTTAATTCATTATCACTCTGCGGATAGAGAGCCGATGGGTGACAGAAATTCTCATTTTTAGACATTTTTTGTCTGGAAACCGACATTTCTGGTCCAGCAAAGGAATAAAAAATGACAAACCCTGAAAACAGAGCAGAGCTTCATCCTTACCGTTGATCCGACCCCCCCGCCACCGAGTTGTAGCAGTGAAATCTACAACGAGCTTCACTTCAACGTAGCCACAGCCTGCAAGACGCAAAGTAAATACTATTTCAGGTCAGGATAAGAAGCCACTTTCCAACGTTCCCCCAAACAGCTGGAGATTTCAACATAATGTGTACGTTTTGCAATGTGGAAAATACCCCATGTTCTTTTTTCTTCTCTCTCTCTTTTTCTGCTGCCTTTCAAACCTTCAAACCTCCTGTGACAAATAGTTCCTCTGGAGACTTGACAATGATGAAAGCGCACCATTTTCCTGTCGCGCCGCTGAAGCAGACTGAAGCAGACTGAAGCATCTTCCCTGTCACTTTGCCACAGCTCCTGCTAGTTCGACTCTCCACCAGCTGTCCGCCTATCGACGGTCGTTTGACATGAAAACAGCAAATTCTGGCATGTTCGGTGGACGAGTACTTCTCAAATAAAACATGTTCCAGGAATGACTTAATTGACGGAGAAAACTCACAGCACTTGAAATGTAGAGCTCTTTAAAAAAAAAAGAAGGCCTGACATCACAGCATTGTCTGCCGAGGACAGCAGGCGTCCAGCCTGCTCTCACCACATTATTTCTATTGCCCTTAAAGCTGCGGTATGTAACTTTTATAAAAATATATATCTGTTGACATGTTTGTCTGAAACTGTCACCATGTCAAGACAGAATAACATGGGACAGATAATCTGAAAATAAATGGCAAAATAAATAAAACCATCGCCTCTGCCTTCTACCTAGAAACAACCAGTCAGAGAAGAGGTGGGTTGTAGCGCTGTCAATCATGCTCTTGTACGCTCAGGCTAGTTAGCATGCCTAGCAATAACAGCGGACAATAGGCTTGTCAGTGCAACACTTCTGAAACAGAGGACAGCTCTGTTACTTTCATAAAACATGATGGATTCAAATGATGGATTTAAGCCATCTTTTTTTCTCCTCACATAGAATTCAAAACTAATGCAATACCAACTTGTATTTTTTCCTAAAGAGCATTTTCGCCATCAGACTTGATTTATAAACAGCTGAGATAAATTGTTCTCGCCTGTTTGACCAACTGAAATCTACCAACTGCAAGAAGCTTCAGTCACATCCTCCTTTAAGGCTTTTTTTCGGATTTCTCCATATGTTTCTAAAACATAATTGTTGTTAGCTGTGATTTATGACTTGGCAGAGCTGTGCCAGTCTGTAGATGTGAATCCTTAATCTAGCAGCTCATAATAAGTATGGAGAGGAGCGCCATCTTGTGCTTGTGAATGCAAATTGCAGACTGCAGTCAAAATATGGGAGAACGTGCGTACTGTACCGGACACCTCGATATCCTGGCTGATACAGGACACTCAGGGAGCCTAGAAGATAAACGGCTCTCCTGTAACGGTGAGTTCTTTCTCCATCATGAGCACATTTAGCAGAGAGTACATGAGGATGATTGACAGCACCTACACCCGCCTCCTGGCTCCGAATGGCTGTGTGAGGCAGCAGTAGAGAGGAAGCGGAGGAGATCGATCGTTCACAGATTATCTGTCTCATGTCAAATGTCTTGACATTCTGACAAATATGTAAAAGACAAATTCTTCATAAAAGTTACGCACTGCGTCTTATGGCAAAATAAGAATAATCTCATCAGTCAGAACGAGATTTCCCCGTGTTGGTTGCCGCTTGGCGGACGGTTTTGAGGCATCGGTTTCTGGACATTGAAAGTGGCATCATATGTATGTATGGAAGGCAGTCAGCGCAAATCGAGTTGGGAAAAGATGAAAATCGTCTCTTGATGTTGCTCCCCTGAAAACACATCAAACGCACAGTTTGTTGACTGGGACTTGTGACATATTATTTCATGGCTAAAAGATGCAACACTCGGGCCTTTGAAGCCGAAATATAGAGGAGGGGAGCGCGGGGGGGAAATCATCTATTTTGATGTTCTGGAAGCACTCAGATACAGAAATAAAAATAAAAACAACTTTCAAAGTCGTGTTTAATGCATCGGAGAGATTATAGTGACGCTGCTTCGTTGTTCCCTCAATTTTAGAGAAGGAGCGGAGAGTTTGTCAACAAAATATCGATGTGGCATTTCAGAATATTAACATCGTTCAAGATGAACTGCTCCGCTGTAATTCTGGCTGAACGTTTCGGGTCGCTTCCTGCTGGAAGGAGGAGCTCTGCTTCCGTCTCAGGACTTACAGCTCTCTTCCTTTGACCTTGTTCCTCGTTGCAACCCCACATCATGATCCTGCCACCACCTTGTTTGGAGGTGGGGTAGTGAGTTCACATGAATTTAATGTTATGAATGAACTTTTCGACATTAAAAACCACAAATTTTTAGGTACCGCAACTCAAATCAACCCTCATAACATTCCATGGTCCACGAAAAAAAACCCCAAAAAACTAATACACCGTGTTCCAAATTATTATGCAAATTGGATTTAAGTGTCATAAAGATACGTTTTTTGTTGTTCTATTAAATTTATAGATGGTATTGTGTGTCAGGACTCTCTGAATCACTGTAATTCATTTCAGAGAGCTGGTTGATTAGTTTGTCAATTAAAGGAAATCTACTAAAGAAGGATGTTCCACATTATTAAGCAGGTCACAGGTTTCAAACAATATGGGAAAGATAAAGGATCTCTCTGCTGACGAGCATCATCAGATAGTGTACCATTGTACGACAATATATGAAAACATTAGATATTTAACCAAAACTGAAGCGTTATCGTCGTACTGTGAAGAGATCTGTGGCTGATTCAGAACAAAGATGGGTTTGTTCAGATAAAGGCATAATAATTTGGTGCAGTGCATTTTGAGTTTTTTTTTTTTATTTTGAAAAAAATACTGTCCTCATGGGGAGCTTTGTTCAGTAAAATTTGATTTATACTGTGATGGCTCATGACTTGAAAATTATACTGACCATCATTTGCATTGACCATTTAGGAAAATCTGAGGAAAACATCACTTGCATAATAATTTGGAACACGGTGCACACTCCTCCCTACAGAGCACTTCCATGGCCAAATATTGTTTCACCTGCTCCTGGAGAATTCATTTCATTTCCCTCCTATTCATAACATATTTCTGGCTGATGCCACATGCAGTAATTAAGGGGGAAAAGCGCCACATCCATTAGGCTGTTTGGCCAGGAGTCAGTCGCAGGCAGACATTTCTACAGACTCTCCTCATAGGCCTGCATGTCACAATAATGTAACCTGTCACCTTTCTTTTTATCGCCTGATGCAGCAACTAAAGTCCACCTTTAGTCATTTTCGTTTAAAAATGTACTAATTGCACAAGCTTTAGTTTGTTTTGGATTTCAACCACTAATGGTTGAAATTAAACATTTTCTCAAACATAAATGTGGATTTTCTCAAATCTGCACAGGTTTGCGTATGCAAATGCAGGCTCAGTATCTGATCTGAAGTTCCTTTGCATGATCACAAGATTTTTATTACTTTTAACGGGCTTCTGACTTCGTCCCTCCATCTGCTCAGCTGGTCGGAAATGATCGATTTAATTTAAATCGTCTGGCCTCTTGTCACAGACTTATTTCCTAAGGAAAGACCTTTAAAAAAAAAAAAAACTTCCAGAAGCTTAGGGTCAGGGATTAGCTTTAACTTTAATCTGATTATTGGATTGTAAATAGTAACTTGTTACTGAAACAAGGGGCCAGATTAGAGAAACGCGTTACTGACATGTTGATGGAACCATTGTGTATGACCTTTCTGCTGAAGCTATTGACTGACCTGTTAGGTTTTCAGTATGCGTCCACCCCAGTGACAGACCCGTTTCTACGTCCTTGATGATCCCAAATGTGGATTTTGTCTAGTTTGGGATTTGACAGGGCAGGCTAACACTGTTATTCTGGCTCAAGCCCACAGATAATGCTTAAAAATAAGCTAAAAAAGCAATCACAGATTTATACCATTCATAAAAAGAGGGGTCAAACCAGAACATGGCCGTGTGGTTGGTGTCAGGAAAATCCATGCGAAATTTAAACCTGAACGTCGAACGCTAACGCAATCCACACAGGGAGAAGAACGATTCAAATCACTGAAAGAAGAAAATCCACATGAAATTCAAAGATCATTCGGCTTGTCTGTAAACTCCTCTCTCTTTAATATAAGTCCACTGTTGACATGCATGGGGGGGAAAAACCCCCCCAGAAAACTGTACTGATCATTAGGACCATTTCCATACAGTGACACAAATCAGAATGTGAACAAGAAATCCCTCCAGTTCAGCGAGCGTTCCCCCGCCAGCCCATCCCTCCATTCCAGTCAGACAAAATGCGAGGAGCGTTTTGCTGCTCCTGCTGAATGTGGCCGGCTCGCTGATGAATCGTGAAAACACGCCTGCTCTCTCCTGAGTCACGTACGGCTCTCTGGCTTGGAGCCCCGCCGCCGCGCTGCAGGCAGAGCATTAGATATTGAAACAAATCGCTTTCAGCAGCGTTCAGAACAACCTCCTGAACGTCGGGGGGATGTTTTCTGACTGAGGCGTCCGTCTGCCGACCTTATTTGACTGTCCGCCCGCGATAGCAAGCTAAGGCCATCACATGCATTTTTATGTATTTTGTTTTTTCGAAATGAGAACATCACTTATTTTCTAATGATCAAGAAGATCTGCAGCACTTCCACTCTAAAAACGTTATTTCTTGCATCTAAACACTTAGTTTGGAATGAAGTTCTGACCCAGTTCATTTGGTTGGAAAATTATGTAAAAATCTACTTTTCATGTTATAATGTTATTCCCCTCATCAGAAACATTCCTGTCTTTGATTCTCTCATGAGGAATCCTTTAATCTCCCATGGCAACCGATGCGTGGGCACCTGCTCATACTCAGAACCGCCTGTATCTCCCAATGACATTTGACCTGATTGTGCTATAAAATGATGCTACATGCTTGGAGAATATATTTTAGCCTCTCCCATTTTTTACACATCACAACATAACTTGACTGGACCTCTGTGGAGTCAATGAAGTTAAACTGACATAATGCCATTTTTTTATTGTAGAAATCTGTTTTGTGCTTTGACATAAAAGAGTATTTTTGTTGTTGTTTTTTATTATTTCTTTTAATTTTTTTTTTTTTTTTTGCCAAAAAATATCAAACTTTTTATTGGATCTGCAGGATTGAGTTTGTGGGTGTAGATTTTTTTTTTTTAAGGTCTTGTTTGTCTTTCTAATGGAATGGTAACGTTCCCAATGGTAACCTGCTTCTTTCCACATCTTACCAACTCCATGCTCTTCATTTTGTGAACTTTTTTATTTAATTTATCTCTTCTTCTCAGTTCCAACCATCATGTTTCTGCAGTTGACCTTTAGCTACTTTACCTCTCAAACCTCTTCTGTCTGAAGAGTCCGGGGCGTCAGAGGCTTCATCACAGAGCAGTTCATTACTCCCAGTTCCACACATACAAATAAGTTTATATGAATGCCGCTCCATTCGCCTGGAACCAACCGCAAAAACAAACAAAAACTACAAAAACTTCAAAACTCATTTTCATTGGAGGAAAATAATGGATCACTTGGACGCATCTGTTTGCGGATGTTTTGCTCTGGATTTCATTTATCTGTCAGGGTAAATGCATGCTACCTCTGTTTGCAAACCGATAAAACAAACCACAAAAAAAAGAATATTGATCGGAATAACGATTCTTCCCGGGTCAAAAGATCAAGTGAATAAAACATAAAGCAAGAATCCTGTGGGATAGTTTGATCAGCGTCTCCATTTCTCTTCTGTTCTCGTCAAGCTGGGGTTTTTCTTCTCCTATTTTTTCCAAGCCACCCAGGAGAAATGATTTTCTCTTCGAGGTGCTCCAAAAATTTATTAACAGGTGCGGGTCTAATGTCAAGCGCATTAGAGCAAATTAAATGTCAGCCGTGGCATCTGTGGTCCTTCACTTTTCCTTTGTCGGCTTAAGAGACCATCGCTATTACTTAACGTCCTTTCAAAAAAAAAAAAAAAATAGCTGGTCTCTGGGTGGAAGCATTGATTTTTCTTTTTTTTTTATGCTTTCCTTATTCCACAGAAAGTAAATCAAATAAATAATTTTCATCCTTCAAGAGCGACATGACCTGAAGACTGAAGGGGGTCAGAGGTTACCATGAGGTTTCTCTTATAAATCTACTATAAAGCTGGACATTTTTCTTCATTGATCTCATCCAGTGTTGCAGTTCCTCTCAATTAAAAAAAATATATATATAAATGAATAAAACTACTTTATTGGCCCACAAAGCAATATTGAATTGACTGAGTCAGTGTGGCTGTTCAATGCACCTGTGTTCCCACTTGGGCGAGACTGGGGGGTCATCGAATGAATGAAGCGGCATTGAGGCTCGTTGAATAACCTCATTATCCGGCAAATTAATTTCCGCTCAAAAGGTCGGTAAAGAGGTAAGACGGAGGTAACGGACTGAGAGATCCGAGCTCACACGGACAGCTTGTTCATTTTCTTTCCAAAAAAGAGTGAGAATGAATGGGAACGTACTGGATCGGTCCTTTCACCAACATCCCCCCCTACCAGTTTACTCCGCTCTGATAGGTCGGCGTTAACGGGAGCCAGTGTTCCGTCTTCTGCTCCTAACATCAGCCGTGTGACGGTTGAATACGTGTCGGTCTACGACGAACAATCAAAGAAACGGGGCCGCTCGTCATGGCGACCCCACCTGCCCGTCCGTTGACGGTCAGTAAAGGACACGAATGAACTCTCTGAAAAGAGGAAGACCAGAATGGATGATGAATCAACATGAACTGCACAATCAGAGGGGGGAAAAAAGGCTAAAATCTGCAAACAGCTCGGCTTCCAGGCATAAAAGGCTGAACTGAGAATTTCTTTGAAGAGACCCAGGCTCAGACAGGAGTCTGTGCCTGGGAGATGAACCGGAGGTGTGAGCAGTTTCTCCCGGTCGGGAAATGTTAGGTTCAAATAACCATAACATACATCTGCTAAAAGAAAGACACAGAGACATCAGTATAAATTTCGACCTGCAGGTGAGAGCATCCCAGAGACAGTTCAGTTCTCCCAAAACGCTCTGAAACGCTCTGAAGCTGTCTCTGCCCTCCCCGCCTTTTATTAGGAAAAGGAACATGCTAGTTACAGAGACATTCCATTTGCCTAAAGGATGGGGTTGCAAAGCAGCTGTTGGAATTTCCTGCTTTAGACCTAAGCACAGCAAAACGTCTCTATTCTTGGTTACGGGCAGTCACACTATGCTGATAAATTTCCATTCCTTAGCTTCTAGGTCAAAGGTCAAGAATTTACTCCTAATAGATTCCAGGCACACAAAGAAACATTTCACACACATTAGGATATAGGATAAAGAGTAACTTAGAATAAAGTGAGATAACTTATATACAATTTATCCAACAGGAAACAACGCCGCAGACGGGTTTGAGCCAGCGGCTCCTGTTTGCTGAATGAGATAATAGCAAACGCAGAGAGAAGGGGGAACGGGAACAACGCCACTCCGTCGTAGCATCATCACTCGCTCTGTGTGCTGATGAATGGTCGAAAATGAACTACCTGCATAGATTCAGTCACCTGAGAATTTATGTAAATTTCCCAGCTAAAAGATTCCTAAACGCATTATAACAAACCTGTTTTAAAAGCAAGAAAGACAAAAACTGCAGCAAAACGCAGAACGTTTCGGTCAAACAGAGACCAGCTTCCAAAATCGACGAACACAGTCAAGACTCGTTGGCAGCGACTCCCTCAAACTTGACTTTAGCATTAGCATTTAGCTCTTCTGGGAGTGTTTTTGCCATGTGAGAGAGAGAAGTGGTGACCTCGCGTCAGGGTCACAGACATGGCAATAACAGCCACAGCCCATTGGGAAACAATGCAGACCAATTAGCGTGACCCTGCTGACACCTATCCAGTATCGACAGGGGCAAACATGAGCATCAGAACCGGACCACAGAGCAGAAGGTGTGGCGTTTTTTTGTTTTTTTTACGTCCTGTGAATGACCAGGTGCTTTTGCGTAACATGGCATTGGGACATATTTTAGGAAGAAGTCTAGACATTAGAGGCGGTATTCCACTCACTTCAATTCAGGTTACTGTTTATTGCCAATTCACAACACGTCAATGCACTGGATTAGTCAATTAATTACAATCACACACACCTTGTGAATCATTATAGTAAGTTCCTCCACTATAGTAAGTTTCCCCACATTAAATTTACTAAGGCGTAAATTGTAAACTTTCTGCAAAAATGATAAGAAACATTGGGTTTAGGTGACTCCCGCCTGCAGGTGGCAGTGTTTCTCACATCTACAGCTCTACCTACTTCTCTCCTGGTCATGTTCTTGTTTAAGTCCATTTACCCTCCAAGCCTAGATTATTATTTTACTTTCCAGCCATTATCCATGCCTTGTTTCTCTTTATCAGATTTCAGTTTTACTCAAGATCCAAATCAGCTTTTGGTTGTTTTCAGCTGTGTTTCCAATGCCATTATAATTGTGCGATTTGACATTTCGAAAAGAAATTAACTTAAACGAAACCGCAATTTTGACAAGCAAAAAAAAAAAAAAAAAAAAAAACCCATCACATCCTAGCTTTCTTTGGACATGCTGGAACTGGTTCATTTTGCAGAACGTCATTGGAAACATTGGAAACACTTTTTGACGTCACAAGAGTCACATGATGAACAACCGGATGTCACTGCGGGCAGAAAAGACGAAGACGACAGGAAGCGTTGGAGTACGATGGCATGTCGTGATTTTTGATGTCCTACCACATGGACCCAGCCAGTTTTATAAAACAAGCTAAACATGTGCTCTATTCAAAAGGCAAGATGGAACATTTGTGTGATTTGGAAAGGGATGAATATGGAAACATAACCTGCAACATAATCAGTGATCTCGTTCACTTGGTGAGCTTCGACGATCTGCAGATTACTGCTTCACGAGCTGCTTGCCTGTTTGCTTCTTCGTAGTCATGGAAAACTAACCCTGGATAGACGCCAGTCAACAGTTTACATGTTTCTGTTTTGTAATTCAGTTTTTCTTCCAGTGTCACAGAAAACTAAGGGCTGTTTGGTTGTTTTCATTCAATCCCTCACCATAACCAAAGTGGCCTAGAGATACAAATAAAGTTGATTGATTGATTGATTGATTGATTGATTGATTGATTGATTGATTGATTGATTGATTGATTGATTGATTGATACAAGGCCAGCAGTATCACTATGTGGGGTGACTTTTGCATTTAGCTTTTTCATTTCTTTTTTCAGCTTCAGGCCTGTTGCAATTCTTTTCTCTCCAAATTTTGCCCGACTGCTCCTTTTCTTATTTGAATTTCTTATTACAATAATTTGACGCTCTGGGAGCTTTTGATTATTGTAATCAGAAATCCTGGCAACAAAGGAAATCGACAGGAATCTGGCACCAGTACGCTGAAACTGGGAGCTCAGATAAACCAAAACCCTGTTTTTTTTTTTCAGTTTTCCGACGCTTACCTTCAAAAGCTCCTTCAAAGCGGCGAGGCTACGTCACGAGGGACGTTATTGTCAGATGACGGCGCTGGTTTTCAAACCACAGTTGAAAAGGGATCAACACACGAACATGTCATAAGATCACCTTACGAATTCACCGATTCAGACACATTTAGTTACTTTCCAAAAGTATTTTAATTGTACAAATATGGAGGAATTGTGGTGATTCAGACTGCAAACGCCAGTGAGGTTTTGTGTGATGAACCAAGTAAATACGGGGCTGGTATCACCGACACCAATACAATACAAGTACTGGTACTTTTTTATTTCAGTCTCATAAGTCAAACTTTTAACCCTAAAGTGTTTTGTGGGGTTTGGCAGGTTTTCTGGAGGAAACCGTGAACACAGCTTCACCAACGTGTCGTCATGCAAGAATGAGACTCAGCAGTGGTGAAATATTGAAAGGACAACTTTCTGAAGTTCAGGTAAAAAACGTAGTTACCATGTAAATCCTGAGTTTACACATGACTGTCATGGCTGCAGTTTCAGAGTCTAAATTTGGCCACAGAAGGAGTAACTACACAGTTTCTTTCAGTGAGCTCTCACAGGTCCACAGCGGCAACAAAAAACAAGAAAAAAAGCTTTTCACCAATATTTGTATCCTCAAAAACATTTCAATGAAAACCCCCGACTGCGGAGATAGACATAATGAGAGTATTAAAGTTTAACACTTTGAAGCTGAAGAGAGAATTACGTTCTCCATTTTTGGTTCTTTTCAGGTTCATTCCGAGACCGAATGAGGTCCAGCTACCAAACCCACACAACTCACTTTCTCAACAGTAAAACAAACCTAAAGCTAAGAACAGTGTTTAGACTCTCTTGTAGGGACGAACGACCCTTGCAGGGCTCGAAAATTCTCCGACAGGCATCAGAATCAAAGAAAGCCTTCGCTGCATAAACACATCAGTGACGAAATAAGAAACCGATTAGATTCATCTGTTAATCGTTGGAGAAAACTCAATGTTCAGAATGCATGACTTTCATTTACGCCGTGTGTTTACTATGTTTTGAAGAAAGTGTGGAGAAAATTGATTCTGTTTTGCTGCTGCACTTCAACATGGCAGCGGAGTTGAGGAGTAGCTTTTAACACAGAGGCACATTCTTTGTCCAGAGCTGGACAGGGGGGGAGAAAGGCTGTCATCCTATTGTTGAAAAGTTTAAAGTCGTGTTTGGGTTGGTGCTATTTAACCCAAAACTTTTCCAACAGATCAGTTTGACAAGGAAAATAATGACTTGTACGGCATTCTCAGAGTAAGACGTCCAGCCGCGGTCAAAATGATTTCAGATGACGCCTGCCGCCGATCCTGCTGAAGAGTTTCATGAATACAACCTCCAGATGTGCTTGTGAAGAGGAGAATGTCTTAGAAACCTTAAGGTTTGTTTTTGGGGAGTATCTATGTCCCCGATCCTCTTATTCTTCTGCCTCATTTTGGGCCGATATGTTGGCATTTTGTTCCATTGCAGATTCTCATATTTCAACCAGCTGATTTCTCTGCTAGCCAAAGTGTTTTAGTTTGAATTTATTCTACTTTGGTTATTTTTGACACTTCTATTTACAAGTCAAACATACACACACACAAAAAAACCCCCCAACAAAAAACAGAATTAAATACAAAAATGGATAATGTATGAAAAAATTATAAGTCGAAGGGAAGCCCTTTATTCCTTCACTCTTTGTAACGTACAGCATTCAAAAATCAATCAAAAGCTTCTTTCCTGAATATTTTTCATACAAAAAAAATAACATTATCTGGAGAAACGTTATGAATAAAAAGAGAAGAAAAAAAAATCATTGTCAAACCTTGTTGCATTTGTTTAGCAAATAATTTTTAGACATTTTCTCTCATTTAAATGGTGAAAAACAGATTTCAAGCTTTCTTATAATAATAAGACACGCAGTCACTGATGGTGGATGGATCTGAACAGTGCAGCACTTTTCTGACGGCCCAAAGTTGGGACGTCCCAGGGTCCTCCAACACGTGTTGATGTTAAGATGGATCTCTGGGCCTTTTGCTGTGTGACAAAATCTCAGACAAGTAAAAGATGGATGGATGGAAGGATGGAAGGATGGATGGATGGATGGATGGATGGATGGATGGATGGATGGATGGA
>VMRN01000034.1:3347071-3361278 GCA_010277015.1 Poeciliopsis turrubarensis
GGATGGATGGATGGATGGATGGATGGATGGATGGATGGATGGATGGATGGCAGAAAATCTCCACTAACTGAAGTCGATCAACAAGCTGAACTTATCACAATAATGACCGTAGTTGCAGAGAAAGCTCAGACGTTCAATAGAATATATTATACCCACGTTATACAAGTGGAGAAGCAACTATAATAAATAAATAAATAAGTAAATAAATCAATAAATACAAGCCTTGAGGCTTTTCTCCAATTCTGGCGTAAAGTAACAGTGAAGATGATTTTATTCCTTATTTCACAATATCTCTAATCTTCTGTGAGGTCGGTCACCTTTTGTGGGAAATCTAAATAATTTCTCAGCCAGCTTCATAAATTCACTCACAAGAGAAATATCACATTTATAAAGAGTGGGATCAATATAGTACATGGAGACATAATGCCTTTGGCAGCCGCTTTGACAAGCAGAGAGATGCAGACATGTCAGTGTTTTCTATTTGAGTTAGATGAAATAAACACCTGATGAAAACCCGAATCACATTGGGTGTTATTATATACCCATGAGACATTATTTATAATTGCGCTTACATGCCGACGTGTAACCTCACACAAAAGCAAAGATCCATTTGCTTAAAGGCGACTAAGACCTCTCACAGGTCTCACACAAACACAGGCAAACTCCACCATCAAACTCTGTTACATTTACCATTAAACGTGTTGATATACCATTAAACTCCAGCATATACCATCAAAGCTTTCTGAAGTATACCATCAAACTCTCACTTGTACCATTTAATTCTCTTGCGTCGACCTTGAAGCTCAAATTTATGCCAAACTTTCTTACTGCTACCATAAAACGCTGATGTACACAATTAAAATCTTCCATTAAAATCCTGTAAAGCTCTCAAGCATTACTCTGATGTCACAAACATCGCCAAACTCTCTTACATACCATCTCATAATTGTCCTGCTGTTCCATGGAGGCGTTTTCTCCCAATGCGGAGCTCGTCTTTGTAGAAGTGGCCGATCCCTCCGCCCGTCTGAAGCAGGCTTCTTTGCAGAAGTTGCCTTCAAAGCTCCGTGAATCTAAATCTTTCTGTTGTCACATCTGAGCTCGTGGTTATCTGAGCTACTGGTGCCTTTCTGTCATTTCGATCCTATATGACCGTGCTCTTCTGGCAAAAAAAAAAAAAAGAACGAGGCGCAAACGACTGACATTCGCTGCATTATTTATCTCGTTTGGACTGCTTTCTGAAATGGGAGAGATGTAAGAAATTATGCGTAAGGTAGATCAATCCAGAGACCAGACCATGTGGCACAAACATCCATCACAAGTTCAAGATGGAAAAAGAAAATACCTCTGAAGTACTTTGTAGCGTCTTAATCCTATAAGATCTTCACGTCAGCGTTTGTTTTGCACATGAACGATTTCCAAGACGATTCAGTCGTCTGTAGGTTGTAATTATTTTGTTTTGTATGCCATACACCACTGTGCTCAGGCTGGTTCTTCCTCCAAAATGACATTTTGTCCCAACAGGGGATTTACTGATGAAATAATGCTTTTTTTAAAAAGCCCCTTTTTTCTCCATTCTCTGGATGCTTTGAACATCAGCAAGTTCTCTTCACCACATGCCTGAAAACAACGAGTTGCACGCATGTCTGAGCATTTGTGTCATCAAGCATCCAAACAGATATAGCAAAAAAAAGTGGACAGTGTGTCTTTGTTGACACACAAAAAAAGCATAACTTAAAATAAATTTGAATGTGCAAATTCTGCGCCTTGAATTGGGCCGCTGTCTCTTTAAGAAGCTCCCACTCTTTTTGATTCTGTCTTCAGCGCATCATCAAAGCAATGCTCTGCCTTCCTGCCATTTACAACTGTTCTTGTGTTGGAATGAGAAGTAGTGTTTGGTGTTTGCTGCTGCCGCTAGTCTGGAGGAGCTGTGTGGGGGGGGGGGGGGGCGGCTGCTCTTAGTGGTGGAAGTCAGGCTGTAGACTGCAGCTCCAATCTGATGCTGTGGGTAAATAGGCAGAGCTTTGTTAGAACAAGCAGTTTGGCACAATGGTTGCCACGGGAGATTCAAAGATTTATCAAACATGGACTCAAATCGACACTCCAGGTATGTTTGTGACAAGAAGATAACATTGTAACATGATATAAGACATAAAAAAGTTAATTTTACGTCAAATCTCATTATTGACGATAAGATGATCATTTTGTGAAACAGATGACCGAAAACAAATTTCAAGTTGTCTCTCCTAACGTAACGTGTCTCTGCTCAGACACAACCTCTTACTTTAGTCGTCCTTGAGAACCAGAACATCTCTGGTGAACGAAGGAAGCCAGTTACAAGTTTCAAGTTACAAAATGAAGGACAACTGGGAAGTAGTACATTGTCATTATTGTGGTATTATAAAATAATAAGCATTGTGGGGATAAAAACACCATCACTAAACCACTCCAACCTCAGTGCAAAAGATTCTCATCCCACAGATTCTACATGTAAAATCCTCACCGCCGAAATCTCCCAATATTGTTACTAAAGCCGCTTTGAAATGTGCACAAACGCCCTCAGTGGCTCCCTTTTGCTTTTCCCACTCTTGCCTTTACTATTGAGGCGTTGTCTGCTTCTGCAAAACTGCATGCAACAATGCGGCTGTTGCACCAAAACTTTCGTCTCAACCTCTGTGCATCTTTCCTGACCGTTTTAAGTTCACGCTGCACTCAATTATTGACAAAGCAACGATTCTGTCGGGCAGGTGGACATAGTACAAGTGGGGATGAACACGACGTACATGGCAGGCTGGAGAGCACGAAGCGCGCTGCACTTCTGCATTCATCGATAAATAATGAGCAGACTTCTTCAGAAGGAGGAGAAAGAGGAGTCTGCTTAACCGCACGGATCATTTTGATCACTACTCCTTCAAGGAAGCTTGTCTGGTTCTTCACTTTGTGGCTTTTTGGCTCCTGATCAAATGTCTGAGGATTAAAGCCGTTTTCCGTGTTCCTTTGATGGTCCGCTGTCAGAGCACGCGGCTGCAGGCGACTCCAGCAGGAGGTCCGTCAAAACCATATCATGACTCTGTGTTGAGTGTCTTGCCTGGGGCCACGTCAAACATGCGACAGAAGATATTGAAGTTTTCCCTTTGAGTTATTTTAACTGCCAAAGTCAGCTAAAACCGATGGAGCACATCTGACAAACTGTTAACTTACACCACTCCTAAAAATGTACTTTTCTCTGGAACATCATAATAGTGACAAGGCATCTTGTTTTTTTTTTTTGTTTGTTTATCTTATTTTATTTTTTTTGACGCATAAGGGTTTTTATAACTGATAATAACAGCAAAGAACCTCATTTCGAAAAGCATTGAACCTTTTCTGCCACGAAAGTGCAACACGACGTTTACGACACTCCGAGTTGAAATAGTGGCACGTTGCTTAGCGTTGCTTTGATGTGTAGGTAAATCTACGCCAACGGCCTTTTGGGATGCAGTACGACTGAAAGACAGAAAGCCCTGAGCTTGAACCTGCATCAATAAATCACTAATCCTGTTCTGAAGCCACATCAGGCAAAAGAAAACCTCACAAAATCACGAATCACTTTTTGGGACTATCTTCTTAGTCTTCGATTAATGAATGTGTAACTACAGTTGTGTTGCCCCATTTAAAGTGTAAAAGTTGATATTGTTAAAGTGTTTTATTCCCTTATTTACTTAGCAATTGACCGGAGTCAATCACTTCTGGTTCTGATTCTGGTTCTGCCGCGCGTCCTCAGAACCGGAAACCACAAATCTGGAGCAAACGTCCAGAAAACTGCAAAGCAGCCGAAACACTGACTTCCTTTAAATGTGGGCTGAAAGCGCAGCTGTTTGGAGTTGCACGTTCAACGTGTATTGATGATTTTGATGACGGTCATCATGTAACGTCTGTCCCTCCTCTTCTTAATAATTATTCACAAAAAATATATTATTACATGCAGGACACGTGAAAAAAACCCCGTCAAATCGATTCAAAATTTTCGACACGAGCGATTTAATTAGAACAATTCGTCTTTTATTAGTCGATTAGAGAGGCTCAAAGTTAGCCCGCCCTTTCACACGTGGTTCACATGACCTGTTTGCTTTTGCTCGGTGAATCGGTGGAGTTACGTGGTGAGAACTGTTCTTTAATCCGGCTCTCTGTGTGAGCGCTGCTGTCCTCTCCTTCACTCCGCCGCGCTCCGCGTCAGTCTCTCCCAGGCAGCGCGCCGTCTGGCAGCAGCCCGCGCCCCTTCATGAATAACCGACTCGCAGCTTCGTAACAGGACATTAGTGAGGGTTTTTTTTCTTTCTTTCGGCAGCTCATTCCCTCCTGACGGAGTGAAGCTCGGCACTTCTCGCCGTTTTTGTCCGTCTCTGGAGAGTCGCTGGAGCCCCTGAGACCGCGGAGGTAAGCGATCACGTTCCGATTAATTAACCTGCGATTATCGAAGATTGATGTCGTTTTGAGCATCTGCCGCCCTCACTCAGGTTCTGTTCTTCTTGTTTTGTTGCCGTGACATGAGTCGAAACCCGCTTACATTTTAATTTTTATTAGTATTATTATTTTTATTATTATTATTATTTTTTTTACAAAAACATTTTTCCCATAAAATGTGGAAATAGAAGGAGAATTCAAAACGCAAAAGTAACAACAACAACAACAACCAAAAAAAGGAGGCAATCATTTGTTTTAAATTAAACTTAGAAAAACAACGAAAACAGGAAACATCTTTTGCAACTTTTTGGGGAACGCGACTGTCTTTATGTTTTTCATTTCACAGTGGTTTGTGTTATGAGTTAAGAGTTAAAAGCTGTCGCGCAATAATCACGATCCTGTTTTTCCATTTTTTTAAAATTTTTATTATTTATTTATTTTCATCAAACTGCAATTTTCCCCCTGTGCATTTAACAAGCGCTTTACCGCCTGGCAAACAACGCCTTATGTCCCTTTTTAAAACAGAAAATAAGGGACAAACAAAGCAGGATTGACGCACGTAGGTGAGATATGGGATTTTTTTTTTTTTTTTTTTTTTTTTTTATGTTTTAAACAGATGTTTAGGGATCAGTGTGACTCGGTTCCTGGTCTCCAACAGGTCGGACTTGACGCCACGCTGCAGGTTCTTGCACCGCTGACTCTGAAGGGTCATTTTTAATCAGGAGGCTGTTTTCACTAAGCTGCATTCAGCCGCCTGTCGGTGCGTGATTGCGTGTGTCATGAGTGGCAGTGGCACTGTGATGCTTGTGTGTGTGTGTGTGTGCGTGTGCGTGTGCGTGTGTGCGTGCGTGTGCGTGTGTGTGTGTGCGTGTGTGTGCGTGTGTGTGTGTGAATGGTTTCGGTCCACCTGAGTGTTTTTAATTATCTTATTTTGGGAAGAATCAAGCTTAGCACAAATGCTGTTTATTTGGCCATATTTTAAGTTGGATCTGCACTTACTGTCAGAAAAGGCAGGGGTCAGTGATGCCTATTTATAGGCATCACCCAGTGATGTTTCCGTCCACTTGACTTGCTCAGAGTCTCCTGTTTGAGGAGACTAGAGAGCCGTTTGCCTCAAAAGAGCCGTGGAGGATTTCGTGGGTAAGCTGACAGAGCGTCGCCCTCGGCTCCCGAAGTTGAGTGAATGTTGAACACCTCAGTGAATTTGTGTCCACAGAGTGATTCCTGTTTCTGAATCAAGCCCTGGGCAGGAAGGCAGGTCGATAACCATTTGCACGCTGACTTCAAACTTCGACTCGGACCCGAGCGTAGAATCCTGACAGATTCCTGCATGCAGATTTATGCGAGTGTGTTGGTCGTCAGCCACGTCCGATATTTATTAGTCTGCACGTGTTTATGTGAAGCTGTGCAAGACTGTGAATGAATCATGACACGATTGAGTGCGCTGATGTTCTAGTCTGTTCTATATAAATCATGAATTTAAGTGACATAATTTGTCTTTCTGATCAGTCAAAATTGGCAGGTTGAGGCAAAAACTATCACAGAGCACTGATAGGGGGCGCCACTGAGCCCCATATTCTTTTTGGGCAACAGAGAGAATATCTTCTATGCATTGAAAAAGCAGAAAACAATTAGAAAAGTACAACAAAACAAAAGAAACAAACAAACAAACAAAAAAAACAGGTGCAGGTTTGAATCTCCTCTTATGGCGATCGGCTCCATTAAAGCTTTTAAAAATGAAGGCAGAGAAATTTACCACCAAGAGGTGTCGGTGTGGGCGCCCTGACAAATACGGGTAAGATCATGACTTAAAAGTTTAAGTAAAAACTGTAAACTGATGTTTTTAAAGTTGATTTAAAACTTTCAGAGAATCATTAAACATTTTTAAGCAGCTGCAGCTCATCCCACTGCTCCCTAAAACGAGCGTTGCATCTCAAACCATTTCTACCTAATGAATGTGGACTGCATGCTGCCGATTGTCGAAGTGGAACATTGAACATCGTGAGATCATGTGGAAGCTTGAACCGTCTGCGGAGCTCGCATGCAAATGCAGGGAGGAGGCGAGAAGTGTCTGCAGTCTCGCGTTTTCTTTCTGATCGCCGGTTATTAACGAGGCTCTCTCGCCTGGGTCTTTTCACGCCAGTTCATCGTTTCCTCCTGAACAACGGCGAATGACTCGCTCTGATGTTGTCTGTTTATTAGAGAGGAAAACAGTAGAGCGGAGAAAAGTGATGCGGTTTCCACCATCCCATAATCCCCTGCCTGACAGAAATTTGCCTGCTGTGTTGCATCAGTTTAGCAGAGAAAGCTATCAAGTGCACTGCAGTTTGTCCCATCAAGTATTCAGTTGTTTTTGTTGTTGTTTTTTTTTTTTTCTTTTCTATTGGCGCTGGCTACCATTTAGGCACGCTTTTATTACAAGCGGCACAGAAACCTTTTTCAATAATCGTCCCTTCAAAGATGTGGATCAAACGACGCTAAACGCGACGATCGGTCTGATTCAGATATTAACCATTGTCTTTCTTCATGAGGAACGGTCAGCTTCTTCAACACCAACATGGACCTTTAAGGTCTCGGAAATAAAAGCGCACAAAATTCAGAAAAAGAAATCCAAACAGCAAAACGCCAGTATGGAAATACATTTCTTATAAGTCATAAGTAGCATTTTTACTGAAGGAAAAATTTCATTTGATTGTGCTGTATGAACATATAATACGGCCCCTTTAGGCATGTTGGTGGTAGTTTGATAGTCTATGCTTGTTTTGCTGCCGTATGTTTGAAAAATGGCTGAATTTAAGCCATCCTCCCGCAAACTGTGGGACTAAATTTGTCCAACACTTCATGGTTGTTGTCACCGCCAAGACAGGCGCAACCAGATAGTAGTTTTAGGGGGCAATTATTTTTTATATAGTGTCAGTTTGGTTTGGAAACTTTTTGATCCGAAGAAATGGAAACATCATTTAAGAGCAGTTGTTTTTTTTTCTTTAGAGTTACTTATAGTAAGCCATAATCTGAATTTTAATGACCAGAAAGACTAAAGCTTGTCAAAAAAGGAAAAAAAAAAATAATAAATTCAGACCATTATATGTTTAGGTTTCGTCTCCTCTGTTTCGCTCATTTATAAATCTCAATCTCTATCTAGTTTCTCTACACAACCAGAACTTTTCTCCCCTTCCATCTGAAAAAAAGATGACGCAGGGAAAAAAGTTTTCCTGCACATATTGAGAAGCGCTTCTCAGCCAAAATGTTCTTTGCTTGAAAACTCGCTTAACAAAAGCGAGGAACCGCTTGGCTCCCGTCCGACTCCAGGTCAGATTTCAGCACCATGGACAGAGTCAGTCCTGTATCTAGCTACATTATGAGGGAAAGAAAGTATGGTACGTACTTTCCTTGACATCTAAGAATAAAAAGTTTGAATATTGGACAAAAATACGTGTGCTGACTCTATGCAACCAAAAGAGAAATGCTGCCAATCAAAACCTTCAGGTCTTTCCACCATTTGCTGGATGCTATGACGCTTTTCCACATTTGCTCTCCCCTTGAGATGACGGCATTAAAAAAGAAAATAAAACCATAAACCCGTGGCCATGTTTAAGGAATACCCAGCTGTTCTGGCACGCTAAGGAAGTCTGTAAGAAAGGTTTTATGGCTGCACTGCCAAAAATCTGAATACCTGTGATAATAAGTGGAACGCTCCCTTTGGAGAGAATGTGAAAAGCCTCAGAATGTGACGACCCATTCAGGAATCCTGCGTCAAGCTGAGCTCACAGCAGCAACCGTTTAGCCTTAATCGTTCTGAAGCCTCCCCCGAGCTCCCCCTCCCCCCGACCTCCTCCTCCACCTGAGGGATCCAACCTCGCTAAATTTCTCTGGATAATGCCAACCGAGGTATTATCTACTTTGCCATTTCGGAGCGTTCCTGTCATGTTCGGCGTTACCTGCGGTGTGCATGCTGCGACTGCGGTGGGCGTCTGCCATTGCTTTTGTCTTTGATCAGTCGGTAACAAAGTCTTTCCCAACTTCGCCTCAAACCCCCCCCCCACCGCAACACCTCCAAGCCTCCGTTTTCTTGGCTGGCATCCCAAAAACTGGAAGGTGTTTAGAAATATTTTCCTGATGTTCCCAGGATGTGAGCCAGGTGCGGCGTTGACACTTCCAGGGGCAGCGAGTCTCATCTTTCATCCTCTGTTGACAAAATGACAAGTTTGACACGTCGGTGACTCGGTTACGCCCAGACAGGCCGTCTGTGACGAGAACAAGCAGCAGACACGACTTTTGCTTTGATTTTTCTCTTTCTCCGCTTTCTATAGACTCTCGTCTCTGTGCGCCGCTTGTTTCTCCCCTGGGCCTGCGCCCGAAGTCTGCTGGGCCGTATCGCCCCGGAGCTGAAGCGGTTTCTGTTGGGGCGAGTTGCTTCACCACTTTCTTACTTGTCACGTTCCGGGTTTTGCCAGGTGGCAGCAGCTCTTCCTTGATTGTGTCTAAATCAAACACAGCGGGTAAAATTAGACTCAGGTTTTTTTTGTTCCGCTACTAAAACGGAAATGGAAATGTCAGCGTTTTTCGTTTCATGATAATTGATACTCAGCAAAAGCACTTTATTATTCCTCACTGAGACTCAACATCTCATCACATTCCCTAAAATAATGGCCTGTCTTTTTTTTTTTTTTTTTTCCAAAAGTGATTTTGGCAAAAATAAAATGACAGAATATTTTCGGAAGCCGACAACATCTGTTGTGAATTTGCTCTAAATAAATAAATCGAATTGAATTACAATTGAAATCAACAATAACAAACTGCTTCAGGTAGTTCTTGCAGGAATGACTGATTACAGCGTAAATGTTTGCGCAGGTCAAAGGACGTCTTCCAGCGTAGAAACTGTAAATATTAATGTCTTCTTTCTATAACATGATTTATCATGATTTATTAGATTTAGATTGACTTTGGTCAGCTTTAGTCTGGGAGATTTTAAAAACCCAAAAATGTAAAAATGCCTAATGTCTGATCAGCACCATTATGTGTCTAATTTTTATTTTTACTAACTGGTCCTCATAGGAGAGGAAATCTCATTTTATCCAGTTGTACGGTTTCACTGTCCGTTGACATCAGTTAATTTATTCATTCACTCACACATTCAAAACGTGAAGCACATATAATATGTGCTTCACAAACACAAACAGAGCAGTCTGCCGTTGGACGTTACATATCAAGTGAATGTCTGTTCGTCCTCCAGGGGACAGAGCAGCGATGTGGCTATCGGCAAAAATTCAAACAGATAGTGCTAACCTATGCTGGAGTCCATGTTTAATTTTCTGCTGTTGTAGAGGCGGGGGGCTTCACTGACCTTTTTTCAATTCCTCTCAAAAGATCAGTCTGTGAGGATGCATTCACACCAGCCCTGCTTAATAATCCAACTCCAATTCGTCTGTCTGGTTTGGTTTGGTTCGTTTAGGGAGGTGTGAATGTGTAATCCAATTCTGATGAGGACCAAAACTGTGAACCCTGGTCCGCAAAAAAAAATCCAACAAAAACTGGGCCCTTGCTCGATTGACCTCTGGCAGCATATGTGGATCAGAGGCCGCCCACAAAGCAGGAAGCAGATGACAGCGCCGGGCATTCTGGGTAAACGCAATCAAAACAAACCCACGAATCTATCGCTCGCGGGTCTACTGCTGCAGACAAAAGAGAAATCCTACAAAATCTGACATCACTTCATTTTTGTTTACATTTTGTGAAGAAAGCACTTGCTCTTTGTGTCCTCTTCAGAGGTTTTCCTTCAGTGGTTCTTGGTGCAGCGCCACCAAAGGCAAAGGCGGGAAAAAGGTTATCCAAGTAGTTCAGATGTTCTGACTCAGTGCATTGTGGAAGCGAACGGCACCAGTCCAAGTTGTAAGAAATGTGGAAAATTTGGTCCCAAATCCAACCAAGTTAAAAAACCCTAAGAAGCGTTGCCAAGTTGTTTGATTGTCAGCCGCGGTTGTTTAGGTCTGGACATCTGGGTGTCTGTAGCACTGTGATGCCAAACATCTGCTTCACCTTAAATGTTTATTGTTTTTCTTTCTGAATTTAACCAATGCAGGAGTTGTGTATTAGTGTAATGAGGAAGGCGTGTGGCCCAAGGAGAGCAACATATGATGTCGATGTGTGCATAAGTCTGACATTGTTTTTTTCAACATTTCCACTTATGAATGGGTTCCAAAGTCTCAGTAAGCTCTAAGTGTTGTTTTTCCTTCCTTGTCCATCAACTTGTGCAAGCTGCCTCACTGTGGATAAAGACATCTGCAGAGCTTCTTGCCTTTCTGACTATCTTAACGATGTGTCTTTTAGGGCTGAAATGATTTCTCGAATGATTCGAGCACCTCGATTTTTAAAATTGCTCGAGGAAAATTGACCTGCCTCATTGCTTCGTTAAATTATGTTTCATTATGTAGCACGGCGCGCTCCGCCGGATCATGATCTTCCTTCCGCCTATGAGTCGTGAAGTGCTCGCAGCATGGCGTTGGATTGTGCTGCGCTTTGTCAGGGTCTGGGGACATATAGGGATTGTTGGATGCTGCGGTGCGATGGTTGGAGTACGGCAGCTTTTCTGCTGTCGGAATCGCGTCGTCACGGTTTTGGAGTGAACAGTAGGAACGGCGCTATATGTAGAGAGCATGTTGTGTTTAAATCTTCCCCAAACTCTTTGGACTCTCCTGTTCTTCTGAGCTTTCAGATACGACTTCAAGCAAATCACTTTTATTCCGGCGAACAGAAACTGCCAGCCTGTCGAGATGACGGACAAGAAAATGATAGGATTGGGATTCGCGAGTTGAACCGCTCTCTCAAACCTTTCACACAACTTATTACATGATTCAGATGATTGCAAGGATAGTTTAGCCTGAACATACACACGACTCTGATCCTGTGGGTTTGGCAGTGAGAAACGGCAGGAAGTTCAAGCTGGTGCAACGAATTATTACTATTCATATCATTCCACCCTGAAGAATGCAGAAGTGAAAGATGAAACATTGTATGACATTCATACCAATGATTTCTATGTAAACAAAAGACAACAACTGCAGAAAATCCCAACAGACGTGTGTTTTTCTGTGTTTTTCCACTTTTTTTTTAACAGATTGCATTGTGGGATGCAAAAACACACTGTATGCACTCAAACAAAAATATTGTTAAAATGTAACGATGAGCTTATTGTTTAAAAGTTTGGATCTTGTTACGGAAAGATGGTCAGCCCTCTTTATAAATCGGAAAAACTCGGGTTTTTAAGATAATCTCCATTGATCAATTAATAGTTTGTCGATTGGTTGAATGAGTCAACTTTAAATTAACTCATAAATCGATAACTTGCCTCCGTAACCTGCTTGCCTTATTATTTTGCGTTTTGGCAAAGAATCGTCAGGCTTCATGAAGGATGCACGAGTGAAAGTGAGAGAAACAAACAGATCCTGATCCTTCTTATTTTAATTTCCCAAAGAACTGATACCAAATACCCTCTAACTGCCTCTAAGACGTCCTTCACATCCTTTTACCGGATTTTCTTCCAAGTGTTTACATCTGGCAGTCGTGTGCATCGGAATGAAAAGAGATGCTGAGGCGCCCAAGGAGAGCAAATGCAGAGCGAGAAGCAAAGAGCCAAGAACTGAGCACCATGGAGGGAAAGAAACATCAAATCAGCAGCACAAAGACTTTTCACCTTAGGCCAGGTCAGGACAAAGGCTTTCATGCCAAGACAATCGTCCAGTCGAGATAACGGGATTTTATTTTCAACCGTGTCAGAAGCTAAAGTCAAATATATAAACATCAGTTTTGCCAGTTTGTTGCAGGCAGGATGTCTTAAAAAAAAACAAAAAAAAAAACGCTGCTGATTCCAAGCAGTGATGGCCTTTAGAGCCAGGCTGAAATAACTTAAAATTATTTCTGTCTCAAAATGCCTTCAGTGTGGTAAAAACCTGTGTTTTTTTTGTTTTTCTTTGTTTATTAGCTAAAATAGATGTTGAGCTACACTTACACACCGTAGGTGTTTTTCTCTTGCTTTTTTTCCTAATTGAGTGGTTTTGTCATTTCAGTTTTCAGCCATAACTCCAGGGCACACACTGCTGTTTATAAGGTGGAGAACATAAAGGCCAATCACAGCGGGGGCAGCACAGCATTCATAGAAAAGCCTGACAGGTATAGTCGTCTAATTATGTCCTCTTAACATCCTGAAGGAAAAACTGAAGCACGTAATGCAGAAACATCCAGCAGGCCTCCAAATCAACGTGTTGGGAAGAGTTATGGAAAAAGAACATGGAATTCTGTCAATTTTCCGAGATGATGTAAAACTGTTTTTTAAAATTATTTTAATCATTTTCGCAGTCCTACACCGTGTTCCAAATTATTATGCAAAGTGGATTTAAGTGTCATAAAAAAAAGTGTCTTTCATGGTTTAAAAAGAAGAGCCGGACCTTCAGTAGCAAAGTCATCTTCATGTATGATAATGCACCATCTCAGGCTGCAAGGAATACCACTGTATCATTGGCTCCTATGAGCATAAAAGGGAAGAAACTCATGGTGTGATCACCATCCTCCTCTGACCTCTGACCCTATTGAGAACCTTTGGAGTTTCCTCAAGCAGAAGACCTGAGGGATGCAGTTCATATCAAACTGCAGGTTTTCTGACATCCTGCAAAAAAATTCAAGGAGAAACTTTCCACAAACTCACAAGTTCAATGGATGCAAGAATTGTGCAGGTGATACCAAAGAAGGGATCCAATGTTAACATGTAACTGGGTCTGTTAAGATGTTTCTGATTTAAATAGCTTTTGATTTTAGTACATGTGATCACTTAATGCTGCACGTTCAAAGAGTGACCGTTTGCAGTTCTACAAAGAGGCACTTTGCTGACTTAAGGTCAATTTCAAAGAAAATCCTTGATACCTGAACACTAAATATAAAAAACCCAGCAACATAAAAACCTGTGGAAGTGGCGTTCTTCACGGACTCCAGACTCAGCTGCATTAGCCGTGATATTATTTCCTCTGCTTTAGGACAGACACTCCTCTGATCCGGAGATACAGACCCAGGATTCACCCAGCGCCACCATGAAGAAGGCAAATAAATCCCTGGGCAATTCCTTCGAGACAAACTTTCATTTCATGCCTTATCTTTTGTCCAGCTGTCAGAAGCTGAAGGAATTGAGTGTAATTTGCTGCCCACTGCTTTTTTAAACAGTGAGGAGCCCCACTGTCCAATGACCTGATGACCTTCCCACACGGCTGGGCGAGAATCACTCAGGAAACACAGCAACATGTCAACGTTTAAAACCTCGCAAATAAGCATGTTACGCAATACATTATGTACTGTGGCTCACCGTAAGTCCATGAGGAAGAATCTCTTGAGATCTGCTACGTTGTCGTTAGTCGTTGCTCAGAGGCAGACACATTTTTTGGCCTAACAATGTTCCTACTGTGATTACAACAGCCTTGTATTGTTACCACCAGGTGGTCTGATAACTGCAGAGAGAGAATTTGCAGGTTAATTTATGTTATCCTGACATTTCTATAAAGTTCTTTATCTTATTTACAGACTCTTTTGTCATTGATTTTAGAAAAACACAAACTCAAGAGTGTATTTCTGAGTTTAGAGGATCAGAAAGGTTTCATAGTGCTTTAATGCCATTAGGAAACTGTATTACATGCAGTTTTTGTTGGACTTCTAATGCAGTACTTTTCCCTGTTGCTTTTTCTTCATAATAATAATAATAATAATAATAATAATAATAATAATAATAA